>JARWKJ010000002.1:61973411-61985911 GCA_029959095.1 Rhinichthys osculus
ATTTAACAACAACACATTTAACAACAACACATTTAACAACAACACATTAACAACAACACATTTAACAACAACACATTTAACAACACATTTAACAACAACACATTTAACAACAACACATTTAACAACACATTTAACAACAACACATTTAACAACAACACATTTAACGACAACACATTTAACAACAACACATTTAACAACAACACATTTAACGACAACACATTTAACAACAACACATTTAACAACAACACATTTAACAACAACACATTTAACAACAACACATTTAACAACAACACATTTAACAACAACACATTTAACAACACATTTAACAACACATTTAACAACAACACATTTAACGACAACACATTTAACAACAACACATTTAACAACAACACATTTAACAACACATTTAACAACACATTTAACAACAACACATTTAACGACAACACATTTAACAACACATTTAACAACAACACATTTAACAACAACACATTTAACGACAACACATTTAACAACACATTTAACAACAACACATTTAACAACAACACATTTAACAACACATTTAACAACAACACATTTAACAACAACACATTTAACAACAACACATTTAACAACAACACATTTAACAACAACACATTTAACAACAACACATTTAACAACAACACATTTAACAACAACACATTTAACAACAACACATTTAACAACACATTTAACAACAACACATTTAACAACAACACATTTAACAACAACACATTTAACAACAACACATTTAACAACACATTTAACAACACATTTAACAACACATTTAACAACACATTTAACAACAACACATTTAACAACAACACATTTAACAACAACACATTTAACAACAACACATTTAACGACAACACATTTAACGACAACACATTTAACGACAACACATTTAACGACAACACATTTAACAACACATTTAACAACAACACATTTAACAACAACACATTTAACAGCAACACATTTAACAACACATTTAACAACACATTTAACAACACATTTAACAACACATTTAACAACACATTTAACAACAACACATTTAACAACAACACATTTAACAACACATTTAACAACAACACATTTAACAACAACACATTTAACAACAACACATTTAACAACAACACATTTAACGACAACACATTTAACGACAACACATTTAACGACAACACATTTAACAACACATTTAACAACAACACATTTAACAACAACACATTTAACGACAACACATTTAACAACAACACATTTAACATCAACACATTTAACGACAACACATTTAACAACACATTTAACAACACATTTAACAACAACACATTTAACAACAACACATTTAACAACACATTTAACAACAACACATTAAACAACACATTTAACAACACATTTAACAACACATTTAAAAACAACACATTTAACGACAACACATTTAACAACACATTTAACGACAACACATTTAACAACACATTTAACAACACATTTAACAACAACACATTTAACAACACATTTACAACAACACATTTACAACAACACATTTAACAACAACACATTTAACAACAACACATTTAACAACAACACATTTAACAACACATTTAACAACAACACATTTAACAACAACACATTTAACAACACATTTAACAACAACACATTTAACAACACATTTAACAACAACACATTTAACAACAACACATTTAACAACACATTTAACAACACATTTAACAACAACACATTTAACAACAACACATTTAACAACAACACATTTAACAACAACACATTTAACAACAACACATTTAACAACAACACAGTTAACAACACATTTAACAACAACACATTTAACAACAACACATTTAACAACACATTTAACAACAACACATTTAACAACACATTTAACAACAACACATTTAACAACAACACATTTAACAACAACACATTTAACGACAACACATTTAACAACACATTTAACAACACATTTAACAACAACACATTTAACAACACATTTAACAACAACACATTTAACAACAACACATTTAACAACAACACATTTAACAGCAACACATTTAACAACAACACATTTAACAACAACACATTTAACAACACATTTAACAACAACACATTTAACAACACATTTAACAACAACACATTTAACAGCAACACATTTAACAACAACACATTTAACGACAACACATTTAACAACACATTTAACAACACATTTAACAACAACACATTTAACAACACATTTAACAACAACACATTTAACAGCAACACATTTAACAACAACACATTTAACGACAACACATTTAACAACACATTTAACAACACATTTAACAACAACACATTTAACAATAACACATTTAACAACAACACATTTAACAACACATTTAACAACAATACATTTAACAACACATTTAACAACACATTTAACAACAACACATTTAACAACACATTTAACAACAACACATTTAACAACACATTTAACAACACATTTAACAACAACACATTTAACAACAACACATTTAACAACAACACATTTAACAACAACACATTTAACAGCAACACATTTAACAACAACACATTTAACAACAACACATTTAACAACACATTTAACAACAACACATTTAACAACACATTTAACAACAACACATTTAACAGCAACACATTTAACAACAACACATTTAACGACAACACATTTAACAACACATTTAACAACACATTTAACAACAACACATTTAACAACACATTTAACAACAACACATTTAACAGCAACACATTTAACAACAACACATTTAACGACAACACATTTAACAACACATTTAACAACACATTTAACAACAACACATTTAACAATAACACATTTAACAACAACACATTTAACAACACATTTAACAACAATACATTTAACAACACATTTAACAACAACACATTTAACAACAACACATTTAACAACAACACATTTAACAACACATTTAACAACAACACATTTAACAACACATTTAACAACAACACATTTATCAACAACACATTTAACAACACATTTAACAACAACACATTTAACAACACATTTAACAACAACACATTTAACAACAACACATTTAACAACAACACATTTAACAACACATTTAACAACACATTTAACAACAACACATTTAACAACACATTTAACAACAACACATTTAACAACAACACATTTAACAGCAACACATTTAACAACAACACATTTAACAACACATTTAACAACACATTTAACAACAACACATTTAACAACACATTTAACAACAACACATTTAACAACAACACATTTAACAACAACACATTTAACAACACATTTAACAACACATTTAACAACAACACATTTAACAACACATTTAACAACAACACATTTAACAACAACACATTTAACAACAACACATTTAACAACACATTTAACAACAACACATTTAACAACAACACATTTAACAACAACACATTTAACAACAACACATTTAACAACACATTTAACAACACATTTAACAACAACACATTTAACAACAACACATTTAACAACACATTTAACAACACATTTAACAACACATTTAACAACACATTTAACAACAACACATTTAACAACAACACATTTAACAACAACACATTTAACAACAACACATTTAACAACACATTTAACAACACATTTAACAACAACACATTTAACAACACATTTAACAACACATTTAACAACAACACATTTAACAACAACACATTTAACAACAACACATTTAACAACAACACATTTAACAACAACACATTTAACAACAACACATTTAACAACACATTTAACAACAACACAGTTAACAACACATTTAACAACAACACATTTAACAACACATTTAACAACAACACATTTAACGACAACACATTTAACAACACATTTAACAACACATTTAACAACACATTTAACAACAACACATTTAACAACACATTTAACAACAACACATTTAACGACAACACATTTAACAACACATTTAACAACACATTTAACAACACATTTAACAACACATTTAACAACAACACATTTAACAACACATTTAACAACACATTTAACAACACATTTAACAACAACACATTTAACAACACATTTAACAACACATTTAACAACAACACATTTAACAACACATTTAACAACAACACATTTAACAACAACACATTTAACAGCAACACATTTAACAACAACACATTTAACAACACATTTAACAACACATTTAACAACAACACATTTAACAACACATTTAACAACAACACATTTAACAACAACACATTTAACAACAACACATTTAACAACACATTTAACAACACATTTAACAACAACACATTTAACAACACATTTAACAACAACACATTTAACAACAACACAATTAACAACACATTTAACAACAACACATTTAACAACGACACATTTAACAACACATTTAACAACAACACATTTAACAACACATTTAACAACAACACATTTAACAACACATTTAACAACAACACATTTAACAACACATTTAACAACAACACAATTAACAACACATTTAACAACAACACATTTAACAACACATTTAACAACAACACATTTAACAACAACACATTTAACAACAACACATTTAACAACAACACATTTAACAGCAACACATTTAACAACAACACATTTAACAACAACACATTTAACAACACATTTAACAACACATTTAACAACAACACATTTAACAACACATTTAACAACACATTTAACAACAACACATTTAACAACAACACATTTAACAACACATTTAACAACACATTTAACAACACATTTAACAACACATTTAACAACAACACATTTAACAACAACACATTTAACAACAACACATTTAACAACAACACATTTAACAACACATTTAACAACACATTTAACAACACATTTAACAACAACACATTTAACAACACATTTAACAACACATTTAACAACAACACATTTAACAACAACACATTTAACAACAACACATTTAACAACAACACATTTAACAACACATTTAACAACAACACAGTTAACAACACATTTAACAACAACACATTTAACAACACATTTAACAACAACACATTTAACAACAACACATTTAACAACAACACATTTAACAACACATTTAACAACAACACATTTAACAACAACACATTTAACAACACATTTAACAACAACACATTTAACAACACATTTAACAGCAACACATTTAACAACAACACATTTAACAGCAACACATTTAACAACACATTTAACAACAACACATTTAACAACAACACATTTAACAACACATTTAACAACACATTTAACAACAACACATTTAACAACAACACATTTAACAACAACACATTTAACAACAACACATTTAACAACAACACATTTAACAACACATTTAACAACAACACATTTAACAACACATTTAACAACACATTTAACAACACATTTAACAACAACACATTTAACAACACATTTAACAACAACACATTTAACAACACATTTAACAACAACACATTTAACGACACATTTAACAACACATTTAACAACAACACATTTAACAACACATTTAACAACAACACATTTAACAACAACACATTTAACAACACATTTAACAACAACACATTTAACAACAACACATTTAACAACAACACATTTAACAACAACACATTTAACAACAACACATTTAACAACACATTTAACAACAACACATTTAACAACAACACATTTAACAACAACACATTTAACAACACATTTAACAACACATTTAACAACACATTTAACAACAACACATTTAACAACACATTTAACAACAACACATTTAACAACAACACATTTAACAACAACACATTTAACAACACATTTAACAACAACATTTAACAACACATTTAACAACACATTTAACAACAACACATTTAACAACACATTTAACAACACATTTAACAACAACACATTTAACAACAACACATTTAACAACACATTTAACAACAACACATTTAACAACACATTTAACAACAACACATTTAACAACACATTTAACAACAACACATTTAACAACACATTTAACAACACATTTAACAACAACACATTTAACAACACATTTAACAACACATTTAACAACAACACATTTAACAACACATTTAACAACACATTTAACAACAACACATTTAACAACACATTTAACAACAACACATTTAACAACAACACATTTAACAACAACACATTTAACAACACATTTAACAACAACACATTTAACAACAACACATTTAACAACACATTTAACAACAACACATTTAACAACAACACATTTAACAACAACACATTTAACAACACATTTAACAACAACACATTTAACAACAACACATTTAACAACAACACATTTAACAACACATTTAACAACACATTTAACAACAACACATTTAACAACAACACATTTAACAACAACACATTTAACAACACATTTAACAACAACACATTTAACAACAACACATTTAACAACAACACATTTAACAACAACACATTTAACAACAACACATTTAACAACACATTTAACAACAACACATTTAACAACAACACATTTAACAACACATTTTACAACACATTTAACAACAACACATTTAACAACAACACATTTAACAACACATTTAACAACAACACATTTAACATCAACACATTTAACAACAACACATTTAACAACACATTTAACAACAACACATTTAACAACACATTTAACAACAACACATTTAACAACAACACATTTAACAACACATTTAACAACAACACATTTAACAACAACACATTTAACAACACATTTAACAACAACACATTTAACAACAACACATTTAACAACACATTTAACAACAACACATTTAACAACACATTTAACAGCAACACATTTAACAACAACACATTTAACAGCAACACATTTAACAACACATTTAACAACAACACATTTAACAACAACACATTTAACAACACATTTAACAACACATTTAACAACAACACATTTAACAACAACACATTTAACAACACATTTAACAACAACACATTTAACAACAACACATTTAACAACACATTTAACAACAACACATTTAACAACACATTTAACAACACATTTAACAACAACACATTTAACAACACATTTAACAACAACACATTTAACAACACATTTAACAACAACACATTTAACGACACATTTAACAACACATTTAACAACAACACATTTAACAACACATTTAACAACACATTTAACAACAACACATTTAACAACAACACATTTAACAACAACACATTTAACAACACATTTAACAACAACACAGTTAACAACACATTTAACAACAACACATTTAACAACACATTTAACAACAACACATTTAACGACAACACATTTAACAACACATTTAACAACACATTTAACAACACATTTAACAACAACACATTTAACAACACATTTAACAACAACACATTTAACGACAACACATTTAACAACACATTTAACAACACATTTAACAACACATTTAACAACACATTTAACAACAACACATTTAACAACACATTTAACAACACATTTAACAACACATTTAACAACACATTTAACAACAACACATTTAACGACAACACATTTAACAACAACACATTTAACAACAACACATTTAACGACAACACATTTAACAACAACACATTTAACAACACATTTAACAACACATTTAACAACAACACATTTAACAACACATTTAACAACACATTTAACAACACATTTAACAACAACACATTTAACGACAACACATTTAACAACACATTTAACAACAACACATTTAACAGCAACACATTTAACAACAACATTTAACAACACATTTAACAACACATTTAACAACACATTTAACAACAACACATTTAACAACACATTTAACAACAACACATTTAACAACAACACATTTAACAACACATTTAACAACAACACATTTAACAACACATTTAACAACAACACATTTAACAACACATTTAACAACAACACATTTAACAACACATTTAACAACACATTTAACAACAACACATTTAACAACACATTTAACAACACATTTAACAACAACACATTTAACAACACATTTAACAACACATTTAACAACAACACATTTAACAACACATTTAACAACAACACATTTAACAACAACACATTTAACAACAACACATTTAACAACACATTTAACAACAACACATTTAACAACAACACATTTAACAACAACACATTTAACAACACATTTAACAACAACACATTTAACAACAACACATTTAACAACAACACATTTAACAACACATTTAACAACACATTTAACAACAACACATTTAACAACAACACATTTAACAACAACACATTTAACAACACATTTAACAACAACACATTTAACAACAACACATTTAACAACAACACATTTAACAACAACACATTTAACAACAACACATTTAACAACACATTTAACAACAACACATTTAACAACAACACATTTAACAACACATTTAACAACAACACATTTAACATCAACACATTTAACAACAACACATTTAACAACACATTTAACAACAACACATTTAACAACACATTTAACAACAACACATTTAACAACAACACATTTAACAACACATTTAACAACAACACATTTAACAGCAACACATTTAACAACACATTTAACAACAACACATTTAACAACAACACATTTAACAACACATTTAACAACACATTTAACAACAACACATTTAACAACAACACATTTAACAACACATTTAACAACAACACATTTAACAACAACACATTTAACAACACATTTAACAACAACACATTTAACAACACATTTAACAACACATTTAACAACACATTTAACAACAACACATTTAACAACACATTTAACAACAACACATTTAACAACACATTTAACAACAACACATTTAACGACACATTTAACAACACATTTAACAACAACACATTTAACAACACATTTAACAACAACACATTTAACAACAACACATTTAACAACACATTTAACAACAACACATTTAACAACAACACATTTAACAACAACACATTTAACAACAACACATTTAACAACAACACATTTAACAACACATTTAACAACAACACATTTAACAACAACACATTTAACAACAACACATTTAACAACACATTTAACAACACATTTAACAACACATTTAACAACAACACATTTAACAACACATTTAACAACAACACATTTAACAACAACACATTTAACAACAACACATTTAACAACACATTTAACAACAACATTTAACAACACATTTAACAACACATTTAACAACAACACATTTAACAACACATTTAACAACACATTTAACAACAACACATTTAACAACAACACATTTAACAACACATTTAACAACAACACATTTAACAACACATTTAACAACAACACATTTAACAACACATTTAACAACAACACATTTAACAACACATTTAACAACACATTTAACAACAACACATTTAACAACACATTTAACAACACATTTAACAACAACACATTTAACAACACATTTAACAACACATTTAACAACAACACATTTAACAACACATTTAACAACAACACATTTAACAACAACACATTTAACAACAACACATTTAACAACACATTTAACAACAACACATTTAACAACAACACATTTAACAACACATTTAACAACAACACATTTAACAACAACACATTTAACAACAACACATTTAACAACACATTTAACAACAACACATTTAACAACAACACATTTAACAACAACACATTTAACAACACATTTAACAACACATTTAACAACAACACATTTAACAACAACACATTTAACAACAACACATTTAACAACACATTTAACAACAACACATTTAACAACAACACATTTAACAACAACACATTTAACAACAACACATTTAACAACAACACATTTAACAACACATTTAACAACAACACATTTAACAACAACACATTTAACAACACATTTAACAACACATTTAACAACAACACATTTAACAACAACACATTTAACAACAACACATTTAACAACACATTTAACAACAACACATTTAACAACAACACATTTAACAACAACACATTTAACATCAACACATTTAACAACAACACATTTAACAACACATTTAACAACAACACATTTAACAACACATTTAACAACAACACATTTAACAACAACACATTTAACAACACATTTAACAACAACACATTTAACAACAACACATTTAACAACACATTTAACAACAACACATTTAACAACAACACATTTAACAACACATTTAACAACAACACATTTAACAACACATTTAACAGCAACACATTTAACAACACATTTAACAACAACACATTTAACAACACATTTAACAACAACACATTTAACAACACATTTAACAACAACACATTTAACAACACATTTAACAGCAACACATTTAACAACACATTTAACAACAACACATTTAACAACAACACATTTAACAACACATTTAACAACACATTTAACAACAACACATTTAACAACAACACATTTAACAACACATTTAACAACAACACATTTAACAACAACACATTTAACAACACATTTAACAACAACACATTTAACAACACATTTAACAACACATTTAACAACAACACATTTAACAACACATTTAACAACAACACATTTAACAACACATTTAACAACAACACATTTAACGACACATTTAACAACACATTTAACAACAACACATTTAACAACACATTTAACAACACATTTAACAACAACACATTTAACAACAACACATTTAACAACAACACATTTAACGACACATTTAACAACACATTTAACAACACATTTAACAACAACACATTTAACAACACATTTAACAACAACACATTTAACAACAACACATTTAACAACAACACATTTAACAACACATTTAACAACAACATTTAACAACACATTTAACAACACATTTAACAACAACACATTTAACAACACATTTAACAACACATTTAACAACAACACATTTAACAACAACACATTTAACAACACATTTAACAACAACACATTTAACAACACATTTAACAACAACACATTTAACAACACATTTAACAACAACACATTTAACAACACATTTAACAACACATTTAACAACAACACATTTAACAACACATTTAACAACACATTTAACAACAACACATTTAACAACACATTTAACAACACATTTAACAACAACACATTTAACAACACATTTAACAACAACACATTTAACAACAACACATTTAACAACAACACATTTAACAACACATTTAACAACAACACATTTAACAACAACACATTTAACAACAACACATTTAACAACACATTTAACAACAACACATTTAACAACAACACATTTAACAACAACACATTTAACAACACATTTAACAACAACACATTTAACAACAACACATTTAACAACAACACATTTAACAACACATTTAACAACAACACATTTAACAACAACACATTTAACAACAACACATTTAACAACAACACATTTAACAACAACACATTTAACAACACATTTAACAACAACACATTTAACAACAACACATTTAACAACACATTTAACAACAACACATTTAACATCAACACATTTAACAACAACACATTTAACAACACATTTAACAACAACACATTTAACAACACATTTAACAACAACACATTTAACAACAACACATTTAACAACACATTTAACAACAACACATTTAACAACAACACATTTAACAACACATTTAACAACAACACATTTAACAACAACACATTTAACAACACATTTAACAACAACACATTTAACAACACATTTAACAGCAACACATTTAACAACAACACATTTAACAGCAACACATTTAACAACACATTTAACAACAACACATTTAACAACAACACATTTAACAACACATTTAACAACACATTTAACAACAACACATTTAACAACAACACATTTAACAACACATTTAACAACAACACATTTAACAACAACACATTTAACAACACATTTAACAACAACACATTTAACAACACATTTAACAACACATTTAACAACACATTTAACAACAACACATTTAACAACACATTTAACAACAACACATTTAACAACACATTTAACAACAACACATTTAACGACACATTTAACAACACATTTAACAACAACACATTTAACAACACATTTAACAACAACACATTTAACAACAACACATTTAACAACACATTTAACAACAACACATTTAACAACAACACATTTAACAACAACACATTTAACAACAACACATTTAACAACAACACATTTAACAACACATTTAACAACAACACATTTAACAACAACACATTTAACAACAACACATTTAACAACACATTTAACAACACATTTAACAACACATTTAACAACAACACATTTAACAACACATTTAAC
>JARWKJ010000002.1:62590911-62960911 GCA_029959095.1 Rhinichthys osculus
ACACACACAAACGGCTTCTTTACAGTACACACGTTATCATCCCAGTAGCCACCTGATGCTGTTGCAAGAAAGAAAAAATAGTTGTTTTTATCATTTGTATTATATGAAAAACTAAATAATGTTAATTTAGATGTAGGTTTATGAACATTAAAAGCACTTCTTACTATATTTTAGCTCAAGGCAGCGCTCATTGTACCAGTCATCATCGGGCTCGTCAGGATTCCAGTATTCAAAGTTCATTTTGGTTCCATCACTCCAGAGCCAAACTCCCTCCTGTGAACAGAAGAGACGAGAGAAAATAAATTGTGTTTATGTCCATGGCTCACATGGCTTAATGTTATCTTTATTCATCTAAAAGATGATTCCTCATGAACCCAACGCCATCTCCACTTTAAAAACTTCAAAAATCTAAACAGAAATGAACAGAAATTATTTCACAAACAGAGTATCAGTGAAGAATATGTGAAAAAATACTTAAGACAGGGCTAAATTATTGAATCATCTCTATCAGCCATCTATTTCACAAACGTTTCACAATAGAAACACTCGAGTATGACATCATCATGGTGAATGGTGCCCATCTCATGGTTGCCAATGCCCTACACTAACTATTCAGACAATTATAAAAGCACATCTATCTTTATGCATTTGGAAAAAAAAGTTTTAATGTAAATATAACTGTAAATGCCCACACAGTAACATCTCCAGTGTTAACTCATCTCTGCTCAGAGCACATATGGTCCCACTCTACACAGTCTTAGGCCCTATTCGGACGGTAATGGTTTCTCATGGGGTCGTGAGGTATTTTCATCATTTACAGGCGTTAGTCAGGGATTTTATTATCGTCCAAATCCAGAATGTCTGAGTTTTTCTCCCACCACCCACGTGAAAAGCCCTGGCTGAATTTCCTACTGTTTTTTGACAAACACCAATGTCGTGTGGAGATTTAATCGCTGTCCGAATCCACATCTCTGAGTTTACAAGAAGAGATCACCGTAACTGCTGTGCTTTACGTATTTGCATGCATTTTAAAGATGTATAACAATATAGATGTTGAACAATATTCCATCACCGCTCCACTTCAGCGACAGGAGAAAAAAAACCCACGTAAACATTAGGCCGTTACAGCAATACAATTTTAAAATGTAGCCTATTAGGCCTGCTATTATGCCCCGTTTACACGAAGGGAAGGCGCAGATATTTCCCTGCGGTTTGGCCTGAATATCGACTCAAATGAAATACGATCGGTCTCATCGGATTATATCTTGATCGATATACGGCTTATGGAAACGTTATTATGGTGCAATCCATTTTACCTTGTAAAACTTTGTTTGCAAATGTTGGCTGGAATGTTGTGCAATTCGGTGAGAAAATGAATGGAAACACCTTAACATGTCTCAAATCAATTCGATATACCAATTTGATCGCAAAACCGCATGTGACGTCATTACGCACAGGTTTTTATCCGCTTTAAAGCCATTTGATGGAAACACACTTTCACCAGCTTTATTCGCATGAGGTTTTTTACCGAACTTCAGATAATTCGATTGACAAGTGGATGGAAACATGGCTAGTGAGTGCACTGTGAGGTTACACTTTTAGCTCACTGTAACTCACATTGATCATCATATGGAGAGATCACTGTGAGATCAACATGTTGACTGGGTAAGGTAGAGAAATGCAAAGGCATTAGACTTTTGGACTGTACTATACACACTGACAAGAGAAGTAGAAGACTAGATAAACCTTACCGCGACAACGTTCATTTCCAATGGGTTTCGTTTCCACTTAAAAAGAAAGAAATACTACATTATTAAACAGAAC
The DNA here is from genome assembly GCA_029959095.1 of Rhinichthys osculus. Lineage (NCBI taxonomy): Eukaryota > Metazoa > Chordata > Actinopteri > Cypriniformes > Leuciscidae > Rhinichthys > Rhinichthys osculus. Next base: position 62,592,736 of record JARWKJ010000002.1, read on the forward strand.
TGCTAGTAGCACCAGCATTAGTAGTGCTACTGCTATACTATTACTACTACTATTGCTACCTATAATAATAATATACTTAACACATACATTTGTTGATGTTTTTATTGTCAAAAATAATAATACAAATACATGTATAACAATCTATAACTTTAGCTGATATAATGGTATAATTGTTGTTGTTTTATTGTATTACTGTAATAATAATTAAGAAACAAACTTTATTTTAGTGCATATTAGACCATTCTGATTAGTCATTACAGAGTCCCAGGTGTGCTATAGTTCGTTAAAATAACAGTTATGGGTAACACTTTACAATAACTGCACGCTATTAATCATTAGTTAAGCATTAATAAACAGTTAATTCATCATTTATAAAGCATTAATAAATAGTAATAGTAATAGTAGTAATAGTTACTTAGTGTGTTAATAAATGCTTTATTAACATGTATTTATACTGTAATTCAGGGTTAATTTGGGTAGTTATAAAGCATTTAGTAGTGGTCAGTTAACTATTTCTGTGAGCTCATCTAAAGTGAGGACTATTCATGCCTTGTAAAGCATTTATAAAGGAGATTTAAAGGCTGTTAAATATTTCTATGTTCTGTATCACTGTGTTGTGTTTGTTACATTTTTCTGTTTAGAAGATAACTGAGCCTTTAAATCTACTTTGTAAATGCTTTACAAGACATGAATAGTCCTCACTTTAGATGAGCTCACAGAAATAGTTAACTGACCACTACTACATGCTTTATAACTACCTGTATTTACTACATTTACTTACACTTTCTAAGTGATCTTATGAATCACTGACAACTCTTAAATAACTGGTTTGTAAATAATGCTATACTTCATTTAGAAATTATTAATTGATCATTAACAAAGTATGAAAATACAATTATTAAACACATTTTAGATATGGTTATAAATCAAGAAAAAAGCATTTATAGCTGTATTTATAAACTGCTTATTCATTTCTATTAATGCTTTATAAATGAAGAATTAACTGTTTACTCATGCTTAAAGGATTAGTTCACTTTTAAAAAAACCTTTGCTGATAATTTACTCACCCCCATGTCATCCAAGATGTCCATGTCTTTCTTTCTTCAGTCGAAAAGAAATTAAGGTTTTTGATGAAAACATTCCAGGATTTTTCTCAGTATAATGCACTTTACTGGGCACCAAACGGTTCAAGGTCCAAAAGACAGTTTCAGTGCAAACTGCAAACTGTTCAAAGGGCTTTAAACGACACCAGACGATGAATAAGGGTCTTATCAAGCGAAACGATCGCTTATTTAAAAAAAAAAAAGTTTAAGTTTTATAAGCTCAAATGCTCGCCTTGCTCTGTTCTGTGTAACTCTCCTGTTTGAACTCGTTCATCAAAATGAACAAATCTTTTTCCGAGTTAATTCGTTCATTTCGGTCGTTAAATGAATCAAATGACTCGAAAAAAGATTTGTTCATTTTGATGAACGAGTTCGAACAGGAGAGACTCATGAATATTCATTAGGGAACTCATCCCTGATTGGTCTGATGACCTACCCCTAACCCCGCCCCTAAACCTACCCGTCACTGGGGGTCTGATGACTTACCCCTAACCCCGCCCCTAAACCTACCCGTCACTGGGGTTAAGACCAATCAGGGATGAGTTCCCTAAAGAATATTCATGAGTCTTCCCCTACCATCCTGTGAAAAAAAATATCGCGCGCGGGCCAGTGACTGGCCATCAGCGAAACAAACAGCAAACGTCATACAGTGGCGCGAAGAGTGTCAATGTTACTTCAGGTTATTTATAACGTATTAAAATGTCAAAGAACTATGAGGCTGATACGAAAAAAGAGGACATTCCTAGTAGGGCTGGGCGGTAAATCGAGTTTGTAGGCTACAGTATATCGATTTTTTTTAAACGATATGGAATGAGGCAATACTGTTTCGATACAGTAGTTTGATACGAGCACATCTGAAAAATAGCGGAGTACGCAGTGTGAGCTCCTGCAGTGAAAGAACATAGTACAATTTGTCCTAAACATGACACAAGCTTATACTAGTAAGATATAGTTAACAAGTTTAAAGCAGCTTGCCCTGTCAGATGCTCTGACAGATACTGTTGCTGACTGACAGATAAATACTTGCGCTGTTTAATGCGTTTGGAGACGTGGTGCTTTCCTCAGTGCTTAACTTACATTTCACAGGTATATTCTCCATCTGTAAATGTTAGAAAGTCAAACAAATATGTCCATTTCACTGTCAGGAGAGGACGAGCTTCTGCAAGTGAATCTCCGCTAATATTCAAGCTCCCGTGAATGAGCGTCGCCGCGAGCACGCGCGCCAAACAGACGAGCACAATAGAAGAGTAGCGCAATAATTCTGACTAAAATATACATATTGCTAAAATATTTGTTGTTGGAGACAATAAATGTGCCATATGTGGAATTTTAAACCTACAAGTATGTTTTAATGAAAGTGAGCATTATAATGGGTTAATCAAATGCAGGTTTGTGCTTTTGTTTTTATTTTTAGTTTAGCCTTTAGTCATTTTAAAAACAAAAGCATTATTTTTGCTTTTAGATTGTAATGTTACAATGTTAGAATGTAATATGATTTTAACAACCTTTTTGCACATAATATATTGCATGGCCTATACATTACATTCCCTATTTTTGTTTTTTCAATATCAATATTGTTTGGTTATCATTGAGCAGGATGTGAAAAAACATTTTTTTTTAAATAAATACAGATTTTCTTTATCCAAATAGAAAAACGTAGAAAGTACCGAGATATATATCGTATATCGCCATTTAACCAAAAAATACAGAGATATGATTTTTTTGGCCATATCACCCAGTCCTAATTCCTAGTGTCATGGAAAACACAGTACACCTGGGTGGAGAAAGGCGATGAGGGCATGTACTGTTTCGTTTGCCGGAAATTTCCAACAAAAGACGACCAAAATACATAACCGGCCTGCCGACGGGCTATCTAAAGTGTAATCAAATTCCCCCCTAAACTTCTGCCTAGCCCCCCTAAAAATGTGTGATTAAGTGTAAGCTACACAAATTTGTGTTCGCTTCAGTCTTGTTATAATCAGATTTAGCGCGTTCTTCATTGACAGTTTTTTAGGTCATAAATGTTAAACGAATGACAAAAATAATCAGGCAAACTAATATACTTTTGTCTAATTTCGCCATTTTGAAGTGAAAATAGGCCTATGTAATATTACTCATCACTCATGTAATGTAATAATTAGTTTACTGTCATTGTGAGGGGACAAGAAAAATGAATCCTAATGTATACAATAAATACAGTTTAATGGAAAAGTGCTTTTCCTTCTATTTCTTTCAGGGCCAGTAAAAATATAGAAGGGGCCAGTAAAACTCTGATCTACTGGCCCTGGGGGCCAGTGGGGATTTTTTTTTTATGTTGAGCCCTGGATGATTTCAACTGCCAGTGTGAAGGCGGCGTAACAGGCCTGCACGCGGATGCGGTGCCGCAATGCGTTCCAGGAGCGGTGTGTATACAGCAGTGCAGCGATCGTTTCCACACAGTCTATTTCTGCTGTGCTGCACGTGCTGAATTAAAGTGACAGCGCATGGTTCATGGTCAAAATGAACACGGATTGATATGAAAATATAGTAATCTTTTTACTAATATAGTAAAAAAAATATATATACTATTTTTCAATCATTTTCTTTTTAACTTTAAGCTCGGGGTAATTAAAGCACGGAAACTACACAGTAACATTACCTCAACAACGCGACATAATGGATGCATGCACTCGTCTCTTCGTGAAACAAGTTCTTTGTGATTGCAATATTTCTTGTAAAAAAGATTTAAATGCAAAAGAAAAGGTATGAGAGAGCTGTTTATGTCAATTATGTATGTTTTAATTTAAAATGTTTGCGATGTTAACATAAATGTATAAATGTTTTGCCACTTGCTTGAGCAACTTACTATATAAATCTATATAGAAGTAATAATATGTTTTTAAGTGTTATAAATTTAAACGTGAATAGCCTTGTGAAAGAGTGCGTATTAGCCTACTGTCTGTGTACAAATAGAATCACAATGCTGAAACTCTTTTATATTATTTTATAAAAGACACTAATAATATAAATAGTGATTTAAAATAAAAAATAGAGGATTAATGTTGTTTGTCGTACAGCCGTAGATCAGTTGCGCACTGCAAACGCACCATATGTGAAAGCACAATAGCGGGTGCTGCTCCTGTGCCGCACACCACCGCACTGCACTGCACACGGAGTGTGTGTGAAACAGGCGTGCACTACAGGAAATAAACCCAATACTTTAAGCTTTTTCTTTGTTAAAGTCTCTGCAGCTAGTGTACTAAGCTAATTTTATTCATCTGCAACATTATGTTCTATAATTACAGTTTTGCATAATAAATGTTTTTAAAACAAATACATTTTGCAGTTTGGCTTTCCTTATGGTCTGTCTAACCTGTTCTGAAATGGTTCTATTATAATTTATATATCGTGATATATATCGTTATCGCAAGAGGCTGCAATGTATATCGCAATATGGATTTTAGGCCATATCGCCCATCCCTAGTAAATACCAAAAGCTGACGTGGAAAATGCACATGAACACCCCCTCATGTGGTGGTGTTCTGGTAAATACCAGTTCACAAGTGGAAGATATCATATTTTCCATAGCACGTGAACGCACCATTTCTATAAGCCTTGATCTTTCCGAGTTGTGGGCGTGTCACTGAGAAACATGGCGGAATACCACAATACTTACATATTGAGCAGTGATATTGTCCCGCTTTTCTATTTACAGCGCAGTTAAGCTAATTGCCTGCACAGAATATGTTGGCATTATAATACAACAATGCAACACGTAACGATTGGCAGTGGCTTCATAAATTAATTAACAACATAAAAAACAAAGTACATCTGAAGCACATTTCTTTGTTCTTCATTTTCTAGAACAAGAGATTAAGAACCTTACTGTATTTTTGTGTAATTAATTAAGAGAAAGTACTCCGCCATCTTACTCCGACGAAAGTGACTTTAACTCACATGCCGTCATAAACACGACTTCCCACCTCATACGTACGAACTTCCCCAGGAGGACTTGAACGCACCATTACCAATGAGACTGCTGGACCTTGGCATCACTAATGAGCTTCAGAAGCGACTTGATTTCAATTTCAATTTCCAGATTTGACAGCTCTGCTCCAAACAGGTCAGCTTTTTACATTTCTCTAGTAATATCTGAGTTTTCTATTAAGATTAGTGAAACCACACAAAAATGGTAATGAAACAATTAATTGAAATTATATTACTCACTTTAGTGGTTTATCTGATATTGTGTTACTCGGCTGCTGTTTAAATAAACGTTTCTATTAGGGCTGTCAAACAATTAATCACGATTAATCGCATCCAAAATAAAAGTTTGTGTTTACACAATATATGTGTGTACTGTGTATAATTATTTTTAATACATAAATACCCACACATCATGCATGTGTATTTAAGAAATATATACTGTATGACTGAATGTAGCCTATATATAATGTATATTTTTATTTAAATATAAACATTTTATATATAAATAACATATTTTTCTGAACGTATATGTGCATTTATATACAAAATAATTATACACTGTACACACACATATATTATGTAAACACAAACTTTTATTTTGGATGCGATTAATCGCGATTAATCTTTTGACAGCCCTAGTTTCTATTGATTATAATTGTACATCCATTTTGGTGTAAATTTGATTTATTATTGTTTTTCCGTTGCTATTTACGCTATGACTACGACTGAGCTAGGCATGACGGTTATGTCTTTCGAAAAAAATCGAATTTGTTACAGAATTTGTTACTGTCTCTGTTGGTTAGCGCAACGCAGCGCAGCGCGCACACACACACACACACACACACACACACACATTTTACATTACTTTATCTTGTACTGTTGTTGCAAGTTGACATTAAGGTTGAAAAAAAGATGATGTTATTTACCTGGCTAACAGAGTTGTCTTTTGTTTCTTTTGATTTTCGTTTTGTTTATTACATCAATACTTGCATGTGTTCAGTGTTTGCAGCGTCTGTTGCCAGTCTTTCGTGTTGTGTTATCTCTATCGACTGACCAGACCCGAGCGCCACCCAGTGGCCTGGATGAATAGTGCTGCTAGTGTGCTCTCGGAGACTTTTTTAAAATAAAAATAATTACAAAAAATATATATTAAACATTTACTTACAAATAATACAAAAGTGGAGAGCCATAATCCATAAGCCAGAAAACTAAAGAGAGCCAGAGGTTCAGGGACTGATAAATATTACATCACATTTGATTTCAGAGAAAGAAAGAAAAACAAAAAATCAAATGAAAAAAGAGGAAGTATCAATTAAAAATAATTAACATAAAAATTAAAGAAAAATATTATACAAAAACGCAAAAAAATTAGCATACATTCAAAGTTTTAATAGCCTTTTTGTTACAAGAGGTAGATAAGGATTTGATATAGATCTTAACATCTTCTTGAAAGTGAGAAACATTGGGAGTAACTTTCATAGTTTTACATTTGTAGATAAAATATTTTTGCAAGCGAAATAATTAAGTTGCAAAGAATTTTTTTTTTATCATCATATTGTTTCTCAAAAATAAAAACCCAAACAAAACATCCTTGAAATAAAGCTCAACGTTTTTACATATATAGTTTACAATGAACTACAATGAAGTTTTCTTGTATGATCACAATGCCAAAAAAAGATGTAAGATCGTCTCTGGTTGTGAATCACAAAAAGTACAATTTGCATCTATACTCAATTTAAATTTTGACACCATGAACATTGGATAATATCGATGCATAAACTTAAAAGAAATCTCTTTGACCGTATAGGTACTTGTTAGGGAGAGTCCAAAAGTAAATTTATGTCTGTAATTAAGCTGCCGCAGAATGTGACGTCATTTTCACGACCGTTGCAGTGTCTGTAGAAACTTCACACGCTCAAAGTGGCTTCAACTAGCTTTAAATTAACTATTTTATTAGCATTATCTGTGTCCTACATGTTTCACTCAACCCTGTTACTCCTGGCATGATTTTCCTTCTTTTAAAAACAGAGCATTTCTTAAAACTGTGACACTCAGGAAGTGACATCATCTGGGCTCTTTCTGCAGCATGATGGGAAGACAAGAAAATAATCTCAATCCATTGTCTCAGTTTATACACAAACTGTACCATTGACTGTATTCATCAACCCTGTTACCAAAGTTACTCTATAACTATGAAAAACGTATATATTTGACAAATACAACTTTATCAGTAACTTGTTTACTGGCTATTCCTAAAAATAAAATGATGGAAATTACAGCATTTATTGGAGAATTGCAGTGGGAGGAGCTTCACTGATGATGTGAGTGTTGTGGGAGGAGCTTCACTGATGATGTGAGTGTTGTGGGAGGAGCTTCACTGATGATGTGAGTGTTGTGGGAGGAGCTTCACTGATGATGTGAGTGTTGTGGGAGGAGCTTCACTGATGATGTGATTACAGTGGAAAGAGCTGATCTGCCAAAAAGATCAATTACCGAGTTTTTTATGAATAATAAATGACACTTCTAAGCTTTTATGTCTGTCTATCTATTCATCGTACAGTAACTGATGCCAATTAATTAATTATTTTAAATTATTTTTATTGCTAATCCTGACATTTTATTGCTAATCCTGATTTTTTATATCTGTTTTCAGCTGATCTGTCAATATTGATGATCCTCAGACTATCAACACTCACTCAACAAGCCATTCAGGATCATCAGCAGATCATCTCACTTTATTCTGAGTGTTTGCTGTTAGAAACACATTATTTGAGTCAGGATATAAAACCCTATAAAACTACTGCTATATTGAAAGAACATATTTCTCACAATATTACACGGATAAAACATCAACAACACAAAAAACTATCACTAATGCCACTCGTCTTCATCAACCACTACAGAGAAATAATTACAGCAGCATAATATGAACAAATTAAGTTTGATCTTATGATATACATAAATCCCTATAAAGTAGTTAGATCATTAAAATAATAACATTTTATATGCGCAGAAACTGAAATTATCATAAAACTTTTAAAATGAAAGAGCACCACAAGCACTAGTTCCAAGAGTAAAACGCTGTTCATTTTAGTATTGATTTAATGTCTCACGTGGCTCATCATAGGCTCAATGTAAAGCATTTAGCGGTATCTGTACCAGTATGACACTTGAGATCGATTTACGTTAATTCCCTTTACAGATGTTAAACTTTGACTTTGCGAAACAATCACACAAACAAACAAACAAAATCTCTCAGGTCTGAATGAACTCCACATATTCTCCTCATGCTCGCTGCTGCTGCACTAAATGTGTATTTCAGGAGGAAGACGGCAGAAAAGATGCACAAGTATCGCTGTGATCGACGAAAACAATACAGAAATGAGTCTGTCGCTTAATCAAACTGTTTGATGGTTGCGTAAAGATGAGAAATACCGTGAACTGCTCTCCTCACCTCAGAAGACTCGACGCTGAAACTCATTTAGCTACATTTAGCAGACGCCTTTATCCAAAACGAATTTAGGACTAAATTAAGCGAGTCATCATGAAGAGGCAAAAACAACGCAAGAAGTGCTCAAAATACGAAGTTCAGGCATTGTTCAGAGTAGCATAAACCAGACAAGAGAGGATTAAAGGAAAAGGAATTTATTTGGTAACGCTTTAGATTACAGCCCGGAAAGTACTGCGTAATTAAAGCGATTTTACAGCGTAACCTTCGGTAATTATAGTGTACCTATAACGCACCTACAATATAAGTATAAGGGAACAATATTTTAAGTTTGGGGAATAAAGGGGTAACAACCAGGAGAATTAAAAAAATATTTATACTGTAAGTATTAAAGAACTGAAGGGTGCTTATTCTACTATTATGATATAACAATCTTACATTTGAGAGCAATTTAGCAATTTACCTTTTTGTAATAATGGTGAACCAGTACATACTGTTAAGGCTTTTTAAAAATTACAGGGTACATATCTATGCATTTATAAAGTAATCTTTTTAACAAAAGTGCACTGAAAACGAAAACTATTGCAACTTTTGCTTAAATATTGGGGAAAGATACTCTTGTTTCATGTAGTGGTGCTTGTTACCCTCTTGTTCCAGTTACAGGGTAAGTACAATAAAAATGCATACACACAATCTTATATCACTGACTCAGAAACCTTTATTTATTATACAAGCACCACTTACCCTGTAACCACATCTGCATGTTTGCTATCAAAAAAATAAAAATAAATAAATAAATGTTTTTTTACTAAATGCATAGATATGTACCCTGTCATTTTTGTGTCACAGTATTCTATGTATTGCCTTGGTACACAATTATTACAAAAAGATACGCAGTGTATGTTCTCGCTAAATTGCTCCCAAATGTAAGATTGTTGTATCATAATAGTAGAATAAGTACCCCTTAGTTCTATAATACTCACAGTATAAATATTTTTTATTTCTCCTGGTTGTTACTAACCTGGCCCTAGCCAGATGAATTTCGCTCCGCCTAGCTTCACTCACATCCATCTGGAACCTCTTCCATTGAGAGTGATTTCTCCAACCAACTTTATGGTTTAGCCAATCAGGACGCAGGGCGGGAGTTTCATAGATGTGACATAGTGGAGAAGCGACCGTGAGACTGTTTTGATTCAGACAACAATGGCGGCTCGCATCGAGGAAACAAGCGTTAACATTGATGCTGCTATTTCATCCGTGTTGTCCAATCTACCTAATATTGTTTCATTAAAAAAACATCAGAGAACGGCTCTTAAGGCTTTTGTTGGTGGAAACTATGTTTATCAGTGCCTTCTCGCGACTGGATTCTTCAGCGTCACGGGTTGGCTTCGGTGTGAGTGGTTGAAATAGCACGTCGATAAAGATGACAGACAAGTGGCTTATCCAATCATATGCAAGGATTTTTGATAAGGCCCAGCCTTCTGAAACGCAATTTCAATGGATCGGTTCCAGATGGATGAGTGAAGCTAGGCGGAGCGAAATTCATCTGGCTAGGGCCAGGTTAGGTTGTTACCCCTTTATTCCCCAAACTTTATATATTGTTCCCTTATACTTACATCTAAGTACTTTATAGGTACACTATAATTACAGAAAGTTACACTGTAAATTCCTCTTAATTACACAGTACTTTCCAGGCTGTAATCTAAAGCGTTACCATTTATTTTTATGTTTTTATGAGGTTAAGTGCTCACGGAAGACATGAGTTTTCATCTCTTCTTTTGAATGTTGTCGGGGATTCTGCGTTCCGGATGAGGAGATCTTTCCACCAGCATGGGACCGTGAATGCGAATGTTCTGGAGACTGATTCACTTTCATCTCCTCTAGATTATCATTCACCTCTACAGATGTTTCTCAAACACTTGGATCTGCAGTTTTGGTAGTTGTCACAACATCAACAGACAGAGAAGTCACATAAGATTTCAATAAATTAACACGACAAACCTTTATTTTCTTCTGACGATCTGGTGCATTTAATAAATAGTTGTTATTCGGAAAACACTTCACAATCGTATAAGGTCTAGCAAACCTAGCCTGAAAAGGACTAGTTAAAACAGGTAACAACGCCAACACTTGATCACCTGCTTGATGTCTGGACTTGACTTTGTGATCAAACAACCTCTGCATCGATAACGAGTCGATAACGGAAACTACTTACATAGTCTAAAACATTCTCAGGGGGGTCAAAAGTCGGCCACTCATCTGCCAAGACAGCAATAGGGCCCCTAACAAGTGTGTCCAAACACAAACTCAGCATTCCATCTTGAAGAAAATAGAAGGGAAATTAAGTCTTGCCTCCTACTTCATGAGTTAAAGAGAACAATTCTTGAAGAGTATACGTAAAAGTGGTCTCGAGACATACATCACTAGCACTGGCCATGGTCTTGGGTAAGCCGAAAATACATGACTGGTGATTATGAAAATGTCAATATTACATTAAATCAATAAAAAAAAAGGATTTTAAATACAGAAATGTCGGCCATCTGAAAGTATAATCATGCATATGTATATAGTTGTATATACTAAATATATTAGTTCCCTTTCGAGGGAACTCTAACTGCATCGTAAGATCGACACTTTGGGGACACTCCCTAAGCGTGCGCCTCTGAAGTAAGAATGAAACTAATCCAATCCTGATTGGTGTTGCGTCGTGACGTAACATGTGACGGCATAACCGGATGCATAAAAGTGACGCTGACACATACACATATCAGCTTTCGCTCTTCAGCAAGCGCTCTCTGTGAAACTGTCTGTCTTATTTGGTGTTGTTTGTCTGTGCAAAGCTCTATATTATGGCGAGTGAACAATACACTAAGTGTGTGCACCCCTGCCCAAGATTATATATATATATATATATGTGCCACGGGTGGGGACACACATCAGCTGTGTGTGTGTGTATTGTTTAGGGCGCAGCACGCACTGTCAGCTCTCGAGAGGGCTGCCTGTGAACACTGTGAAGCACTTCCTATTAGAGTGCTGCGCTCCCGCTTGGTTATATTATTCCCTGATGATGGCCAGGCTCGCGATCCCCGCGATTCGGGTCCCGCGTCCGTTGAGGCGGCGCGAAGGCTTAGATTGTGGAGATCGCAGAAGGATCTCGCGGATGAGAACGAGACTGCTGAGGCACCTTCTCGTTCATCATCCGCAGATTCTATGACACTCGTTCACGACGCAGAAGCCCGCGATGCGAGATATATCCAGCTGCAGACCCGCAGCACTATTACACAGTGAGTCACTGCTCGTTGTATGAACTATAACTGGTATGTGACAAATAAAGAGCAAGACAGCGCTCGTGTTGTTTGAAGACGTGAGAGTGCGCGCGCGCGGCCAGGGCTCTCTCTCTCTCTCTGCTCGTTAAGCGACCTGTCATGCGCAGCAGTCATTCTATTCTACATCACTCACCGATCAAAATAGGCTTTGTTTGGTGGGACAAAAACTTGCTTTGGCGGTCGCCAAAAAGCGGACGATCTGACGGGTTTTAGAAGATTTAATACAACCTGAAACTAAAAAACAGACCCGACCTCTATTTGAGACCGGCCTTTGTATTTACCCAGACCTGCAGCCAAACCAGGCGTGTAAAGAGACAATAGTCTATTTGGGACTGGGCTATTATTTGAAGTACAGTACATTTTTATTGTTTCTTTTAAAACAATGTCGGATTTTCTCTCTCTTTTTAGATTTTTGACATTATTTTACATAAAGAAAAATGCATGCTGCACATGTTTTTGTAAAATAAAGTATATTTTATATAAAATGACCATAAGTTTCAAGCATTATTTTTCACCATCATGATCAGGAAGTAACCCTCATAATACAATGAAACGGATAACTATATAGAATTATATTACACAAAATCAATGTTTTAAAATGCCTATTGTACTATACCTTAATGTATCATTATAATACGTATAAAGTATGACGTTTCGTGTGTAATAATGCCGTTTCGTGTCTAAGCAAATTACGCTCCAAAACGTTAGGTGGCGTTACTCGGTTTAGAACGTAAGCTCCGCCCCTCACTTCCGGTCCTGGCGCTGGTGTTACAATGTAAGCTCCGCCCCTTACTTCCGGTTCTGGCGCTGGGGTTCTGAAACTGGTGGTCCTGCGGGTCTGCAGCTGGATACTATTGCGCGATGCGGCTTCTTCTGCCCGTGACGAGTGCCCATTGCTCGAGCTATCTGTTTATAAGGAAGTAAATGTGCTACAGCATCGGGAACGAGCAACATGAGTCACACTCGCCGGCTTATGTTTCTGCTTATGTGGAGGTTGTGATGCGTGCTGTGGCCAGACTAAATAAATAAATACATATATATATATATATATAAATAAAATATATCAGCTGGCCACAAAATAAGCAGGATGATCCCCGTCAAAATGAACTAGACGAGAGATTCCTGCAGCACCGTTCACAACCTCAGAGCCGGGGCTTACTGTTTTTCCCAGATCTTTATAAAATATATATATTTATGTGTAGATGCTGGGGAAAACCCCACTCTTTACGTATCTCACCACATTCATTATATGTTTATTCGAATGTGGTGGGTGCGAGAGAGTCGGGTTATGGCAAGATGCCGCAGATGGAGGAACCTTTAGCGAGCTATCTTTCTCCTGATCCGGCATCTTCGCTTTAAGCCCCGGCGCTGCCCAACAAACCGTGCAGGGACACCTCTGCACTGGTTGGCTGGGCTTATATGGTGCAGGAAATCGATGTTGCTCTTTCGCCGTTAAAAACGTTTCGAGACACATCGGTTTCCAGCGAACGCAGGCTGCACTGTCCGCCCCACAGGCTTGCGGCCAGGCAGCATTCGCGTTCGCCAATCGAGAATCGTTTTCGGTCCAGCCCTGCCGGAAACCCGCTTCAGGGGGTCGAGAACGAATCCCGATTAATACCCGAAGCCAGGCTTGAGAGCCTGGTTCCTTTGGTAAAATATTTAGAAAAGAAAAGGTCAGGCTGGTGCGTGCCTGCACTCTATGACGGTTTTGCAGGCGTACCAGGCCGATCTTCTTAAAGATCTAAGTGAGGCAAAAATTTCCTGTTGGCCGCTCCGCTATCTCCTTCTGGTCTGTTTTCCAACGCCGTCACTACAGTCGTTGACAGGTTTTAGGAAGCAAAAAAAAAAAAAAAAAAAAGAGAGCGTTGCCTCTAGAGCCCCTCCTGCGGGAGTTTGGCAACAGAGGAAGCACTCTCAACCGAAGTCCTCCAGCCAGAAGGGTGACCTGAGGGCCGTCCTTCAGGCAAAGAAGGCTTCGGGAAAGAGGTCCTAATGGTAGTTTAGGATCTCTGAGGGCTGCCTCTTGCAGTTCGGTCACCGACCTCCCTAGTTTGCTGGGGTGGTACCGACTGCAGTGGTTCCAGAACAGGGTTATGGAACAAGAGGTACAGACTCTACTGGAATTAAGGGGCCATAGAATGTGTTCCCCTACCAGACAGGGAGTCCGGGTTTTACAGCCGGTACTTTATAGTTCCAAAGAAGGATGGCGGACTGAGGCCAATTTTAGATCTAGGGCTTTTGAATCGTTCTTTGAGGAGATTCAGGTTCAAAATGCTTACTATTCCCATTATCGTGAACCAAATCAGATCCGAGGACTGGTTTGTCACGATGGATCTAAAAGACGCTTATTTCATGTCTCCATCCTTCCATGTCACAGGAGGTTCCTGAGGTTGCTTTCGGGGGCGAAGCATACCAAAATCGGGTTCTTCCGTTCGGCCTAGCACTCTCTCCCCGCACGTTCACAAAGTGTATGGATGCGGCTCTGGCTCCACTGAGGCTTCAGGGCATCCGTATACTGAATTACATCGACGACTGGCTCATATTGGCCCAGTCTCAAGAAATGGCAGTTCGGCATCGAGATGTCGTCCTTGGCCACATTCAGAACCGGGGGTTGAGGCTCAACACTAAGAAAAATGTGTTGGACCCAGCTCAGAATACTACTCTTCTGGGCGTGGTATAGAATTCGGTTACGATGCGGGCACGTATGTCTCCCGCTCGTATCGAATCCATCCTGGCCATGGTGTCCGGGATAAAGCTAGGCCAGGCCATCACTGTAAGCAATTTCAAAGACTGCTGGGCCTCATAACAGCGGCATCCAACATAATTCTTTTGGGCCTGTTTCACATGAGGCCCCTTCAGTGGTGGCTCAAAGCCAAGGGTTTTTTCCCCAAGGGGAATCCGTTCCGTATAATAAAGGTTACGTGCAGATGCCTTCGTTCCCTATTAATATGGAAGAAACCTTGGTTCTTGTCCTAAGGGCCAGTGTTAGGGGCGTCATGTCGCCGGGAAACTGTTTCGACAGACGCTTCCCTCGCTGGCTGGGGCGCGGTCTCGGACGGCCGCTTTGCCAGGGGTCTGTGGCAGGACCATCATCATTCTTGGCATATAAATTGCCTAGATATGTTGGCTGTGTTCAGGGCTCTGAGGAGCTTCCTCACAGACATCAAAGGTTACCATGTCTCAGTGGTAGCTTATATAAACCGACAAAGGACACTCAGATCGCGCCCTCTATCCAGATTGGCGCATCAGATCATTTGTGACCCGATCTGGCGAAATGAGTCGGAAGTCGCAACGTTTTTATTTTAAGATATGGGCCGATAATGTGGAAAAACAATGAAATAATAGATTTTTTTTTTTTTTTGCTAATTTCAAAGAACAGACATTCAAAAATAATCTCCCAAAGTTTCGTAGTCCAGATAATTGAGTAAAGGTATTTAAATTACTATTAAAATGTACAAAGTTTTACTAAATTCGCTGGAAATGAACATTGCTTTTCTCAACTCCTCTCGTCACCTCTGAGCATTTCCCGGGTATCCCCAGAAACGTCACTATCTCTGCTCTTAAACGGTGTTACACATTGTATAGAACCAATCAAAAAGCTTAGAAATGTACACAAATGCTGATCATTTGTCGATGGGAAGCCGTTTCGACTGACTGGCACGCGATTGGTCCAGCCACCCTCCTGTCACTCGCAGCGAGCGCTCTGTGTAATAAACAAGCTAGCAGATCTCCTCAGAAAGATTAAATATTATTAATTTGAGAAATGTCGCTGTCAAAAGCGAGGAAAGTTGCCAAAGCGTCATCAAGCCCCCTGCCATTGCACACTGAGTCCCCGTTTTTTTCGTATGTGTTTTTTCGTATTGATTCGGTGGCTCCGAATTGTCAAAACACCATTCAAACTGCTTGCTACGGATGCGAAAAACTTACAATTGTTTTTATATAAAGGATGAAAGTTTCGCAGTGTGCACGCGTGATTGACATAACGTGATTGACAAATGTGAATGAGTGTAGCTATTTATCTGCAAGGAGAATCCATTACAATGTGTTTGATTAACCCAATATTTAACTGTCTGTGCATATCTCCGTTATGAATTTGTTACGCTGTTATTGTCAACTAGCCTACACTAAGATGATTGCAAAGACTAGCATTATTTGATCTCTGTTTCCTTGTCTCTCTGCCTCTCACTTTCTCTCTCTCTCTCTCACACACACAGACACACACACACACACACACACACCCTCTCTCTCAAGCAAAAATGTAGCACCTCTGTTCAATCCTTCTGATTTTAGTACATTTTTGTAAAAGGTAGGCCTACTGTTAAATTATTTATTCAAATAAAAACTTTAAAATAATTTGAGCTTCAGCCTGGTTTAATAGCATTTATAGCCTATATTAATGTTTGGTCAAATTAAGCTGTTAAATAAATAGTTTATCTCTTTAAATGTAATGGATTTTGAAAGATATCAACAAAAGCCCCTCACGGACGACTGCTGGCTACCAAAATAAAATATCACAAAATACAAACAAAAGCAGGCCTGTTCCTCTCTCGCTCATCCACTCCGTCGCCCCTCCTTTATGCTTCCGCTCCTCCGTGAGAGATGCGAGACCGGTGTGCTTCACAGGTGCTGCTCATTAGCAATCGCACCACCGGCCTCGCGACGTTCTCTCACGTCCCTCGGCCGTCCTGCTCACCACATACCCCCATCACCCCTCACAGGCCGGGGGGTACACCCGGGCTGTGCCTACTCCCTCCCCCCGGCGGCGATCCCTGGGGGATATGGACCGACGAGCCGAGGGAAACGGAGACGGAAGCACGAGGAGCGACGGACACGAGAGAGGGGAGAGAGGAAAGAAAAAAAAATTGGTCCGGCTCCCAAAACGCGCTGCCATCTTGTCCCTCACCAGCTGGGCGATCTCCTCCGCGGTACCCGGCGGCGACGCTGGATGGCCCTCGTTGGACGCCTCGACGCTGCCCCGCCCCCGGTGGACGGCGACGGCTCCTCAGGTGCCTTGGGCAGACGGCAGGAGTCCCCCGCTCCCTGCTCCTCCCCTTCACTGGCGGATGGCAGCAGGCTCCGGCCCACGGCAAGCGGCGGTGACTCCTCCTCTCCCTCCCGGAAGGCAGCCGCCCCTCCATTCCCAGGCGGTCGGCGGCGAGCTCGGGCGTCCCACCGGCAACTCACCCCAGCGCCCCGCCTCGAGCGTCCATGGCCGCGAGTCCGGCGACTCGCGCACCATGCTCGATGGCACCGCGGATTCCCCCAGCGGCGAGGACTCTCTGACAGCGCGTTCCTCCCTCCTCCCGGGTTTCAGCACCAGTGTAGCAAAGTTCAGGGAAGAAGGAGGCGGGAACCGGCGGACAATCAAATTAAAACTTTATTTAAATGATATAAACAAACAAAATACCTGCCAGCAGTCCCTCACGGAACTGCTGGCTACCGAAAATAAAATATAAATACCTGCCAGCAGCCCCTCATGGACGACTGCTGGCTACCAAAATAAAATATCACAAAATACAAACAAAAGCAGGCCTGTTCCTCTCTCGCTCATCCACTCCGTCGCTCCTCCTTTATGCTTCCGCTCCTCCGTGAGAGATGCGAGACCGGTGTGCTTCACAGGTGCTGCTCATTAGCAATCGCACCACCGGCCTCGCGACGTTCTCTCACGTCCCTCGGCCGTCCTGCTCACCACAGCGATTTTCTCAGGTTTTCAATTGGAAAAAGAGGGCAGACGGCCATAATTCAAATGTGTATATCTTTACAACCATTCAAGGTATGACTTTGACTAGGATATCAATTGAAAGCTTATGGTCTCCTCTTTCCATTAATACCAAAATCTCAATTTTTAAATTTGGGTCACTGTGACTCATTTTGCTGGATCAGGTCATATTTTATGGTCCCAAGGGAAAATATTATCTATAAGAGCAATATATGTCCCGGGGGTTCTGAATCAGGGAGCAGACATCCTGTCGAGGCACCGGCTGAGAACCGGGGGATGGAGACTCCATCCAGAGGTGGTGGAGTTCATGTGGCAGAGGTTTGGACCAGTGGAAGTGGATCTGTTTGCGTCTCGAGGGACGTCCGTCCCACTGTCCACTTTGGTTCTCCCTCACTCATCCAGCCCCGCTGGGGTTGGATGCCATGGTACAGGCCTGGCCAAGGCTACGCCTGTACGCTTTTTCCCCCGATCGCTCTGCTCCCGGGAGTCCTGGAGAGGGTCAGTCAGGAGGGCATCAGTCTTCTTCTGATAGCCCTGTTTTGGCCAGCCCGAGTATGGTTTTCAGACTTAATTTCACTCCTGATAGCTCCGCCATGGCAGATTCCTCTGAGGAGGAGTCTGTTGTCTCAGGCGGAGGGCACTATGGTTTGTATAGCTGGGAGCCCCTAATAGGTGATCCAAAACACACTACAGTAGGTCCAACCTCCTCCAAGAAGAGGACCTCTCAAGGTAATACTCAGAACTCTGACTGGCAGAGCAAGGAACCTCTCCTTTTCTGCCGACACATGAGGTGGAGGATGAAATACTTGCAGGACCTAGCCATGATAAATTGCACTTAAGGCAGATAGCTGGGTCATCATTCTTGGCATGTAAATTGCCTAGAGATGTTGGCTGTGTTCAGGGCTCTGAGGAGCTTCCTCACAGACATCAAAGGTTACCATGTCTCAGTGGTAGCTTATCTAAACCGACAAAGGACACTCAGATCGCGCCCTCTATCCAGATTGGCGCATCTGATCATTTTATGGTCCCAAGGGTCATCTTCATCCAGAGCTGTGGAAATTGTGGGTCTGGCCTCTGAGGGGGCTCAGTACCTAGATGCTGGTCTATCATTTGGGGTGGTCGAAACCATGCTTATCTCTAGGGCTCCGTCTACTAGGAGATTATATGGCCTCAAGTGGAATACGTTTCTACTTGGTGTAGAGAACTTGAGTTAGGCCCAGTTAACTGCCCAATGGCTTCAGTTCTGGAGTTTATTCAAGATCGTTTCTCTGCGAATCTCTCCCCATCCACACGTAGGGTGTACGTGGCTGCCATTGCGGCGTTCCATGCACCACTAAATGTTGGGCCTTTGGGGAGGCACCAACTTGTCATACTATTTCTCCATGGTATTGGAGGATGAGACCGACAGTCAGGTCCAGGGTTCTTTCCTGGGACCTGGCGGTGGTTCTCGAAGGGCTATCCCTGGCTCCCTTCGAATACCTCCAGTCGGCTTCGCCTAGGACCTCACGTTCAAGATAGCCTTTCTCTTAGCTATTTCTTTAAAGAGACTGGGAGATCTCCAAGCCCTGGCATTATCGCCAGCTTGCTTGGGGTGTGCCCCCGGCGGAGTTAAGGCCATCCTGCATCCGAGACCCAGCTATGTGCCTTAAATGAAATTTATCATGGCTAGGTCCATGGTCCTGCAAGTATTTCATCCTCCACCTCATGTGTCGGCAGAAAAGGAGAGGTTCCTTGCTCTGCCAGTCAGAGTTCCGAGTATTACCTTGAGAGGTCCTCTTCTTGGAGGAGGTCGGACCTACTGTAGTGTGTTTTGGATCACCTATTAGGGGCTCCCGGCTATACAAACCATAAGTAGGCCTACAAGGTGCACAATTTGCCTTCACCTTTGGCCGTTAGGGCTCATTCTACTAGAGGCATGGCGTCCTCTAGGGCCCTCCTTTCGGGAGTTCCCATCAAGGAGATCTGTGAGGCAGCCGGTTGGGCTACCCCACACACTTTTGTTAGGTTCTATAGTCTGCACCTCCCTAGTACGCCTGGCGCACATGTGCTCTCGTCCTAGCTGAGTGCCTGAATCAGTTTCACTCTGGGGCAGGCCTGTCTTCGGTGCGTGGCCTAGTGGGCATTCGTTCCCCAAAGTGTCGATCTTACGACGCAGTTCGAGTTCCCTCGAAAGGGAACGTCTCGGGTTATGACTATAACCCTTGTTCCCTGAGAAGGGAACGAGACACTGCGTCGTCCTGCCATGCCCCTCGAGGCCTGAGAGCGTCTTGCTTTATCGCGGAGCTGATATGTGTATGTGTCAGCGTCACTTTTATGCATCTGGTTATGCCGTCATATGTTACGTCACGACGCAACACCAATCAGGATTGGATTAGTTTCATTCTTACTTCAGAGGCGCACGCTTAGGGAGCGTCCCCAAAGTGTCGATCTTACGACGCAGTGTCTCGTTCCCTTCTCAGGGAACAAGGGTTATAGTCATAACCCGAGACGTTTCCCCTTATAATTTGAATTACTGGAAAACATGAACTTTTGCACGATATTCTAATTTTTCGAGTTTCACCTGTATATAATCAGTATTATATTAGCATATTGATGCAGTCATGATATACTTAGTCCCTTTTTTGACTATATCAAAGCATTTGATTGTTTAAAATATGATTTTATGAAGTTACAGGCAGAAACACAGTCCTGATCTTCGGACATCCTGCATTTTGCCTATGCCTTATTTTACATGAATTTTTTATTTTTTCAAGATCAGCTGCTTCATTTCCTTGGACTTCCGCATTTGCTCTCGTTCATTTCAAAAATTGCCGCCGGAAGCAGCACCGCGACAGCTGATTGGCGGATGTTGGCTGATGTCGCTGCTTATTGGCTGATGCCGTGCTCGAATTAGGAATAATTTCAGTTCTAAAAAAGTCATAAAATAGCTTATTATGATTGCTTTTTAAACTTTCCATGTTGTTAATTTCTCATTAGAGATTTTAAATGCTTAATAAATTATATTTCACCCATATTTGACTGACACTGAATGAGATTGCTGTCTGTCTACATTTTTAACAGTTTTACCCTTGATATCCAGAATCATATGTAAGGCCGTCTAACTCGATCCAATGGTGGTATTCGATTAGCGGTGAAGGTCTCACGCGTGTTCCCTCTTTTCTCATGGCAAAGGGATTTTGATTAAATGCAATACATTTTCTCATATGTATTTACTCATTATTTCATCTGACTCCATAAAATGAAAAAAAGGTTTTTAATGATATCTGTGCATCATTA
Organism: Rhinichthys osculus; assembly: GCA_029959095.1. NCBI lineage: Eukaryota > Metazoa > Chordata > Actinopteri > Cypriniformes > Leuciscidae > Rhinichthys > Rhinichthys osculus. The sequence goes on from JARWKJ010000002.1 coordinate 62,613,574, forward strand.
AATGTGAGCGAACGTTTGACTATTCTTTTTAACTCTTTAATGAAAATAATAATAACAAAGTTGGTTAGAATAAAAACAATTTATTATGTCAGGTAGATGTATTATGCCAATTTCATAATCAGTTCAAAGATCATCAATAAAAACCTTAAATGCTCTTGAAAAAAAGAGAAGATGTGCAAACCCGACATTTCAAGGAATAAATGAGCGTAGAGTCTCGGCGACCCTCAGCCTCACGGGCTGATCTGAGGACAGAAAGAGGCCAGAGCCTCTTGCTGCATGCTAACAATGGTAATTTGCATTCAGGTTACACCTTTTTTTATGGGGGTAGGAGACCATTTGCCTATCATTGTCAGTTTCTGGGGAGTCAAATGTTCAAGATTCTTTGTTTCATAGACCAGTGGTCAGGTCTATCTCTTCAACCATTTTTTGATCCCGTGGGTCACATTCGGATGAACACTTACGGGTCACAGTAAGACGTTTGTTGTAATCCTTAAGATGTAACTAAAAAATTGTCTTAGCCCTCTGGAAGCTTCTACAGATGCTGACATTGCAGTGTTCACCTGCAGAACACCTGGTCTCATCAGGGGTATGTAGCTTGAGTCCAGCAGGTCGATGAGTGCGTGATCCTGTGATGTGAACAAAGTTCAAAGAGTCAATCTGGACCTTTGTGACTTGTTCAGTTGACTTGTCATTCCTTCATGGAGGAACTTCTGCTTATCTGGCACCTTCCCCTTGACGATAATCTGTCCCTTCTTGACCAATCCTGTCACCTCCAGCGGTGCGGTTGTCTGGGCAGACCTCAGTGGGTGAAGGGGTTCTCCTTGGCTCCACACTGCTTTGTGTGAGACACCTGAAAAGCATCTTAAATGTCCGATACACGATGGAGCACATATGAACTTAAAGTCGTAGGGAAATGCATAGGAACGCATAATGCAACAAAACAAAATCATGTCATGTTCAATGTAAAATACCATGTTCATGTCAGCAAGTGTGAATGGTACGTCTGGTCTCATGTGTTTCTCAAGGTCAGATAAGGTGGACCCATTTTTAATATCCAATTCTTTCACCACTGTGATGATATAAAATGGTAGTGGACTTTAAATATTATTGGTCTGACTTAAAGGAAATGCAGCAAGAAGTCGTGCAACCCAAATAATCAGATAAATGGTACGCATCAATACATCTTGTAATAACAATAATAATATTCAATAAAAAAATATGAAGAATCACTGTTTGTTCAGGAATCTACCAATGCAAGAGAGAGACAGAGTGTGTTTGTGTGTTGACTAAGGCCCCATCCACACTACTGCGTTTTAGTTTAGAAACGGAGAATTAAAACGAATACGATCTCCGTCCACACCAGCGTTTTAGCTGCGTATTAGAATTGATCTCCGTCCACATTAAAACGACTGAAAACGCGGATCACGTGGCCATTCACCAACACTGGGCATGCGCCTGCCGGTGTAAACACAACTTCATTGATAAAATTATCCCACCATGCTCTGGGTTAACCCCAAACCGACGCTCCATGTACGGTCAACGCCGCCGCTGCACACGGGAATTGTCACAGATCGCTCGAATAATAGCTTGACTCCGGCGCATGTAGGCAGTTATAGCGTTGTAAAATGCAGAATTTACTTGTACAACAGCTGCTAGCAAAGATATACGCCATGACTGATGACACCCAATCATAGAGCCGAGCGCGAGCCTCTACTACGTCATCGTTTCTAAAGTCCTCCGTTTTGACCCGTCTACACTAAAACGCCCTCCGGAGATTCAAAACGAAAAACGCATCGGCAGCGTTTCTAAACTTCTCCGTTTTGGGTCTCCGTTTTTGCCGTTTTAGTGTGGACGGGAGGTGCAAACGTAGCAAAAGGTCTCCGTTTTTAAACGAAAACGCAGTAGTGTGGACGGGGCCTAAGTCACAGTCGATGACAGGGTTAAATTGTAAATTCTGTAATTGATTGAAGCGCTCACACTTCAGATCTATTCGTTATTTATGATGTTTCTGTTATTAGCTGTTTGTTGAGAAATCAAGGGCCTTCTGATTCTTCATCCACCCTAACAACAATCAGAAAGTTTAAGCATTTTGAAATTTAACAGCAGGTCTGCCTCTGCTTTAATTTTTTTGCATCATTGATTTGTGACTGTAGCCATTCATATGTATATTACAGTGTTTTCCCATGAGTTGGCAGAGTGTTGTGAATAGCGTATGCTATGTCATGGGATCAGCTTTCCCATCCTATGTGTGTGAAGCCATCCGGATCTGTTAGTGTGAAGATGCACAATAGATCTTTAGTGACACTTTTGGACTCTATGTCATCTTTATCTTCTCATGATGTGTAGTGTTCAGCCTGGATAGACTTGATCTATTCCAGGTCATGATGATGCGAGGGTGTAGTGTAGAGGAGTGTGTTCAGTGTTCATGTCTAGGAGATGGGTGGAATCTACTCTATAACAATTGTGTTGCAAATTTAGTTCCAGTTCTAAACTGGGAGGCCATGCTAATGTAGTGATGTGCTGCTGTGAGATGTAAATGGCCTCTTGAAGTGTCTTTTCACCCATCTCCCGAATTTCAGGTTATGTTCTAACAATCCCGCTGTCCTGGCTTTGATCCAGGTGAGGTCCGGCCCGTACGAGGAATTGCAGAAGTAAACCTGACAGAAACAAATGCAGGGAGAACCAGAGTTAATTCTGATGTTTTCAACAGTTTCAAATTCAGACATGTGGAATTCTTCTGCTTGCTCCATTATCATGTCATGTCCATTGCAATTTTAATTCCAGTTGTCACATGAAACCAAGTTTCATTGACCAGGTCTGAATTATTGCTGTTGTTTCAGTGCAGTGTGTGACACCTTAAAGCCTTCACAGTCTGCTGTGTCATGAGCATTAGAGATCCCAGTTCTGCTGGGAACATTTTCTGGCTTTACTTCAAGTTTACTGCTTTCATTACAGCCAGATCTGTGGGCATAAATTAGTTCACCAGTTTCGGTGTTGCCTTCTTAGCATTTGCAGTTTTATGGTGTCGTTCACACATTTGGTTAGTGCAGATCTCGTCACCTGCAAAAGGCTGTGGTACTTCTGTCTGATGTTTAGCAGTTCAAACCCTCCTTGTAAATGTACTTCTTTGATCAGATTCAATTTTAGTTAGTGTATAGAGTTATAACGCAATTATATTATATTTAAGAATATAAATGAAATTATATTGTACTGATGAGATGTTATTAATGATGTAGATTTCAAATGCCTTTTCGTTTCATCTAGTCTTTTTAAAGACTATATGAAGGCAAAGTGGCCATTTTAATGTTTGATTATTCTATTTAACTCTTAATTATATTTTACCCGCTTAGATCAGATGGTTAATAACAGAGAATTCTATGCTGAGAATTCAAATGTATAGTTCACCCAAAAATGTTGATTAGCCCATGATTTACTTGCCCTTAAGTCATCCTAGGTGTATATGACATTCTTCTTTCAGACGAATACAATCTGAGTTATATTAAAATAGGGCTGGGCATCGGTATTTATCATTGGTACACCAATGTCGGTAACGATATAATTTTTTTTAGATTTAGCGCTGTGCCGCTGTCTCTTTTCCAGCGCGTTTGTGCTCCCGTGGCGTCTGTCTTTGCTATGCAACCATGAACTGCGCTCTCCACATCATGTTGACTGAAGGTGCGTTCCATACGAACTGCGAAGTTAAAGATGGCGCGACCACTACAAAGTTGCCCAACATCAAATGGCAAACGTAATGAAAGCGGAACGACACTGTGCTACTCATTATTTTGTGCTTCATGGACCGTTTATCAGTTTGGACCATCAATGTCAGTGCGAGCGCGAGCCGATCTTGTTTAAGCGACACTGTCACTACACAGCGCTAAGAGATCCAGTAAAGTAAGCATTTGAATTCGCCGTTTAAAAACCGGGGTAAAAACCGTTACTCCGCTACTTATAACAGATGTTGATCCATCTCAAAGTTCGCCTTGATTGTTCTACGTTTACACTTTTTATACGTTTACACCACCACCTGGGTGGTGATGGCACAGTGGATAAGACACATGACTTTGGTGTGAGAGACCCGGGTTCGAATCCACTTCTGCATTGGGCAGGCCGAAGGTCAGCCAAGGCAGGCTGGAGTTGGATTTGCAGTGAAGACATCATTGCAACCACTCCTAGAAGTGCAACCTCACGGCCTGTCGCCAAGGCTGATGACCTTGCAGCTGATGCTCAAGAATGGACACAGTGGACACACCCACAATGACCGTCAGTGATGACCAGGAGTCTTTCTCCTTTCATAGAAAGGGGTCTTTCTATGAACACCTTAACACTGCCTTACGTTCAGTGCCTCATAAACACCGGCTCTTTAATGCGCGTGTGCGACGTGATGTCATTGCATGGCCGAAAGTCTTGGGGCAGCACTCAGTGGGAAACGAGAAAACAAACGGCACGTTGCTGCTGGAGATATGTGCGCAACATGAGCTGACGGTCACAAACTCCTATCAGCAGGCGAACAAGTACAAGACCACGTGGCAACATCCTCGATCAAAGCACTGGCACGTGTTGGACTACATCACCCGGAAGGAACATCTCAGGGAGGTTAAAATAACTCGAGCCATGCGGGGCACAAGCTGTTGGTCTGACCACCGACTGCTGCGTAGTGTGATGTCTCTGGACCTAGCTCCATCTCGTCGACATAAAGCCAAAAGGCGGAAGCGACTGGATGTTTCTAAGCTTCGTGTTGACTCTTGCCATATCTTCTGTCAGACCCTTTCAGACAGGCTCAGCACCTTGGGCAATCAAGCTACCATTAATGTTGAGGAGACATGGTCCAAAATCAGGGATATCATGTACAACACAGCTGCTGAAGTCCTCGGCTACACCACATCTAAACATAAGGACTGGTTTGATGATCAGGATGTTGAAGCTCAAGCCCAGTTGAACACAATGCACACAGCTCACTTGGCGTGGGTCAATGATAAATCCAGCACTGCGAAAAAGTCTGCATATACTAGGGCAAGAAATGCAGCACAGACCCACCTGCATGAAATGAAGAACAGATGGTGGCAGTTAAAAGCTGAGGAACTTCAGTTTGCTGCAGACCGATATGATATGAAGGCATTCTATCATGGTCTAAAGGCAGTCTATGGGCCCCTGAGAGCTGGTTCTACACCTGTACGTGCCATTGACAGAACCCTACTTTCTGACAAGGCTGAGATCCTCAGACAATGGGTAGACCATTTTCAATTGGTATCGAACCAGCCAGCTGCTTTCGATGACTCACTGCTTGGCGACATAGCGCAGTGGCCAATGGCATCAGACCTGGACAATATCCCGTCCCAGGAGGAAGTCGCATGTGCCATTAAGCAGATGTCCTCTGGTAAAGCTCCAGGTTCTGATGGCATTCCAAGTGAGGTGCTGAAGGAAGGTAGACTATCTCTTCTCTCCGCACTCAATGCATTATTCAGTAAAATATGGAGCGAGGAATCTGTGCCTCAAGATTTTAAAGACGCATTGATTGTTCACATTTACAAGCGCAAGGGAGACAGAGCCTGCTGTGACAATCATCGTGGCATCTCGTTGTTGGACATGGTGTTTACTGCTAGGCAGATTCAGGAGAAGTGCCGAGAACAACACCTTGATCTTAATATGATCTTTATTGACCTCACGAAAGCCTTTGACTCAGTTCCCCGCACCAGGCTCTGGCTCATTCTGCATAAGATTGGATGCCAAGAGAAATTCATTAACATCATCTGTTCATTTCATGATGGTCAGGTGCTGGATGATGGTGAGCTGTCTGACCCATTTGGCATCTCCAATGGTACCAAACAGGGCTGTAAAATATCCATATTTAAAGGAGAATTCCGGTATTTAGCACTTTGAGTCTATTTTCTAGTTTGTTTTGGATGAATTAGAGTGGTGGACACAGAAATTTTGATGATGGGTCCTGTCTCGACTTTTTGACTCTTTTAGAATCGCCTTTGACCGATTCCGAGTGGATGTCTATGGGCATGCACAAACATGTCCCTAAAACAACCCTTAACGTTCGATTTCCAAACTGTGCAACTCACCGAGTGGTTAGTGGTGTTCGTTGATGTTCCAAAACAAGTAGCGTAGCGAAATACAGTTTCTGTCCTATTTTATTTGGCATTTTGTAAAATACCATTGATTTCTGCTGGAGGACTCAGTGCTCGTTGATATTACTGCGCTACCGGAAACGGAAAAGGGGGCGGTTTACATTTGGTTGTAGTCTTTTCGCTCGGTTCTCCGTCTCTCAGAAGGCTAGCGTGTGCGCTTCAGACTCAAATATCGAGCGGAAGTTTATACGCGGTTGTGAGGTATCTGAAAAAATAGTTCCACTGTAGCAAATAACACGGATTGAAATCATACATTGCACCAGTATATCTGTTTTTAATCATCAACGAACACCACTAACCACTCGGTGAGTTGCACAGTTTTGAAAACGAACGTTAAGGGTTGTTTTAAGGACATGTTTGTGCATGCCCATAGACAGCCACTCTGAAGCTGTCTAAGGCAATTCTAAAAGAGTCAAAAAGTCGAAACAGGACCCATCTTCAAAATTTCTGTATCAACCACTCTAGTTCACCCAAAACAAACTAGAAAATAGACTCAAAATGCTAAATACCGGAATTCTCCTTTAAATATGGATATTTTACTTACGCATCGCTACACTTCAGAAGGCCTTTGTTAACGTGTGACGTGTGCAGCATTTTTATCATGAATATATGCACTTTTATGGACTTCGAAACAGAAACAGCATCACTGTAATTATAAGCACATTATAAAGAGCCAGGACATTTTTTAATATAACTCAGATTGTATTCGTCTGACAGAAGAATGTCATATACACCTAGGATGAATTGAGGGTGAGTACATCTCCCAGCGCTGTGTAGTAATGTTGTTGCGTGATCGAGATCGGCTCACAAGTAAACCGCTGTCTAGTATTGCTCTGAGCTGAAAAACTGTTTGCGCTGCGCAGCTCAGACGAGTAGCGGAGTTTCATTCTGCTTTCGTTTGCCGTGTGATGTTTCTAGTATGCAGCAGAAATGGCAGCTCTCTCGCACCGGCAGGAAAGAAAGGATGCAAAATGTGACCATTTAGTCACAGTCTAGAGCCCTGTAAAGTGCTGAATTTCTGCTTTACATGAGCGCCCCCTACTGTCAGAGAGCGAATGTGTTCTTTTTGCATTGGTCTAAACTGACAAATTCCACATTCCTGTTGGTTGAACACGAGTTAATAAATACCAATCAATCAGCAAAGTGTCCTGTGCTCACCACACATAGCTATAGGTGGAGAGGAGAGATTTGGCTATAGGGTGATATGTGGCTAACTTACACAGAAGAGACTTTGTTGCTCAGCACATGAAAATAAACTACTTACCGTGATCTCAGACTGTGTTTAAGTGGTTTCTCCACTGCATGGATCTTCATGTGTCGCTTCAGGTGAGTTTTAATAGAGAAACTCTTCCCACACTGATCACATGTGTGCGGCTTCTCTCTGCTGTGGATCCTCTCATGTGTTTGCAGATATGATGAGTGATTGAATCTCTTGTCACAGTGTGAACACTTGTAAGGTTTTTCTCCGGTGTGGATCCTCTCATGTGTTTTCAGATTTGCTGACTGTCTGAATCTCTTGTCACAGTGTGAACACTTGTAAGGTTTTTCACCAGTGTGAATCCTCTCATGCACATTCAGATATGATGAGTGATTGAATCTCTTGTCACAGTGTGAACACTTGTAAGGTTTTTCTCCAGTGTGGATCATCTCATGTGCTTTCAGATTTGCTGACTGATTGAATCTCTTATCACAGTGTGAACACTTGTAAGGTTTTTCTCCAGAGTGGATGCTCTCATGTGTTTTCAGAGTTGATGACTGACTGAATCTCTTGTCGCAGTGTGAACACTTGTAATTTTTTTCTCCAGTGTGAATTCTCTGGTGCAATTTTAACTTGTGTGCTGTAGTAAAAGTCTTCTCACACTCAAAGCACATGTACTCTCTCACACCAGTGTGAGTTTTCTGATGTGTATGTAAAGTTTGCAGCTGTGCAAAACTATTTCCACACACAGAACATGAATACGGCTTCTCCTTCGTATGAACTCTCAAGTGTGTCTTCAGGTGTGATGCACAGAGAAATGTTTTGCTGCAGTGATCACATGAGAACGGCTTCTCTCCGGTGTGGATCCTCATGTGAACATTAAGGTGTGGTGATTGACTGAAACTCTTCCCACACTGATCACATGAGAACGGCTTCTCTCCAGTGTGGATCCTCATGTGAAGATTAAGATTACCTTTGTTTGTGAAACTCTTCCCACATTGATCACACTTAAACGGCTTCTCTCCAGTGTGGATCCTCTCGTGTCTTTTCAGATGTGCTGACAGACTGAATCTCTTGTCACAATGTGAACACTTGTAAGGTTTGTCTCCAGTGTGAATTCTCTGGTGCAGTTTTAAACTGTTTGCTGTAATAAAAGTCTTCCCACACTCAAAGCACATGTACTCTCTCACACCAGTATGGATTTTCTCATGTCCATGTAAAGATTGACTCTGTGAAAAACTCTTTCCACACACAGAACATGAATATGGCTTCTCCTTCGTATGAACTCTCAGGTGTGACTTCAGCTCTGATGCCCTAAGAAATGTTTTGCCGCACTGATCACATGTGAACGGCTTCTCTCCACTGTGGATCTTCATGTGATCTTTAAGGTTTGCTGATTGCCTGAAATCTTTCCCACACTGATCACACGAGAACGGCTTCTCTCCAGTGTGAATCAACATGTGTCCTTTAAGCTGTGAAGATTGACTGAAATCTTTTCCACATTGATCACATGAGAACGGCTTCTCTCCAGTGTGAATCAACATGTGTCCTTTAAGCTGTGAAGATTGACTGAAATCTTTTCCACACTGATCACATGAGTACGGCTTCTCTCCGGTGTGAACTCTCATATGACTCTCAAGACTTTGTTTGCTTGTGAGACTCTTTCCACACTGAGTGCAGGTGAAAGATTTTTTGGCTCCTCTTTTCTTTAAAAATGTCTTTTTAGTCTTTGAGCGACTCAAAGGTTTTTCTCCAGGTTGGACATGATGTTCCTCCTCCACTTCACTCAGTTCTCCACTCTCCTCGCTCTCTTCCATCAGGTCTGACATGAAAGAAAAATATATTAGTTTTAATTTTCAGTACATCGAAATAATTCAGTAATAGATACATACAATTTAAATTACATGAAAGTGAGCCCTGATGTAATAGTAGAAATTAGGCCTATAGAACTGCTATAAAATATTATGATAATTTGATGCCTTTTTATAAATTGATAATATTTCCTTGAAACTTTCCATGAATGAGTAAAATTTATCTTCCAATTATTATTTTGAAAACAGTGTAGACACAAATCCCATGTTTCTTTAGCAAGAACTATTAAATATATTTGATCAATGACACAATTATCTAACATGATATTAACATTAAAATATACAACACTGGCATATTTTGACACCAACTTTGAGATTGATATTTATTTTACTAAAGACGTTTTAATTATTAATGGCCATTTGTACTAGACTTTTCCTTCCACTGACTTCCATTCATGCGCATGTGAAAGTGGGACACCAGAAACACAAGCTCAAGTGAATAACCCTGTGAGAAATAACACAAGCGTTTAGCATTCAAGTGGAGTGGATTTTTAATTTTTACACTTTTAATCATAATATGCTTTTTATGTTGAACTTATGTTTGTAAAAAAGCTGCTGCAGAATGTGACGTCATTTCACGACCGTTGCAGTGTCTGTAGAAACTTCACATGCTCAAAGTGTAGAGCGGCTTTAACTAGTTTGAAATTAATCATTTGTATTAGTATTACGCGTGTCCTACATGTTTCACTCAACTGTTACTCCTGACATGATTTTCCTCCTTTTAAAAACACAGAGCATTTCTTAAAACTGTGACACCCAGGAAGTGACATCATCTGGGCTCTGGGCGTATGATGGGAAGACAAGAAAATAATAAAATACCAAAACAAAAGTTTTTTACACAAACTGTAGCATTGACTGTATAAATCAACCCTGTTACCAAAGTTACTGTAAGAAGAATATCTATAACTATGAATAACTTATATGATATTTGAGAACTAAAACTTTATCAGTAACTTGGTGATTACCGTAAACTGCTCCCAATGAGCCAAATAATGAGAAAGAACCAAATCTCTTACCACAGCTATGCAGACGTCACACAGATCTACTTAGCCCTATCGCCTAACGACTACAGCCCCATTGACTCCCTGTGCCAATGCATTGATGAAGTAAACAGTTGGATGTGCCAAAACTTTCTTCAGTTAAACAAAGACAAAACTGAAGTCATTGCGTTTGGAAACAAAGATGAAGTTCTCAAGGTGAATGCATACCTTGACGCTAGGGGTCTAACAACTAAAAATCAAGTCAAGAATCTGGGTGTGACTCTAGAGTCAGACCTGAGCTTCAGTAGTCATGTCAAAGCAATAACTAAATCAGCATATTATCATCTGAAAAATATTGCAAGAATTAGATGCTTTGTTTCCAGACATGACTTAGAGAAACGTGTGCATGCTTTCATCTAAAAAGACCATAAGACAGTTGCAGCTCATACAGAACGCTGAGCAGAAACAGAACATATGAACACATCACACCAGTCCTCAGGTGATTTTAAAGTATTATTACTGGAATATAAATAATTTAATGGCCTAGGCTAGGACCTCAATATATTGCAGATATGCTCCCTGAATAGAAATCCAACAGATCACTCAGATCATTACATAAGCTAGAAATACCAAGGGTTATGCCAGCCGCAGCTGGAACCAACTTCCAGAAGAGATCAGGTGTGCTCCTACAGGGGAGGAGATCAGGTGTGCTCCTACAGGGGAGGAGATCAGGTGTGCTCCTACAGGGGAGGAGATCAGGTGTGCTCATACAGGGGAGGAGATCAGGTGTGCTCCTACAGGGGAGGAGATCAGGTGTGCATCTACAGGGGAGGAGATCAGGTGTGCCCCTACAGAGGAGGAGATCAGGTGTGCCCCTACAGAGGAGGAGATCAGGTGTGCCCCTACAGAGGAGATCAGGTGTGCTCCAACAGAGGAGGAGATCAGGTGTGCTCCTACAGAGGAGGAGATCAGGTGTGCTCCTACAGAGGAGGAGATCAGGTGTGCTCCTACAGAAGAGGAGATCAGGTATGCTCCTACAGAGGAGGAGATCAGGTGTGCTCCTACGGTGTGCTCCTACAGAGGAGGAGATCAGGTGTGCTCCTACAGAGGAGGAGATCAGGTGTGCTCCTACAGAGGAGGAGATCAGGTGTGCTCCTACAGAAGAGGAGATCAGGTGTGCTCCTACAGAGGAGGAGATCAGGTGTGCTCCTACAGAGGAGGAGATCAGGTGTGCTCGTACAGAGGAGGAGATCAGGTGTGCTCCAACAGAGGAGGAGATCAGGTGTGCTCCAACAGAGGAGGAGATCAGGTGTGCTCCTACAGAGGAGGAGATCAGGTGTGCTCCTACAGAGGAGGAGATCAGGTGTGCTCCTACAGAGGAGGAGATCAGGTGTGCTCCTACAGAGGAGGAGATCAGGTGTGCTCCAACAGAGGAGGAGATCAGGTGTGCTCCTACAGAAGAGGAGATCAGGTGTGCTCCTACAGAGGAGGAGATCAGGTGTGCTCCTACAGAGGAGGAGATCAGGTGTGCTCCAACAGAGGAGGAGATCAGGTGTGCTCCAACAGAGGAGGAGATCAGGTGTGCTCCTACAGAGGAGGAGATCAGGTGTGCTCCTACAGAGGGGATCAGGTGTGCCCCTACAGAGGGGATCAGGTGTGCCCCTACAGAGGAGATCAGGTGTGCTCCTACAGAGGAGATCAGGTGTGCTCCTACAGTAGAGATCTGGGCCCGTATTCATAAAGATTCAAAGAATCCTCTCAGAAAACTCTTAATTTAGCTTAACTTTTACGTAGGAGTCTTAGCTTAAGAGTGATTCGGGACCGATCTGAGAGCAACTCTGAGTAAGGAAAAGACAAAAACTTTCATCTTAGTGAGGAGGCGGGGCTGACCCAGTTGCTATGCATGACACAATCTTTTGAAGACTGTGATTGGTTGGTTGTCCAAGAAGGGAAAAAAAGAGAGTAATTTTAAGTATAGGGTCTAATCTAAGCCTTCACTTTGAAATTACATGCGTAATTTTTCCTATTTGACCGTTCTCTCTCACACACACACACATTATATATGTGTATAAAATCTTTTTTATTTTATTTACCATGCTGTTAATGTCCTATAAGGTATTTGATTGGCTTAGAATGATACAAATTGTTCCACTCTTTCCAATTACACTAATTGCTGTCTATTTAAGTGGTGGTTTGAATGTTTGTTTTAATATAGCAAACATGGATTAAAAAACAAGACAGACAAGAAAGCCCGACTGGTCAGAAGAACCGTGTTTACTGTTAGCCCAGTTAGTGGATGAACACTAGGCCATCCTAAAAGGAAAATTCGGGCCGGGTGTCACAGCATGGAGCGAGAAGCGGACGCTGTAGCTTATAGCGCACATTAACGGTTCATTGCCCTGCTTGTGCGCACCAGGGAAGCCTGCTATTCATATCTGCATTTTTATTGAGCCTGCAAGGTGGGAATGTCCAGTGGAAACTAAATGAACTGCGACACAATAAGAGGTACTGAAAGTGCTGTAATGTTTGTGTGATCAGTGCTTACAGAAGGTTGTGACAGACCCAAATCACTGCTGCTTTATTGCATTTTCCCATTTGCCAAATATCTTAATGTAGTGATTACTTTCATTTATGGCGTTATGGCATTCCTGCGCTGTGTCGGAGATATTAGCGTGTCTCTAATAAGATCAGTCACAAACATGATCCCTGCACGATCTCATCTATAGCGTCTTATTAACTCACTGTCATCCATTGTCTGCATCACATTTCTTCTCCCTCTTCATCGTTCTGTCATTTTCTCCTCTGCTAAAGAAACTCTTAAGCCTCTTAAAAGTCCTCGTCCGTACTCCTAACAATTTTGACCTTAAGACCTCTTTTAAGGGGTAAGATGCTTTCAGACTTATTTCTTTACTAGGATTTTTTCTTTAATTTTAAGAGTAAACGCCCACATTTCTAAGAATTTTCTTCGAATTTTGTCACTAGGAGCGACTCTTTGCACTAATGCCTCGTTTCCACTGAGCGGTACGGTACGGTACAGTTCGGTTCGGTACGCAATTATTTGCGTTTCCACTGTCAAAAGTTGTGAATGGTACCAAAAAGCCGAACCGTACCGTACCACTTTTTGGGTACCCTTCCGTTGGGGTACCTAGCACAGTGGTACGGTACTAAAAGGTGGAGCTAGACTCACTGCAGAACGGTGATTGGTTGACAGAGTATCGTCACTTGCGCGTGCTACAAGGGCATTAGAAGCCTACAGTTAAAATATAATACTACTGTTATTGTGTCACGAAATGTAGTTTTAAGAGTTTTTCAGGCGAGAAAGTAGTTTTTTAAAGCTCAAATCTGTGGTTTATTTATAGATTTATGATCATTTGAAGATCCATTCCAAGCAATCACCGGGTGCTCGGCGCACAAGTACCTCGCCTGGAGCAGCCTTTCCCCGGCTAGCCGTTCTGATGTTTGCCGCTGACTCTGACGTCGCTGTAGTGGTTAAACATGAGATATAATTCGTCTTGTACAGACCTAACAGGCGATCTTTGGTCTCGTGAATCTATAATTCGTTCCCTGGCCAATAGTTTTGGCAGAAGGCTAAGTAGTTTCATATATTTGAGCGCTGAATTTGTATATTTGACTGAATTGTTTCCTTTGTGATTAAAGCTTTACTGTATATATTTTTTGTACCTTTTACTTATACTTTTATAATGGCTATTATTATAAAACTGAAATTCACCAAAAATAGATAGTTTTGTCATTTATTTTATTTTATTACAAGATCATCTGTAATGTTGTTTATTGCAACATTTGTACCAATGCAATATGCAATTCATTGCCTGGAATATGTTTAATATTTTTTAATTTAAACGAAAAGAGGCAGGATTGTGTTTTATATTTAGTTTTGTTAAATATAACGTTACATACATGCAGTGAATATAATCAATAGGCTATGCATTGCGTTGCCTGAACCACATTTGTGTGCTTATAATGTTTAAAATGTATTTAAATTAAATCGAAAGAAGCAGAGTGGTGTTTTATAACATATTTCGTTTTATTGTTGCCTTAAATGTACATAATCGGAGTAGCAGAGCGAGCTGAGTGGCGCATTCAAGAACGCGCTGTCCCATCAGCAGAATTACTGGACTCGCGTCCTCGGGATCATTCTCCTGAGTCGGACTTTGCGTGGCTACTTGGTATTGAGAAACGCCTAATGCCAGCGCTTGTTTCTTGTGACAAACATCCCGAGAAGCAAGAACAAGATCTGCTGTCTGTCATCCATTGTTGTTTACTATGTCGCTTTTGTTCGCGCGAAAATGACGTCGATCGCTTCTCTCCGGCAAACACCACGCCTATCAAGTAGGGTACTGTTGGCAGTGGAAACGCGAGCCCCGATCATGGTTTAGCGACCCGACCCGAACCGTACCGTACTGAACCGTACCGTACCACTCAGTGGAAACGAGGCAAAAGATTCTTTATGAATACGGGCCCAGATGTGCTCCTACAGTATCACATTCAAATCCAGACTCAAAACACTTCTGTTTAGCTGATTGAGCACTGTGCCACTGTGTCCGACTGTTTGTACTGCGTTTTATTTTATTTTTTATTCTAAACTGTTTAATTATTCTTATTTATTTGAATTATGTTATTTCTTCTATGTAAAGCACTTTGAATTACCATTGTGTATGAAATGTGCTATAAGTAAACTTGCCTTGCTGATTATTCCTAAAAAAATACGTTTTGTATACTATGTTGAAAATGACAAATTCTGATAACGTTGTTGCAAATTAGGAACCAGATATAAAATAAATGTAAAATAAAACAGTTAAAATAGTATTTAGCTTGATATGATCTTGACAATCAATATAAAAATGTCTCAAGCCTCCCTTTACTGAGCATTTGTTGAAGAAAAACCCCAGAAGATTCTGTACCATTTCATAGTTTAACTGTTAATCTAAAAGAGATAAAGTGCTTGAATGTTTCTAACATGAATGTTCTCCAGCATCATGAATGAATGAAGAATAAACACCAACCTCTTTGTTCTTCAGTATCTTCAGTGTGTTTTATTCTGCAGGGTTCTGGATCACTCGTGTTCTCACTGTCCTCTTTAATAAACTCAGTCTTGGCAGATTTCGGCTCTTCCTGATGCTCTGATGCTCGTCTTCACTTGTAGCTGATGGGAATTTACAGCATTTATTGGAGAATTGCAGTGGGAGGAGCTTCACTGATGATGTAGTTATAGTGGGAGGAGCTTTACTGATGATGTAGTTATAGTGGGAGAAGATTCACTGATGATGTTATTACAGTGGGAGGAGCTTCACTGATGATGTGTTCCAGTGTGGGAGGAGCTGATCTGCCAAAATAAAAAATATATAAATTACTGATTGAGTTTGTTTTTAACATTTCTAAGCATTTATGTCTTTCTATCTAGTAACTGATGCTAATATATTAATTATTTTTATTGCTAATCCTAACATTATTCTGCTTCCTCATTTACAAGGTATCTAGAAATATAGAAAAGAATACATAACTTAAATTCTAATTATAAATAATGGTAAGTAAAACAGTTAAAATCATAAAGTTAAAAGAAAGAAATGTACACATAAAATATAGCCAACAAATCCCCTCAGTCTGCTGACACCAATGAAATGAGCTTTAAGTGTCAATTTACAGGAGATCTGAAGACATCAGCATAATAAATGAGGTGAAAACAGGAACTATTGTCATGAAATAAAGAGTGTTTTCAGCAGATCTGTTAATATTGATGATCCTCAGACTATCAACACTCATTCAACAAGCCATTCAGGATCATCAGCAGATCATCTCACTCTATTCTGAGTGTTTGCTGTTAGAAACACATTATCTGTCAGGATACATGATAAAAGCCTATAAAACTGCTCTATAGGAAAACTTGATAAAGTTTGATTTTATGATGACTACATTCATTACAATAAAGTAAGATCATTAAAATGTGCAGAAACTGAAAACAATAATAGCCTACAACTTTTAAATATAAAGAGCACCACAAGCAACATTATTCCAAGTGTAATAGATACAATATTATTTATGTATAGATTTAAAATGTCTCACGTGACTCATAGGCTCGGTGTAAAGTATTTAGTGCTAGCAGTATCTGTTGGAGTTTATTTGTTAACAAAGTAAAGTAACTGTAATACAAATGTGTCAAGAGTATAAATAAAACGGCAGCAGAAACACTTGAGATCGATTTCCCTTGCAGATCTCAAACTTTAACTCTTGACATTCAGTAACAGTTCTCACTCCAAACATCGAGGCAATCACACAAACAAACGAACACACAATCTCTCAGGTCTGAATGAACTCCACATATTCTCCTCTCATGCTCGCTGCTGCTGCACTAAATGTTTAGCATTTAATGAAAATGCTATTTCAGTGAGAAGAAGACGCCAGAAAAGACCCACAAGTATCGCTGTGATCTATGAAAACAATGGAGAAATGAGTCTGTCGCTTAATCAAACTGAATAAAGTGTGTGATGGTTGTGTAAATATGAGAAATACCGTGAACTGCTCTCCTCGCCTCAGAAGACTCGACGCTGAAACTCAGTGAATGAGGGAAAAGACGGCGCGAGCGAGCGGTGACGTCATCGGCCGCCAACGGTAGATGATCAGAGACGCCTATGGCAAGCCGGTTTAGCATTACATACCACTGGCTTTACTAGTCGTAATTTACCGTAAATCCTCAAATAAAGACCGGTATTCAAATAAACGCCGGGCCTCTGATAGTGGCCGGGGGCGTGGTCAACGCGGACAAATAAAGGCCGGTCTCAAATTAAGGCCGGGGAAAAATTAGTGTACACTCAAAGACGGACTCGCTCAGCGGTTGTCATATCACAACTATTCAGTGTTTTTAACCACATGTTTATTTTAGGTTTCAGTAGTGATGTATGTCTCGAGACCGGTCTTGGTCTCGAGACCACTTTTACGTGGTCTCGGTCTTGTCACGGCCTTGACGGTCTTTGGTCTCGGTCTTGTCTTGGTCTCGGACCTCTCGGTCTTGTCTAGGTCTCGCTGTCTCAGACCGACATAGTGGTCAGGGGATTGAGCAATACAATACTACAATATCCACGACGATATCCGCAACGTATTGAAGCGCGCGTCCGAGTGAAGACAGTGCGGTGTGCGCGAGCCACGCGAGAAAACACTGTATCCGCGCCACTGATCGCAGCGGCAACGAGCACTTTGATCACTTGATTTAAAAAACACATATCATGTACAGTTTTTGATATATTAATATTTAGTAAAACACATATCAGTGACATGATGGGTTTTACCTTCATTGATTTTAGGTAACTGCACAACTGAACTGACAGATGACTTTGAGCGCACTGCCAACGGTGTGTGTGTGTGTGTGTGTAACCATAGCGACAAAAACGACCAACTTTCGGATCCTGCACTTAAGCCTATAATTTCGTTTTTAAAAATATAATTATGTATTTAAAAGTTGCAGAATGGATTCATTTGGAGACTTCGAAATCAGCAGAGATAGGCAGGCAAATGCAAAACAACATTTGACAAGTTATTGCTTAGCTTCAACACTAATGTTTTTTTCCCCTCCGGTCTCGACTTGGTCTCGGTCTTAGTCTCGACTTGGTCTTGGTCTCGACTTGGTCTGTCTTGGCCTTGGTCTTGGTCTTGTCTTGGTCTCGATACCATCTGGTCTTGGTAGTGTCTTGGCCTCGGTTTAGGCGGTCCCGACTACAA
This sequence comes from Rhinichthys osculus, assembly GCA_029959095.1. NCBI lineage: Eukaryota > Metazoa > Chordata > Actinopteri > Cypriniformes > Leuciscidae > Rhinichthys > Rhinichthys osculus. Next base: position 62,631,488 of record JARWKJ010000002.1, read on the forward strand.
GTCTAGGTTTCAGACATTTAAATAGATATGATTTATAGCAAAACAATACATTTATAGTTTGTAAAATACACAATGGTGTCTATGGAAGCAGCAATAACAATCCATTCAAATATATTTGGCGACGTGTTTTATTCATATCAGATACACCGTGTAAGTAACTATAAAGTTTACTCTATTCTTCTCCCAGTTCACCGGCCACTTACTTTCATGTATTTCGGGAGAAACTGAAGAATTCACGCGCTGTAACTTAACAAATACAACAGACAGGAATCTCCGAACTGCGGTGCCCATCTCACGTTACAGATCAAGATAATTTATAAAGGGTTTTAAACGACAAAACAAACTCACTTACACGGATTTGAGAGTCAGAATAGAAGATAGTTGATGACATGGTAAGCAAGTTTGTTAATATTTAGAAATAAAAGCGCTACATCTGTCATACAGCGCTATTTTGGCTGTGGTGAACACGTGCCAAGCATGACGCGTCACCATGGAAACTTGGCTGGCGGGCGGGCGGGGATCGCGAATTAGAAATAAAGGCCTGCCTCTAATAAAACCTGCTTCAAATAAAAGCCGGCTACCATCTGCAGTTCAGGTAAATAAAGGCCCCGGTCTTTATTTGAGGAATTACGGTAGTTTTGACTAGTCAAAATTCAAATTCCAGATATTTTAATTCCAATTTTGACTCGTCGTAATTGGAATTAATATACAATGTGATTATGACTAGTCATAATAGGCTATGCATTGAATATATCTACAATGCTATTTTTGACTAGTCATATTCTTCAATTGACTTCCTTTGGAAAATATTTGCGGATATCTTCAAATGAGTTTTGACTAGTAGAAATTGTAATTAAAGATATCTATAATTGATTTTGTAAGTCATTAAAAATGGCAAGAATTTTTAGCATATATATAAGGGACATAGCCTAGGCCTACTACCAGAAACGTAGGCTACATTATCTGTCCTTGAACTGTTACAGTGAATACAAAGTATTTCATCCAAAAAAATGGGTCTGTATTATTAGGTTCTCAGATATTTTTTTCTTTATTAAAAACACTTTTGAAAATTACAAATCCTGTCCTTGTCCTCGTCCTCAGCCAAATTGGAGCTATACAGCTTTCATAGTTTTGTTATGCTAAAAACTGTTATTTAGAAAATAATTCCATCAATAACAAGTTCTCATCATTCACATCAATTGATTAAAAACATGAAATGATACATCAATTCTACAAATAAATACAATTTTGCAACTGTCCCCATGTTTTCGGTCAGTCCTGTCACGTTTACATAAAACTCTAGATAAAATGTGTGCAATACGCCTTTAAGGGTATGACTCAGAGGAAGTGACATCATGAGGTGAAGCTGTAATTGATCAAGGATAAGTTCTCTCATTGAATTGTATGATTTTAAACTTGTTTTTGTATGTTTTTTTTTAGGATGACGAGCTAAAGGGTCAGGCCCTGTCACGGGAAAACATCCCAGAAAATAATGATAAAAAAAAGAATCCAAAACATGTCTAAAATTGTTACTGAAATTCCTTGCTTGCATGTTCACAGTTTTTATGCTAGCATGCTAGCAGGCTGCGTAATGGCAGTTTAAAATGGCCCCGTCACATCAGGTCCTGTCACACAGCCTTACAAATGAATGGCATTGTTCTTTTTTTTATTACCTTTAATGCATAATATGTATTAAATGCATGCCAGATAGTAAAACATTATTTGAATAAATAGACATTACACTGTACATTTGAAGCTTTTTATGTTCATCTGCATTTTTTTTGTCCTTTTTCCTAGTAGCACTGAGGGTTGCACTTTGTATATGAATGATATTTCAATACATAAATAGATATAATTGTCATTTATATTAGCTTTGAGTAATGATGACTGTAATTATTTAAAATTATACAGATTGCAGTTATATGGCTCCAGTTAGTGCAGCTGAGAGACAAAGGCAATGTCGGGCACGACTAAATGCAGACCCCGAGAGTAAGGAGAAACATCTTCAGAAAGAAAGGGGGAGATGGAGGCAGAAGAAGGAAAGAAGGAAAAGTATTCACGAGAATAATAATTTAAAATAGGAATGCTTATCAAAACTTAAATAAAGAACACAAAACATGACTTTTTCTGCATCAACGAAATCGATAAAGTCAGTCCTGTCACGCCACAGTCAGTCCTCCTGTCACACAGGAAAATATGATATAAAAATGTACTATTTGAGGAAATATTGATGAATTAATCTCTTTAATTGTGTAGATGACGGTGGGGGTATATATCCACCACTAATTTTTTGTAAAAATCTCCTATGTAAAGCTAGTTTTTTTACAACTATAAGAGTGCCGGGCGGGTATTCTGTGATTTTGTGTACTACAGTTGACCGAAAAGTTGCTAAATATTTCTTAAAGCAATTACAAAACTATGTTAGATAAAATCAGGGACATGTGACCAATAAGAAAACATATACAAATTTGTCTGTGACAGGGCCTGACATTATAGGGGTGAAATGCGTATAAAAATGTATTTTATTCAATAATAAAAACATGCTAAGATGGCATGCTATGTGTTTCTCATAGTTTAACATGTCTTCTGTATGACTCAATGTTAAGATTTAAGAATACAATTTTTTTTTTCCCAAGATTTTTTATAAGTGGAAATGTACGTTTCTGGTAGAATGTCCCATAAAACATTTTCAAACATTTTTTGTTTGTGTTTTTGTCGAGAAGGTGAAGCTTTATTTAGATAAAAACGGTTATGTTGCTGATGTTTTTGTTGATTTTAAGCGTGCGTTTGATACTGTGAATTACTTTAAGCTTTTGTCTAGACTGTTAACATTTGGCTTTAGTAATCAAACAGTTAAATGGATCCAGTCTTATTTATCGGATAGAAAACAATGTGTGCAAATAAAGAATTGTAAGTCACCCTATCTTCAATATACACAGGGTGTTCCACAGGGATCAATCTTGGGACCTCTGCTTTTTTCACTGTATGTGAATAGTTTGCCCAATGCAAAAATGTCGACACGATTGTGTAAGCTGATGATACGGTAATTTTTACACATGCCAAAAGTGCTGAGGATGCAGCCCATCAGCTTTCATTTGCTTTAAACGATCTGTAAAAATGGCTGAATGATTCATGCTTGTGTCTTAATGTTGAAAATACTGTATCAATGTTTTTTAGTAAACCTAAAACAACTGTGGCCACAGCAAAAGTTTGCTTGGGTGCAGGGCCGTGCACAGGGGGGTGGCCCGGTGGCTAGAGCCACTGCCTTTCTGCCCTCATCAGCTGAGGTGCCCCTCTCGCCCCCCTCCCTAACCCTCCAGAGGATTTCCATAAAAACGTTATGTTATCGCGTTAAAAAATAAATACGACCTCACGTTATGTCAATCACACTTGCACACTGCCTCCGAAACTTTCGTCCGTCATAAAAAAAAATCGAATCGGGTAAAAATCTAATCGAACCATAGCCAGCAGTTTGAATGGTGTTTTGACAATTCAGAGCCAACGAATCACGAATATGAAAAAACGCAGTGTGCAATGGCCTTTATTCTGTGTTTTTTTTTTCTGTGCGTGCACACACAAACACACACAACCCGACGCGTGCAGCCCTGCACATAGACAGAACAGCGCGCAAGGACTGAACTGAGCTCTCTTTCGCGTCTGAATGGACAAATACACACAACATTAGGTCTAAATGTCCGTTTCGGAGAGTATTCACTTAAACGCAGTCAGTTTTCTTTACAGTCTTTACAGAACGTACAGTTGTGAGAATATCGGATGTGCATCAGTGCAATTGGATCTGCACACTCGGTCTTAAAGTGACAGTGCGTAATAAACCTAATGCCGTCTGTGCACTTAATATTAATCAAACAACAAAATAAAAAGAAAAAAGCATTCACTGCTCTTTAATAGCTTTAATAAGGATTAATTATATTTAATTCATACAAATAAATATGTCTGCTTGAAAGAATAAAGAATGATGTATGTAAGACTAATTTTAAGATATTATTTTATGTCACAGTGCTAAATATGTGTCTGTATTGCATGTTCAAACTTTAAAAATTATTAATATTATCAGGTTAATATATGTTTTCTACGGGAATATATAATGGGTTTGGACGTTTTAGAGAAATTCTAAATTAATGCATTACAATTTAACACTAAACCCAATAAATTTTAGTCGACTAAATCTACTGTAGATTTAGTCGACTAAAACCTTATTGTATTTCGTCGACTAAAACTAAAACAATTCAGATGACTAAAATATGACTAAAACTAAATGGCATTTTAGTCAAAAGACTAAGACTAAATCAAAATTTGCTGTCAAAATTAACACTGATCTAAATGAATAGTACCTTAGTATTTTAGCTGTAGGTTACAATGGGGCTAAAGGCACACCCTAACATTTGCTTTTCACATATGATTGCAGAAAAATATATGTTTGAAAATTGATGGAGCAACAGATTTTGTGTGAAAATAAATCATAAAGGTGGTTTGTTAGTTTAAAAATCGTATTAATGCATGAGGTGGCAAGGAGGTAGCCTACACACGGGGTAAAACCAGCACAAAAGACACATAGTATTGATACAAATACTTTAGCTAAATTAATATACTTTTAATAATCCCTAAGTTGATAGTTTATAGGTCAAACTCAAAATGGGGGGGGGGGGGGGGGGGGTCACCATCGTCAAACTCCTTATAGTGCCCCCTTTTTTGGTTTAAGCCACTGCCCTTCAAAATGTCTGTGCACGGCCCTGCTTGGGTGGACAAGTATTAACTAATCTTGAGGAATTTAGGTATCTGGGAGTTCTGATAGACTCGAAATTATCTTTTAATAAACATGTAAATGTTAATTTACGGAACTTTAAACAGATTCGTACATCATTAACGGATACAGCAGCGATTACGTTCTTGCACTCTATGATACTGGTTCATATTGAGTACTGTATCACAAGTTGGTCTTATACGAGTCATGCTGCTATTGGGCCAATTGAAGTATGCTACAAAAGAGCATTGAAAATATTAGATAAGAAACCTTCGTCATATCATCATTGTAATATTCTAGATAAATATAAGTTTTTAAATTTTGCGAATTTCAAATTATTTAAATCAGCCTGTCTAATCTATAAAGTTATACATGGTCTGGCGCCTCCACCATTGAGTGATTTTATTAAACAAAAGTCTATCAGTGCTGTCGGGTCTCGAGTGACTAGAGCCACTATGAGAGGTGACTGTGACTTGGCGTTTAGGCGGACCGCCTTTTCACAGAACGCTCTATCATATCAGGGGGTGAGCTCCTGGAATAGTATTCCTCAATCAGTGAGGGAAAGCACAAGTTTTCCTAAGTGTGCGTGTGTGTGTGTGTGTGTGTGTGTGTCATTCTAATTCTCCGTGAGAAATCCCCAGTGTGAATGTTATGTGTGTGTTCATGTTATAAATGAACGTGTCGTACCTCTGTATAATAATCCAGCAGTTTCTGATGCTGTATCAGCTGGACCTGTGGATCACGTGTGTTAGTTCAGTTCAACACACAACTACACAACATTTGCGCATGCGCGTGCAGTCTGTGTTTGTGTTTGAAGCTCCGTCGAATCGATTCATTAATCCTTGATTTTCTTCTTTACCACTCATTTATAAACAAGCATTTTCTATTTTTATATCATGGGAACTTATCCTCGATACTATTCCTTATAAAAAAACAATCGGATTGCTTTGATATCGCTACTTAGATCCAACTTTGCGAATCTCGGCTACTAGCCTTTAGTCCGCTAGCATTTCACGCGTGGGCTCGTGCCTACCGACCATCTCATTTTACACCCGTTTCACTGAAAGGATACAGGTTATATCCAGCATTCCAGTCCTAAATTAGTAGTGATATTGATAGTATCACTAATTTACTGTTCGTCTGTTATGGCGAACATATCGGATGTGTGTCTAAAGTTAACTCTGAGTGCAGGTGAGGACACATTCGAGCTGATTGCGGTACGATTGGAGCTGGAATCGGTGGAGAAGCAGATCCGTGGTCTGCTGGAGAAGCAAGCCGAGCTGCGGGATCGGCGATCAGCGCTTGAAACGTCACGCGCCGATGCTCACAAGTCAGTGGTTAGTAACTTTTTGACTCCGACTTCTTCTACTCCGTGTGTTTCTCTGCCCAGGAGGACGCGATCATCCCTGGCATCATTCACTCCGGCACCAACCCAACACCATGGATCCTGTGGTGCTGCACGCGGGAACGAACGACATCAGGCTGCGACAGACGGAGGTTCTAAAGAAGGACTACAGGAGCCTGATCGAGGCGGTACGCAGCACAGCGCCTGAGGCAACGATCATCGTGTCTGGACCGCTTCCCACGTACCGACTAGGGCAGGAAAGGTTCAGTAGATTATTTGCACTAAATGAATGGTTAATGTCATGGTGTAATGAACAGAAACTGCTCTTTGTAAATAATTGGAATCTGTTCTGGGAGCGACCTAGGCTCTACCGTGCTGATGGCCTGCACCCCAGCAGAATCGGAGCGGCTGTGCTGTCGGACAACATCTCCAAGACGTTACACACCGTATGACTAAAAAATCAAATTCCAAATCACAGTCTTTGCTGTCCCAACTTAATTGATATAAGTAGTGTAGAACATTATATAGAAACTGTGTCTATTCCTCGTTTAGTGAGGCCAAATAATAAATCCACTGTAGGATCTAGGAAAAATCTTATTGTAATTAAACCAGAAAATCTAAATATCAGTGAACAAAAACAATTTCTAAAACTAGGTCTTCTAAACATTAGATCGCTCACACCTAAGGCGGTTATTGTAAATGAAATGGTCACAGATAATAGCTTCGATGTACTTTGCCTTACTGAAACCTGGCTTAAACCAAATGAGTATTTCGGTCTAAATGAGTCTACTCCGCCAGGATACTGTTATAAACATGAGCCCCGTCTGATCGGTCGTGGCGGCGGTGTTGCAACAATCTATAGAGATATTCTTAATGTTACTCAGAAAACAGGTCACAGGTTTAACTCGTTTGAAGTACTTGTGCTAAATGTTACGCTCTTAGATGTAAGAAAGAAATCCCTATTATCTCTAGCCTTGGCGACCGTATATAGACCTCCAGGGCCATATGCTGATTTCCTAAAAGAGTTTGCAGACTTTCTCTCAGATCTATTGGTCAATACCGATAAAGCAATAATTCTTGGAGATTTTAACATACACGTAGATAACACAAATGATGCGTTAGGGGCTGCGTTTACAGATTTATTAAACTCCTTTGGGGTCAAGCAAAACGTCCGTGGTCCCACTCATCGTCTAAATCATACACTAGATTTAATTATATCATACGGAACCAATCCAACCGATATAGATATTATACCGCAAAGTGACGATCTCACTGATCATCACATGGTAACTTGTATAATACGCACTGCTGAAATTTGTCATGTTGCGCCACGTTATAGACCAGGCAGAACAATCCTTCCAATCACTATAGATAGATTCTCAAATAGCTTACCTGATCTATCTCAGCTGCTCAGTGAACCCAAACAAACAGATGAACTAGAGGAAATGACCAGCAGTTTGAGCACCATTTTCTCTAGTACATTAGATATTGTTGCACCAATTAGATTAAAAAAGGTTAGAGAGAAAACTAAAGCACCATGGTACAATAGTACTACACATGTTATCAAGAGAGAAACTCGTAACCTAGAGCGTAAATGGAAACAAACTAATTTAGAGGTCTTTAGAATCGCGTGGAAAGACAGTGGGCCCTATCTTGCACTCGGCGCAAATGACTTTGTACACTGACGCATGTATCATTCCTATTTTGCACCCGCGCAAAGCGGGCTTTTCCCTCCACAGACACACGTCGGTTAACTAAGAAATACACTTGCGCTCCCCGGGGCGGTTCAGCGCAAAGAGGAGGCGTGTTCCGGCGCAAACTTTCCCTCATGCTATTTTGCTGTTCTATAAGACAATTGCGCCACTGACCAGAAAAAACCTAGTCTAAAGTCAGTTGCGCGTTGTTCATTATGCTATTTTAAGGGCCCATGCTTGACCATAATCAATGTAGCGTGTGCACAACGTGCATACACGTTGATTCTCTCATCTAAGCAGCAGTTTTCATTTTTGCAAATCATACATTATTACGATAGATAGATAGATAGATAGATAGATAGATAGATAGATAGATAGATAGATAGACAATTTATTATAAAAGCATACATGTAGCTTACACATTTACCCAAATTATCATACGCCTGTTTAACAGAAGTTAATTTGGGTGGGTTTCTCCATCCTCAATGTCACTTCTCTGTGTTTTACGGCCCTGATGAGAACGTTGCTCTCCTCGGCTGTGAACCGCTCCTGGCGCGCGCCAGGCAAATCCGCCGTTATAATAGGAATCCGCTTTAGAACAAGCGCGCCTGCTCTTAAAGGGAATGTGAGATGGCGCTCTGATTGGTTTATTTCACGTTACGCCCAAACCACACCTATGAATAATGAAGCTACTTCAGACCAGCCCCTTCTAGATTTGCGCCAGGCGCAAAAGGCATTTATTCCGCCGGGAAAATAGCAACAGCGCCGGGATCCGCCCACAAAGTTACTTGCGCTTTGCGCTTTGATACTTGCGTTTCAGATCGTTAAAATAGGGCCCAGTATGTCACGTTATAAAAAGGCTCTAAAAGCAGCCAGGGCTGAGCACCTCCGCAAACTAATAGAAAATAACCAAAATAATCCAAGGTTTTTATTTAACACCGTGGCTAGACTAACAAAATAAACAGACATCACCAGAGCAAAATATTCCGTTACAGTTTAGTAGTAATGATTTTATGAACTACTTCAATGAGAAAATAGAAAGCATCCGAAACACAATTGTAAATGTACAATCCTCTATGGTGTCTTGTGATTCAGCCTCAATTATGGCCCCTCTAGAACAACTACACCGCTTTACAACTGTAGGACAGGAAGAGCTAAATAAACTTATCATTGCATCTAAACCAACAACATGTTTATTAGATCCAATAGCCACTAAACTACTGAAAGAAGTGTTACCTGTAGTGGAAGAGCCTCTTCTCAATATTATTAACTCATCTTTATCTTTAGGTCATGTTCCAAAAATATTCAAGCTGGCAGTAATAAAACCTCTTATTGAGAAACCGCAATTAGATCAAAATAACTTAGCAAATTACAGACCCATTTCAAATCTTCCATTTATGTCTAAAATACTAGAAAAGACTGTGTCCGCTTAATTGTGCTCTTTCTTGCAAGAAAATGAGATATACGAAAAATTTCAGTCAGGATTCAGACCGCATCATAGCACAGAAACTGCGCTAGTCAAAATTACAAATGATTTACTTTTAGCTTCTGACCAAGGCTGTATCTCAATATTAGTTCTACTCGATCTTAGCGCTGCGTTCGACACTATAGATCATAAAATACTCTTGGATCGACTACAAAACTACACTGGTGTTCAGGGACAGGCATTAAGCTGGTTCAGATCGTACTTATCAGACCATTACCATTTTGTCTGTTTAAATGGGAAAAAATCGAAGATAACGTCAGTAGACTACACTGAAAAAAAAAGTCCTTTGAATTTACTTGATTTTAATGTGTACATCGGTCCCACATGATCAGAATGCGTTCAACTGACACAATTTTCCTCTTTTTCTCAATTAATTATTGATTGTCAAACCAAAGTATTTCATTCTCGTAGACTGCTTAAAATAATTATGTTGATTCAAGACATTATTTGTAATTACTGTAATACAAATTTATTGTGTAATGTTAAGCGATTTCATCATGTCAAGGGTACCAGATTTCCAACTGTAACTACAACTTGATTTCTCAATGCTAATATTAATTAACAGTATTGTTACACTAAAGCAATTTCATTATGTTTCTGGTATCAGAGTTGTGTAAATCTAACTCGCTTAAGTGAACTATTGTAGACGTTTTGAATGTGTGTGTGAATACAAAATCATAAATGTAAAAAATACATATTGGCATTGAAAATAAATGCAAAAGGCAAAGAGTTTTGGGTAACACTTTACAATACGGGTGCACTAATAAGCATTAATTCATGCTTAACTAATGCACAGATAATACTGAATTAATGTGTAACTAATGATTATCTAAGCTATGAATTAATGATTACCACATTAGGAACTAATTAAGAGTCTGTATGGTTAATGTATTAGTTCATACATTAATTGTTATTAATTAAATATGTAATTGTGAATTAATTCCCTAATAACTCATTTTTTTAACTAATGGTGTTAATTAATATGTTAATTACCAGAATGAGCCAAAGCCTTGTATTTCAACTTCCAGATAATACAGGTACACTAATATGCATTAATACATGATTAATTACTTCATTGCTAGTGCAAATTCATGTGTAAATTACTACAATTACTAAATGACTAGTTAATAATGATGTGCCTCAACAAGTAAAGTCATAACATAATGATACCTTTGCAAATCATTAGCTAATGATTAATTAAAGCAGACAACTGGAAGTTGAAGTGCATAGCTTTGACTAATTGTGGTAATTAACACATTAATTTACACTATTAGTTAATAAAATATGTTATTAAGGAATTAATACACAATGACACATTGAATTAACAGCAATTTATGTATTACTTAATCTATTAATCATATAGACTCTTTATTAGTTGCTGATGCAGTAATCATTAATTAATGGTTTAGTTCTTCATGAATCATACATTAACTCATGATTATCTGTGCATTAGTTAAACATGAATTAATGCATATTAGTGCACCCGTATTTAAAGTGTTACCGAGTTTTGTATTATTGTTGTATTGATATTTTCAAAAATGGAGGACTTAACAGTTCCCATGAACTAATTTCATAGAGAATTAAAAAACATACATAATGCAAACCAGTTGTTTAGAGAGGATTCACACAACTAATGTAAATTCTGCATTGTGTAACATACTCAAATTCATAAAGAACTCTTACTCTTGCATTAACATTTGACAGTAAGTGGAGCATATACTCAAATTCATAAAGAACTCTTGCATTAACATTTGACAGTAAGTGGAGCATAAACATACTTCAAATGTTCGTTAATGTGGATTAAGAACAGCAAACTCATTTATAAACCTAGAATTCATTTCAGTGGATTCACTAAAACACTGTAAATTCTGCATTGTGTAACATACTTAAATTCATAAAGAACTCTTGCATTAACATTTGACAGTAAGTGGAGCATATACTCAAATTCATAAAGAACTCTTACTCTTGCATTAACATTTGACAGTAAGTGGAGCATATACTCAAATTCATAAAGAACTCTTACATTAACATTTGACAGTAAGTGGAACATAAACATGCTTCAAATGTTCGTCAATGTGGATTAAGAACAGCAAACTCATTTATAAACCTAGAATTCATTTCAGTGGATTCACAAAAACACTGTAAATTCTGCATTGTGTAACATACTCAAATTCATAAAGAACTCTTGCATTAACATTTGACACTAAATAGAGCATATACTTAAAATGCTGTTCTTAATCCATGTTGACGAACAAAAACATTTCTAAAAATAGTAACCGTCAGTTGTCAGTTAACCAACAGAGGACTCTACTTGGACAGAGGACTTGTGGACAGAGGACTCTACTTAAACAGAGGACTATTTACTACTTATACAGAGGACTTGTGGACAGAGGACTTGTGGACAGAGGACTCTACTTAAACAGAGGACTATTTACTACTTATACAGAGGACTTGTGGACAGAGGACTTGTGGACAGAGGACTCTACTTAAACAGGACTTGTGGTTTTTCTTACACAGATGACTATTTACTACTAACACAGAGGACTTGTGGACAGAGGACTCTACTTAAACAGAGGACTTGTGGTTTTTCTTACACAGATGACTATTTAATACTTACACAGAGGACTTGTGGTTTTTCGGTGGCAGTGCAGCCTCTCTGACACTTTCACTGAAAGAGCCCGTTCTTTAAAGCGAGTGCTTTATTCGATAGTTTATCTCCATCCAGTTCCATAAAAAAAATTTGGACTACCTCAAAAGTGTAGCGGAGGTCAGTAGGGTAGCTGAGGTTCAAGGCATACATCAACCCAAACAGCATAGCAACAGCTAATGATGCATTGTCCAGATATTGCAACACCTTCATGCCTTCAAGGACAATGCCAACATCCTCTGGTTCATCAGAAGCATGTTGTTTGAGAACATAAATCCCAAGAGTGGTCTCTTCAATGGCCTTATTGATGCTGACTTCATCCATGCCCTGTACAAAACAAACATAGGTAAATGTAGGAAAATAAGACCTAATGAGAAAAGAATAAAGATTAAATTAAGCAGCCATACTAGGGCTGGGTATCGATTCAGATGTTCCAATTTGATTTGATTTCGACTTGTAAGCTCTCAATTTGATTCTCGATTCGATTCTAAATTAATAAAAATAAAGTAACAACGGGAAACATTGTATTTTAATTTCGAGAGGGATGTACAAAGACAAATGCTTAATATATATTAGCAAAACCATACATTTATACATGTTCTGCTAATTAATGAATAATTTCATCTCAAGTGAACAGGTAAGAGAAAAGGAGGAGAGTGGAAGGAAACACAACAAAAAAGAGATTCATGTACTTACCACATATTCCGGCACAAGGCTTTCTGGATCTTCACCCATGTAGATACAGACTTCCTTAATGACACACCTTCGTCCAGCATTTACATCATCACACTGAAAGAAAATTTATGACAGTTGTTTTCAGATATCATTGGTGACTTCAAATGTTACATTTAAGTCAAGTTTGGTTTGGCTAACCCTAAGCGTTTGGAGAATTTTGCAGAAAACTTTTATCTGACTCCATTTCATCACAAACCTCGAATTTAGGTTTGAATGCCAATTGATTACTAACTATTTATATAATATTTACCTAGACACTTGATTATTCTATTTAACTCCTTACTCGTTCATTCTGATAGCAATGTCGCTCAGGGTCTTGTGTCTTTTACGCAGATCTTATGGTCACAAACTCTCTAGTTTCGGTCCCTAGACAGAGGTAATTGACTATACAATTTAGATGGCCACTCCAATGCTTTCTCTCTAAAAGTATTTTGTTTGTAACACTTTACAATAAGGTTCATTAGTTAACATGAACTGCACGTATACAGCATTTATTATTCTTTGCTAAATGTTAATTTCAACATTTATTAATACTTCATTAAAATGTTGTTAACATTAGTTAATGCACTGTGAACTAATATGAACAGCTGGATTAACAAAGATTACCAAATACAGTAACAAATGTACTGCTCATTGTTACTTCATGTTAGTTAATACATTAACATAATGTTACTGTACTGTAAAACTATTACCATTTTGTTTAGTGACCATACTAAAACATTCTAGTTTTCCATAGCCTTTCCACAATTCTAACACTGTTAATCCCCCCCCCCCCCCAAACCCCCCCCCCCCCCCCCCCCCCCCCCCCCAAAAAAAAGAACTGTAAACCCAAACTTTAAGATTTCTCATGCCTATAACCCCTATATAACTCACTTCAGTCATTTGATCAATGATTGTTAGGAGCCTTTTCCCTATCTGTCCTCCTTTCTTTCGGAACAGCTTGATCAATTTATCAGAGTGGAGGTCCAGCTGAGACAGGAACTTGGATTGAAGTGGGACAGTGGTGATTCTCTTAAATTCAGCATTGATCTGAAAACAGATTAGAAAAAACTAAATCAAGTCAGAACTGTAAACACCAGGGAGAATACAGACCCCCCTCGGCCTTTATCCTCTATCTCTGAAACTGTAGTAAGGTTAAGAAAGTCATTTCCAAACATGGAATCCTTAAATTGAAGCCTAAAATTGCCCTCAAGTCCACACTGTTTCTTGACTTCAACCATTAAGTCATCAATGGATGCAGGGAGTCCACCTCTGAGTGTCAACCTCTGAGAACTGCCATCGGTCAAGATGAGCTTAAGGATTACAGGAATCGCCATCTTCAAAGCGGTTTACTCTGCAAAGACATGCACAACAATGATTAGATGTCAGACATCCATTCATTCATTCTTAAATACAGGGGTAGAAGCCTACACTAATAACTGAGTGAAGTAGGTATGAAAATTTACACACTTTTTGGGATGAAATGGACAGTGAAAGGGGGAAATGTGCATATGTAGTCAAATGTAATACTTTTAAAGACATATTTAAATAAACAATACAAATGTTAACTATATTTCAGACTAATAGTTGGCCAAATAAACTTTTTCCAAATCCCATTTTACCAAAATGGTCAGTGTCAAAGGTTTGACAAAATATAAAACCTACATTTCAGACATGAAGACTTAAGAAACGTTGTGGTAACAAACACCTTGGAACAGAATTATGACATACAGTAGGGTTGGGCGATATGGCAAAAATATCATTATGAACTTTTTTTCCATTTTGGTTTAAGACTATTTTGTAAGCCACTGTGCAATACAGCCAAACTAATTTCTCTTATTATTTTTATTTATTTAACCAATACAAGGCAAAAATACAACATGAACAAAAACTAAATTCCAAACAAAACCAACACAAAATACAACAGGTTTTTTGTTTGTGTGCTTTAGGTTTTTCAGGAGGATGTATTAACAGTGGTATTCAGATAAGGAATAGCCAACAACAAATTTAAGTAATCAAATGTAAATGATCAATAATTTTTTGGGCTTTTAGGGAGGAACGAAAGCACACTGCTGTGAAGGAAAGGAAGGTGTGCTGGACAGAATGCGTCAGCGGAACAATAATTGCTTCACATCGATTATCTTGTTTTCATAATCATTGGAAGCCAAAATCGAAATCAATTACGATTAATCGCAGTCCTAGATTGTGGAGATAGCTAAATCATTCGCAATATAAAACTGCAATATCGCACACCCCTACATATAGTATCACAGAACTAAATTATATGTAAATATACAAAGCAAGCTGCACATTTATATTTTGCTACCCCACCTTTTATTTCAATATGCCTTTTCAAAGTCACCATGTGAGCTGATCCAATCTAGTAGGCAACTAGTGGGTACGCATCAAGGAGTTCATTGGGTGCCACGAGAGTAAATGTTCTTGTGGGTGCTGGGCTGAGTTCGAAGGCTCTATAATGCTCTCTGTACCAACCACAGAGCTCTTTGACAATGAAGAACACACTCTCTTGTACAATGCAAATTTGGTCAATTTCACTAAATTCAGGCAATCCACCTGCTACTCTGTGTGGCAGTATCATTCCCTTTCTATAGGTTATGCCCTTCGTAGTCACATTCTGTGCAAGGTGAACCTCAATTGTGTCAGGGAATTTTTCCCTGGTGATCTGTGCTATCTCCTCTTTCAGGAAGTCTACTGGTAGACTGGATACAGTTGAGACCTCTAGGTCAGATTTGCTTAGACATGGAGAACTCTCAGAACTCTGCTTTGAGGTTAATGAGAGGGGTACATTCTTAAAGCAGCTTGTGTGTCTGCAAACCTGTTTAAAAAAGCTATGCTTAGCGTCAAAGCACATTGTCCACTGCCCGACGACTGGACCAAACTGCCTAATCATCTGGGGGTAGTGCTCCAAATAATGATGTTTTGGTAGCAGCTTGATGTCAGGAAACAACTCTTTGTATCTCTCCCTGTGCTCTGTGATTTTACTTTCTAAAAAAGCCAGTGAATCATCCGTATGCACTGGGGCAACAACAAGCTCTGTGATGTCCTTCAGATCCATGAGAATAAGCCACGCAGGCTCATCTTCAGGTACCAGTGTTCCAACCAAAAAAGGTAAGAACCGGAGCAAGCTCCAATTTTCATGAGCATTCCCCCCCACGGTTTTTGTCTTGGAGAAACGTTGTGACACTATATGAGGTCTGTTTGTCCTATCACCCCATTTGTAGGGAAACTTCAGAATGGCATTGTTTAGGTAAACTAATGTGAAATACTTTCTTGATATAAGCCCTCTTAAGCAACGAGCTAGCTCTACTGGGATTATACCCTCCAAAACATCATGGGCAAGATCGGGTGGATAACCAAAGATGACATGAAAATGAGACAGATTTTTTGTGAAGATGCATTCCTTTTTCACTCCACAACAACCTGTACCTGTATCCTGAGCTTGTTTGACATGAGCCTGATGAAGATACTTGGTTCTCAAACTGAAAGCACCCGATGCAACAGAATGTAGCTGAATATCACTACTATTTCCTGTGCAAAATCTGCAGAAGTATTCCACTGAAAAACTCTGCAAAAATCCCGCGACACTGTGTGCTCCCAGGTTGTCAGCCACGACACTGAATACAGTACCTTTAACCGATTCACCTTACAGAGGGACGTAAACACCCAGTTCCTCCAGAGTTTTCAGATCTTGCAGGAGAGGTTCAAAGATCCTATCATAACTATAGGTTTTAACATCTTCGGTTTTGCACAAAATTGACAAGTAGATGGATGATAATGAGGAATGAGACCCTGGAGGCAAGTTAGCTAAGATCCAATAAACAGCACAAAGTTTGTGCTTCTTTCGTGAAGTACCAAGGGGGTTACAGACTTCAAAGTCATCCACATACAAAGAATGATCCTTGGATTTTCCCCAACAAGAAAAGAATTATCCTTGAATAAGGAACCATCTCTTGAGGACCGGTACTGATATGATATTCCAGAATTTGAGTTCTGTCTTTGATGACCCTCAACAACTTCATCAATGATATCCCTTCTACTTAACAGCTGCTGTAAAGATTGGGACATATTGGAAACTACGTTTGTTTTTAGTATCAAGAAAGTATTCAACTGGCTGTACCACTCCAAAGTAATCCTTGTAATACTGCTTACGCAGATATGTTGTACTTAAAGGGCCACCATTTTGTATGGACCTTTGCACAGGATTACCAGAACAAATTGCATCAACAGTTTCTCTAATTACAAGTTCATCAACAGGAAGGTTTCTCTGATGAAAGATGTCCCTCACTATGTCGCACGACAATGGGACAGGTGCAGAACTAATCAAATGATGGAGTTCCCCTAAAAACACATTAACAGCTGTGCTTGGCACATTAACTAAATTCTCCAACTTCAGCAAAGCAGCTGCAAATCTTTGCTCTATGATTTTCTCCAAGTCCTCAGTATTAGAGTGACTACTTGAGGGAATGGCAGTTTCTGGCTCCTCTACACAGTCCTGACAATTTGCCTCCAATTCATTCACAGATGATATCCTAGTTATAATGACTCCCGGTTTGAAATCAACCAGTGAGTGATGGCAATGTTTACGGTTTTTGTGTGATTTAAATGTGCAATAAATGTTTGTTTTAAAGTCACAGCCTAAAAACATACAATTGACCATCTCATTTCTTTTGAGATGTGCATTATGAGCAAAATAATCCCTCTCCGACACAAAATCACTACAAGCACAAAGGTGACAGCTGAAAATTGCACTCTCTTTGGAAGTGGTTTCTGTGGAGTGAACTTTACTTTGGTGGACAATAAGGGCATTGCAAGTCTTAAATGTGCACGGAAAGTCCAGGTATGTACATGGAAAGCGAGAACTACGTCCAAAATGTGGATGCTTTAACTTATAGTGATGTAAAAGTTTGGACCTACTTGACACAGTTTCTGTACAACCCTTACAACTCCACATTCCCAGGACCTAACCCTGTAACATCCAAAAAAAGTCATTAGGTACAATTAAAGCTCCAAATTGAAATTCAGATAAAAATGGTCCACTATTAAACTAGTAACTACACAATTAAAATATAAAATACACATATACTATCTAGACTAACACTTAACAACTAAATATGTTTTTAATGTTGTTAAATATCCTATTGGAATTGCAACATTTATAATGCAAGCATACATTTTGAATTATGTATTTAAGTCACAGATTTAGGACTTTAGCAGCAATACGAAAGGAAATAAACAGACTTACCCATATAAAGCTTTTGAGTGCGTGTGCAAAGATGACCTATGAAATAAATTATTTAGAATTAGTGAGGAACTCAGCACATAGCTTCACATAATTGAAAGACCACAAACAGACAGAGTGCAATAGAATAGGAGTGCAATAATTCTGATTAGAATATACATATTGCTAAAATATTTTTTTAATGTGCCTTATGTAAGATTTTAAATATGTAAGATAGCAATAACTGTAAAGTGACTATTTTAATGGGGGTTAAATGTAGGTTAATTAATCTGTTATTTTGTTTGAATTCATTTCGATTTTGTTAAGTTATTTATTTATTTTTTTGCTTTTCAATCCGGAAGAACGAAATTGCTTGGAAAAAAACGCAAAAATAACCAATTTCAAACACCAGTGCGTTCAGTGTTTTAAGAGATGTGCAGTCTGTACATATCGGTTCACATCTCAAAATGTTTTTTGGGGTTTTATGACCCTTTAAGGAATTGCGAGGTGGAATAGCTGCAGATTTCTCTCACGCACTTTATGAGCAGTGACTTCATGTCGCATTTGTTTCAGACTGCGCTGATCACACTCATTTAGCAAAATTATTTGCCTTTCGCTGAATACTGCGCTTCAACTGTTTAAAAATCACCTGTTTTTAAACCTCAGTGCTTAAAACACATGCAAACGATAAGCTTTCAAGACCGCGCAGCACAGCAACGTAACATGAACGCAACCGCGACAGAGATAATTCAAAATTTATACATCAAAGTTGAGCTTCGAGCGGGAAACTCAACTTCCATAGGAATGAACTAAAAACGTTTGCTCTGCTCCTCGCTTCGATTACGCACTTTTATTGAAAATGAGGTCGACACTCTCAAAAGGCCCTTTTTTGCCATTCGCGAGTGTAAACCTCATTTTCAATAAGTTATGCGTGATCGAAGCGAGGAGCAGAGCGAACGTTTTTAGTTCATTCCTATGGAAGTTGAGTTTCCCGCTCGAAGCTCATTTTCAATGGCAAAGCTTTAATCAACATGAGGAAAACAAGATTCACAATATTTAATTTGATGAGAAATACCTCAGTTTCAAAAATACCAGTTGTGCTTAGTTAATGAGGCCGACTGACTGTTTCCACCGACTGAGAGTTAACGTTAGGCCTACGTTGACTCTTGATGCTAAACTAACAGAGGGTGTTAAAGTGTTGATAATTGTACTGAAAACTGTAATCTAGTGGAAATATCACCTAAATTACTAGAAAACAAACATAAAGCAATATGATTAACTTACTTTTTAGAAATTCGGTCGGTGTCCGTCGTCTGAGGCTGCAGAGTCTTGCACAGTTTTTGCGCAAATTGACGGTTGATTCTCCTTTTACGGCATTTGGCGCATCCTTCTAATTGATGCATTACCGCCACCTTCTGATCCGGAGTACCCCGGTTGTGTCCAAACACAATTATATTGATTTTAGTTTTTAATTCAATCAATTTCCATCAACGTGAGAAAAATGTCTAAATACAGCACTTAAAATAAATAAATGAAATCTACTTGATTAAATCATATTCACAAAAGAAACATAAATGAATTGTGTTGTATATATGTGACCCCGCTCATGAGAACCCGGCTAAAGTCGCAAGATCCAATTTTGAGATAAAGGGTGTAAAGTAGTCCTAGTCATGAAAAATGTCAAACATATGGATTATTTTTTTATACTTCTAAATGATAGGTTAGATACTAATGTTTCGAAATGTAGTGTTTAAATTCTCTTCTCTGACATAATAAATATTAAAATTAACACTTTTATTGACATTTTCCCCCGAGAAATACCGGACGTTAGTTCCACAATGTCAGATTTTCAATCGGCTGTGAGTTTAATGTTGGCGGATAAACACCCGGTAATTTGGGTGTCATTCGGTTCAGGAACTTCTTTTCTCCCATTAGAAAGTTAATACAGATCATAATATAAATGTGCATCACCGTCACCTAGCTCTGTTTTCGGTATGACAGGAAAGTTGCGACTTAAGGCGGGTATGGATTTTCAATGGATTGCTTCGTATCACAACGGAAATTTCAGGAGGACTGGGTTTTTTTTTTATTGAAGATTAACTTGTGAATCTAACCAACATATTTTAAGGACGTGTCAAGCATGCTACCTCTTGAAACATTTCGGTGTTTGGACACTGACTGACCGTATGCAGCAGCAGCACCACTGCTGAGGAACTTTCTGGCATCTCGAACCAGCGACGAATGTGATTTGTTATCTGATATGGCGGCGCGAGAAGAGTTGATTGCATCCTGTCTCAATAAGTTGTTTTCAAGTAATTTAGGAGGGATAGCCTCAAACCAAGATCTTAGAAATTGTATTGAAGATTATTTTGTCGGACATGAAATCAGTGATGATGATGATGATGATGATGGGGACTCTTTCTTCGACGAGTCTGAAGAGGAATTTGATGAAGGTAGGTTATGCTCTGTCTGCATTCCTAGCACTATCATAAACTCTAGGTTACCTAGCATTATGTTCTGCTTAGATAACTCATTGTCAGTAACAGCCAATGTGTTGCCAACATAGGTTTATTTCGTGAAAATTCAGACAATTGGATTTAGTGCTAATGCTGTTGATTATGTCTTGTTTCAATGAGTTATTATGCCCCTCATGATGTTTATTGATCAGACTCTGAATGCCTTGCTCATCACCTAGCTTTTAGTCTGTCCCCTGTTTGTCGAGACAAACTTTAAGTTGGCTTGAGAAATTTAGATCAGAAAGTTTGAAAAAGTTTTAAGTAGTTAGAAGATTAAAGTAGTTTAAAGTTTGAAATAGTTTGAAGTTTAAAGTAGTTTAAAGATTAAAGTAGTTTGAAGTTTAATTTAGTATACTAGAATAATAATAATAATAATAAGTTTAAGTCCAATATCAGTAAGATTATTAAAGGCATCTTAAATGTATTTTATGAATAAAAATGTAATGTGCTTTTTCAGACCAAGACCATACTGATGAGGAGGACGAGCCGGTTTTAGTGGTTGAACGCCCAAGCTGTAAGTCTAGGAAATATTCAAGTGGAAAAGCATCCAGAATCTCAATTTGCCTCAAATGCTGGACTTTCAGATGCTAAATTGAATGTTGTTTTTTCTTGCAACTGCAAGTTTTACAATGGAGGAAAGTGTTCATCTTCATTCAAGCACCAAGATTTGCTGTCGCTCAGGATGAGGTATTTGGAGATGGATAGTGTGGCCCTCGACCTGGTCCTGTTAGCTCAAATCCAAAGTCACCTGCACTGTGGGGAAGAGACAGTCTGCACTAAAAAAGCATCACAGACTGCACGGAAACGTTATCGCCTAGATTATTTTTATGAAGGGCTGAAAATATGTCGGGATACTTTCATGTATATGCATGCCGTGTTTAAAGATCGCTTGGCTGCATTAATCAAGCATTACCTGCAGAATGGTGTGACTCCTAGGATCCATGGGAACAAGGGAAGGCTGCCTAAGCATGCATTAGAAGTTGATGACATCAAAAGAGTGGTTACATTCATCCACAACTACGCTGAGGAAAATGCCGTGCTTCTTCCAGGGAGAATACCTGGGTACAAGAGAGATGACCTCAACTTGCTGCCCCCCTCCATCAGCAAAATTGCGATT
Organism: Rhinichthys osculus; assembly: GCA_029959095.1. Taxonomy (NCBI): domain Eukaryota; kingdom Metazoa; phylum Chordata; class Actinopteri; order Cypriniformes; family Leuciscidae; genus Rhinichthys; species Rhinichthys osculus. The sequence goes on from JARWKJ010000002.1 coordinate 62,653,008, forward strand.
CACAAGCTGTTTAATGATTCCTGTGAGACCAGTGGCCATCGAGCTTTGAGTGAGCGAACGTTTTATCATCTCTGGCGGCAGTATGTGCCTAACGTGTTGCCGATGAAGCCGATGTCAGATCTATGCTGGACCTGCCAAAAGAACAGCACTTTACTGTTAAAGGCCTCAAAGAAAGACCTGGATGAGAAAACTGAAACATTTCGGAAAGCTGAGGAACATCTGTTGCAGGCCACAACAGAGCGGTCATTTTACAACACCAAGGTGCAGCAGTGCCGCAGAGTTGTAGCCGAGAATGGTGTAACCAAGCTGCTGGATCCTGGGAACAGTGCGCCCAATTCTTCGTCTGCTTTTGAGGTAATTTACTGCCCTATGCACGGTACACTCACAGCTATTGCTATGTTGTTATACTGTACAGAACATGCTGTTACAAAGACAAAATCCATCATTGACTAAGCTATCTTGTGATGTCTGTCATTAAGATCTAGCTTAATGTAATTGTTTATAATTGTTACAATTTCATGTATTTAGTTAAAATTATGTAATTGACAACATGGCACCATTTGTGTCTGAATAGAACTTAATTTTTGATGATGCATTTACAAATTCAGTAAATATTCTCTGTCTTCTCTCTATCTCTTTAAGGTTCATTACAGCTTTGACTTTGCGCAACAGTTCCATTACCCTCACAATCCCATGCAACCAGGACCCATCTTCTTCAAGACACCACGCAAGTGTGCTGTGTTCGGCGTCGTGACGGAAGGGCTTCCACAGATGGTCGTCTTCCTTCTAGATGAGGCAACTGTGGTAGGCAAAGGGGCCAACTGTGTCATCAGTCTTCTGGACTACTTTTTCGACAATTATAGTTTGAAGGAGACCCACTTGCACTTACATGCAGACAATTGCTCAGGCCAAAATAAAAACAATGCAGTCATTCAATATCTTCTATGGCGCGTTGTAACAGGGAAGCATCAGAGTATCACCCTTTCATTCATGTTAACCGGACACACCAAGTTTGCTCCTGACTCTATGTTTGGCCTGTTCAAGCGCAAGTACAGGAATTCAAAAGTTGACTGCTTGGCTGACATTGAGAATGTTGTGTGCAAGGCTTCTCCAAGTGGTATGCTGATCCCTCAACTGTGTGGTGATGAGGCGGGCAATGTCATCGTTCCTATGTTTGGCTGGGACACTTACCTGTTACAGTTTTTCAGGAAGCTCCCCTCTATCAAGCCACTCCATCACATTGATTGCAGAGCAGATGGGACTGTAATGTGCAAGACCCTATCAGAATCTGAGCCAGTCACACACAAGTTGCTGAAGTGTAACCTAGCAGATGTACCGTGTGAAAAACCTGCCACTTTAAAACCAGAGGGTCTTAGTGAAGAAAGGAAAAAGTACCTTTTCCATGATATCAGGGAATTTGTAGCAGAAAATTACAGGGATCTGGTTTGCCCTGACCCAAACATGCAGATGGAAAATGCTGTCCATGCAGAGGTTGTGACACCTGCTCCACCCCCAACTCATGGTGTGGGAAGACCAAAAAAGACCCCACAAGCGCTTGCCAAAAGAATAAACTGGTAGAGAACATGCATATGCACTCCCTTTAGAGTTAGATTTCTAATAATTAAAAAAAAAACTTATATTAAACTTATATAAAACTTTTAAACTTATATTGGTTATTATTGTTATTGATATTAACTGACCACGACCACATGACTGACCACATCATTGTCTGACGGACTGCCTAGGCGGAGTACGTTTTCCATTCTCCGTTGCTGGGTCCACCGCAGGGCCATCAATGGAGACCTGCTGCCGAAGTGTTGACTTGACTGACCACGTCTTTGTACAGTGTTATTTATTCCTTTTTGTTAATCACCGCAGGGTGAGACTGTTCTAGGTTGAGTGAATGTTGTTTTCACTTGTGTCTTTCTCTGATATGCGTTGTTTATTTACCTACTGATGCTCTTGTAAGTGGATCTCTCTCTCTATTTTATTATTATTAAATACATTATTATTAATTATTCTCGAGTTGTATTGGCAGGTTTTTTCTTGATTATGCATATCCTACTATTAGAGTGCTGGTAATGGTAGGCATATACAGTAACTCTGTACACAGTACTGGGGTATCTCTTTCCTCCCCATGCGTTTAAATGTTATTTGTATGCATTTTGGTCATGCATATCATGTAAAAAGACTCATATTTACCAAATTAATAGAATTTCCCCCTAAAAGTATCATACATCACTGAATAGGGGAGGATGTAAGCTTTAATTTGGTATATGACACATAGTCAGGAAAATTATGGATCAGAGGTATTGCCAGAGGTATTGCCATTTTAAATTTTACTTATTTTCAAATTGGAATTTCTCAAAAACCTAAAATTCTGAGCTCGGAATTCTCCAAATCTTTGAAATGGCCCAACTCAGTCAATATTAGTTATATCAATGAGAAACTTTCACAGCCTATTCCTTATACTGGGTAGAGTGTGCTGATGTAAAAAAAAAAAAATTAACTAAAAAAATGATTTTAGCTGGGTTATCACAGGCAGGGTCACATATATGCTTTATTTGTGTAATTTCAAAGACCTGATATGTCCATTTTTTTCAGTGTATGGAGTGCCGCAAGGATCGGTGTTAGGCCCTCTGCTATTCTCAATATATATGCTGCCACTTGGTAATATCTTAAGGAAACATGGAATTAATTTCCACTGCTATGCTGATGACACTCAATTATATATTTCATCACGACCAGATGAAAACACTAACTCATCTAAATTGACAGAGTGTCCTAAAGATATAAAATGCTGGATGACGTGTAATTTCCTGCTATTAAATCCAGATAAAACGGAGGTATTACTTATTGGTCCAAAAAACTACCCACAAAATCTCTTACAATACAACTTTAATTTAGAAGGATGTCCTGTTACCTTATCGACTACAGTAAAAGACCTGGGTGTTATACTAGACCGCAACTTGTCTTTCGAAAATCATATTTCATATGTTACAAGAACTGCTTTTTTCCACCTTAGAAACATTGCTAAGCTACGTAACATGCTATCTGTTTCTGATGCAGAAAAGTTAGTTCATGCATTCATGACCTCGAGACTAGATTACTGTAATGCTTTATTAGCTGGTTGTCCTGCATCCTCATTAAACAAGCTACAGTTAGTCCAAAATGCAGCTGCTAGAGTTCTTACTAGGTCAAGAAAATATGATCATATAACACCAATTTTATCATCTCTACACTGGTTACCTATTAAGTTCCCTATCAATTACAAAATAATTGATAGGGACCTATAAACTGACCTATAAAGCCCTAAATGGTTTAGCTCCTGTGTATTTAATGGACCTTCTATCACCCTACAATCCATCGCGTTCTTTAAGATCCCGAAATTCGAGGCTTCTGGTCATTCCTAGGATATCTAAGTCCACTAAAGGAGGGAGGGCATTCTCACATTTAGCTCCTAAACTCTGGAATTGCCTTCCTGATACTGTTCGTTGCTCAGACTCGCTCTCCCAGTTCAAAACTAGATTAAAGACGCATCTCTTCAGCCAAGCATTCACATAATGCTTACCTTTTATACTACTGTTGAATCAGATCGAATGCATTGATATTATGAACAGCAGCTACACTAATTATTTCCCATCTGCTTTTCTGCTGTTTTATCGGGACGCTAGTCGAGGTAAATAGCGTTCGTCAGCTCCAGTTTGTATCCAGCCTCTCACGGAGACTTCAGATGCCCCAACACCTGCGATGAGACGACTCGACGCCTGTGAAGAGACGACTCAACGCCGGCGATATGTTATGCCCTAAATTAATACATGATGATTAACTAACTATATTTTTCTATGTACATTTCTGAAATGCACTTTCTGTAAAGCTGCTTTGAAACAATATGTATTGTGAAAAGCGCTATACAAATAAATTTGAATTGAATTGAATTGAAGGTAAAGCCCCATACATTAAAGGTACAAATATGTAGAAATATTGGAGAGTTGCTTGTTATTACTGTCAAATAATGTTTATATAAAGTAAACCTGCATACATTAATGGTAAAAGCTTGTACATTTATTGTAGATGTGTCTGTAATTACTGTCAAATAATGTTTTTATAAAGCAATAACTGTTAAAAATATGTTTCTGAAACTTAATATCACAAGATCTTGTTTTTTTTTTTTTACAGGATAAAACCAATATTTAACAGGAATTTACTGTAAATAGATTGAATAATGACAAAATAAAAGTTTAAATCGATCAATATACTGGTATTGGGCTTTAAATTAGGGTATCTGAAGGTACAACATTTTCTGTGTGTTTTACATATAAAAGTCTTTACTTTGACAAGTCTATACAACATTTTCTGTGTGTTTTACATATAAAAGTCTTTACTTTGACAAGGAGTTCTTGTAGATGGATTGGATTATCCTAAAAATATACCAAATAATACTGTATTAAAACAGAAGTATTTGTTTTAATTGTGTAATTTTAAGGTATTTCTGCAATATTTGTAAGTTTTTATACAGATTTATACATTCGTTTAACATTCAAAAGACATTTTTTTTATGAGATTTTTTTTCTTTCTACAGCAGTTTGACTGTAAAAATACAGAAAATGTTTACGGTAAATATCCGTTTTCAAAAAACAACATTTTTCTGTAAAATGATTTAAGTTTTTTTACTGTAATTTGACGGTAAGTCGTTGGCAACTTTGCTGCCAGACTTTTTACCGTTATTTTACGAAAAAAATTTTTTACAGTGTGGCCAATTGGACAAACATAACAACATCTCAAATATAGTCTTTTCATGAGGAAGTTAATGCAAAGTTCGTATATGTGTGTGTGTAAGTTTGTGTGTGTGTGCGAGGTTGCGTCATTGAGAGGTCCAGCTAGGCCATCTGGCATCCCTTCATCCGCGGAAAGGAAGATGGAAAGGAGCGATAAGACTTTTTGAAGCTCGGACCCCTGGGTAGAGAGTGTGTGTGGGGTGTTTGTGAGTGTGTGCGTGTGCGAGGAGTCCAGCCAGTCGTGTTGCCTGCAGTGGGGGGAGCGTGGAATGTGTGAGCCTCTTTATGGCACTTGCTTCCGGTCGCGTTGGAGCACTTTAAACACGACTCTCTGGCGCCCTACTAGTGAATTACAAGGCAAAGGTTAGGGGTTAGAAGGTTTCCACGTGTTGGGCCGCATGAGTCACGCTAGCCCAGCCTAGATACCCTACAATGCTAAGGCAGCAGTGAAAAGATAATGGTACACTATTTGCTTTTGATTTGACTCTGATGCTCGGGATCTGTAAAGATCATAATTCCATAAGTTTATCCTGATGGAAATTGTTATGGAATATGCAATTATTCTATTATAATTATGCCTTTTTGTATGAAGTACTTATGTGTTATAGTTAACCACAATTGTAACTTTATATAATGAAAGTGTTTTTATAAAGCAAGACACCAGAGGTTGTTGTTAAACGATTTGGTAAGAAAGTGTTATATAATGAAGGACATTCAAAGGAAAATTACAAATAATCATTGTAACCATTTATTGAGAAAATGGTTTATAAAGTAAAACACTGCAACTGTTGTTGTAAAATCATTTATTGAGAAAATGGTTTATAAGGTAAAATACTATACAATTGTTATTGTAAAATCATTCATTGAGAAAATTGTTTATAGAGAAGCACATACCACACTTAATGTTTTAAGCATTTATTAATAAGCATAGAGAGGAAGAAAACATGTATTAGAAAGAGTTGTACTAAAGAAAGAAGAACAATGCAAGCATTACTGTTGTGTGTGTTGCGGACGAGACACAGAATACAACAAGGAAAAGGTCAGAAGAAGGAGGACGAAAAGACGAAAGGCTTTATATGAACAAGTCCTAGTGAGTTTCCAGAGGATTTCTGAAGACGTCAGAGAGTTTGATGGACTTTAAAAGCACTGGAGAGATAATGTCCAGACGCTGATTCACCAACGGCCTCTCTGGTGTTAGATGCTTGCTATTGAGCCTCATGCAGTTAAAGCTGGTAAACTATTTGGTTTTGATTTACTTTGAATTGTGTTTTATATATTAGTACCTTTTATGTAAACTAACCTATATTTAATAAAAAAATATATATAATTGAAATGAAGAAGCTCGCCTGCCATAAGTCTCTGCTTTACAAAAGCTTGAGCTGAACTGACCACGGAGAAGTCTTCTGTGATCTAAATATTGTGAGTATGGAAATTCAAATGCTTATTATTTAGGACAGATTTGACTTACTTTACCTAACCTGAGAACAATTAAAATAAGGTAAAAGGTGTTTAAAATGATGCACCATAAAACAAAATATAAAGAGTCATTAAACTCTTTAAAGTGTTTTTTTAACCACACAACCAGTTCAGCTCAATCTGAACGAAGCGCCCAAAGATTATTAATGCTCCTTTCAAGGGTGCAAGAATCAGTTCCCGCCCCAAGTGTAAAGCCAAACCTGATTGGTTGTAGCAAGAACGTGCAACGATTGGCCAGCTCAATGTGGCCATTATCTTATTAATATCCAAGTAATTTCTTATTTTACTTTTAGAATAAAAAGTAATTAAATTACAGTAATTAATTAATAAGTTAGTACTGCATTACACCCAACACTGATTATGCAATTATGCTGATAGAGCACACCCTGTATTGTATTTTAATGACTATTTAATATTACCTCTAAACTTTGACTGGGCTTGGCATGTTGCATATTCATTGTTCTAGGAACCTCAAATAGGCTATATTTTAATTGTTGTGTATGTTGTGCTTCTCGATAATTATGTTCTAGTTAGGGTCATTTCATTTGCAGCATATATGTAGGGCCCGGGCATAAACTCAAACCCAGGGGCCCCAGACCTGATCTTTGTTATTTTTACTTGCGCTGTTTACTTGTCTTTATATTTATTAAAATACTTACAATATATTTTTTTTTGTGATGGGCCAGTGAAGATTATTGCAGGGAAATTAAAAATCTGAACCAGAATGAACTGTATAAAAGCTCATTTGTGTTGAGCCCTGCAAATATCAAAACCTGCCTCTTTTGTTATAAAATAAAGTTTTGTTACGGGGAAAGTAATAATGTTGAAACTAGGAATTTCACTAGGAAACCAGACAGCAATCTCATTCAATGTCAGTCATGTGCACAGTGAAATATCATTAATTAGGCATTTAAAAGCTCTATTGAGAAAATGAAAACATGGAAAGCTAAAAAAGCAATCATATCAGGATACTTCATGACTTTCAGAACAAATATTATATCTAATTCAAGCAGAATCAGCAGAAAATGGACAATAACAATGAGATGTTGATAAAATGTTGATAAAACGAGTAAAGAGTTTAATCAATCATTACATGAAGCAAATACAAACAATAAAGAAAAAGTGAATGAGACAGATCTCTCTCTTTACTGACTTATTAGAGCCAAAACGTCTCAAGAGAAGAAAAGAAGAAAATTGTCCAGTTTCAAAGATACATATACGCATCTTGTGTTTACATGGAAGAGTCGAAGTGGAAGAGAAACTAGATGTTCTAATGAAAAACAAATTATTATCAGATTCACATCTCTTAACCCTCTGATGGTCTTCGGGGTCTATTGGACCCCAAATGACTTTTGCTCAAATTAAAAAAAATGTTCTCTTTGTCCAAATGGTTTGAAACTTTCTACGGCTCTCAACACTTTCTAGATCTACAAAAAAAAATAAAAAAATTAATGATATCTGTTTTTATGTTGGCGTGACAAAAATAGTCACACTTGTGGTCTTCGGGGTCTATTGGACCCCGCAATCAAAATAGACAAAATAACATCATCAAAATCAGAAACAACGTAGAACACATAGACAGAAATGACAGAAATAAAGTGGCACACTTCCAACAATGCAAAAAACATCCACAATCCAAAATTATCATGCTCACCACAGGCGCACACACACACACAATCACACACATAAAGAGGAATACATTTATACAGGAATACATACAGACTATAAAAACTGTTCTCTTATCATTTGTAAAATAAAATAATCTAAAATGCAGAACCACCAGAAAAATAAATTGGTAACACTTAGACGCATTGAAAATGTGCGCACACACACATACACACACACACAGACACACAAATAGTGATGGCCAAATGAGGCTTCCTGAACCACTGAGGCTTTCCAGCCCATTGGTTCACCAAAAGGTTCGTTTACCTGAAGCCTCATGAAACAGTGTGCTCCCTAGTGACACCTGCTGTGCAAAGCAATGTATCGCACACAAATCTATTCATCCTGAGCAACCAAATTGTCATGGTGTGGGCACACCCTTTTTCTATTGCCTGTGTATTAAATAAAGTTTTTTACTCTGCTTGTGTTTACCTATGCACACACAACTCAAACACACATAACTTTGTATTCAGTAGTTCTTTGGGTTAGTGATGACAGTGAATGCCCCAAATGAGTGTCAAGAAATCACTGAGTGCAGTGCTGACTGAGTGCAATAGTGTAGTGATTATGGAACTGGGAGTACAATTATGTAGTGCTTATGGAACTGGGAGATTCTTGCTGGCTCCATTGTAAGGGCTCTAGGTTTGCCTTTAACGTTTGCACTCTAAGGCTTTCCCTACAGTCTAGTCTTAGAATAATAATAATAGCAATAATATATATATATATATATATATATATATATATATATATATATATATACAATAATAACACTACTACCAATATATGTATATATATATAGCAACTAGAACTAGATATAGGCTAATTTACTCTAATAATCTAATAATCTACTAAACTAAGTATAATGTAATATAATATATAATACAGGCTATGATATATAATGATAACTATGCTACTACAAACTCGCTACAACTCGCTACTCACTACTTCGTACAACCAACACTTCAACACCAATGCAAACGCCTACTGCAAAACCCACGAGAGGCGCGAGGTTTCGAACCACTTTTATCCGGAAGCGATACTCAGAATGAAGCAATGACGTATTCAACACAATCCGAGGCCTCGTTTGTTATCGTCACGTGATTTTCACGGAAACGACACAAGCCTCGAATCGGGGCTTCATCTGGAACGCCCCTTTTTGCTCGACACAAGCTCCGGAGCCTCGCTTCAGATGTCACATCACTACACACAAACACACACACACAGGAATACATTTGTAAGGCTATAAAAAGTCTTATAATTTGTCAAATAAAATCATACAAAATGAAGAACCACCACAAAAATAAATTGGTGACACTGTACACATAAAAATAAAAATAAAATGTACACACACACACACACACACACAACAACAACAGTGAAGTGCCAAACCTGCTCCAACCCTGTCTGCAGAAGTCATGCGGTTTACCATGCATAGTGTTTTTTCAGTACAAAAAATGCTAAATTTTGACAAAAATTATATTATTTTTGTTATAATTGTGATTTTATAATATTTAGATATGAATCCAACTGAATCCAACTTTAGAAACTATATCTTTCTGTAATTTAAATAGCAAATAGCATATAATGGAGCTCTATAGCCATCTAGTGGTTAAAGTGATTTATTACAAATTTTAACCTGTATTTTCCAAAAAATGGGCAAAAATCTTACATTAAACCTTGTAAAATTATCCATGGTATCCCCAGGAATGAAAGGTAGAAATCTGGGTCTTTTATAAAGTTTATTTAACATAAAATGCTGTTTTTTTGTAAAAATCCTATTTAATTAAATATTTATTTATTTATTTATAGAAATTTTTAAAAAATCATAAATTCTCCAAAAACTGCACAAATGTTGAGTAAAAACATTAATAAACAGAGTAAAATTATATTTGTTAAAAAATATATATATTGTTCGGTAACAAAATTAAATGTTGTTGTCTGGGGTCCAATAGACCCCGAAGACCACGAGTGTGACTTTTTTTTGAAGACCATCAGAGGAAAAGTGTTATGTCCTTCTTCTCCAGTGTGAATTTTCTGGTGGTCTTTCAGTTAATCTTCTGTAGTAAAGGACTTCATCCCTGAAACACACACCACTGTGTCTTTTCTTACATTTACATTTATTCATTTAGCAGACGCTTTTATCCAAAGCGACTTACAAATGAGAACAATAGAAGCAGTTAAACTAACAGTAGGACAACCAAATGTGAGTGCTATAACCTTTCTCAGTTTGATCCAACACAAAACCCGTTTTTATTTTTTATTTTATTTTATTTTTTAAATAAAATTGAAGGAAAAAAAAGAGAAAGTGTTAGTATTACTGTAATAAGTGCTGCCGAAAGAGATGCGTCTTCAACCGTTTCTTGAAAATGGTTATGGACTCAGCAGCTCTGGTTGAGTTGGGTAGGTCATTCCACCAGCAGGGAACAGTCATGGTAAAGGTCCGAGAAAGAGATTTTGTGCCTCTTTGACATGGCACCACAAGATGACGTTCGCTTGCAGAGCGCAAGTTTCTGGATGGCACATAAGTCTGAAGTAATGAGTTTAGGAAAAAGGGAGCAGAGCCTGTGGTTGTTCTGTAGGCAAGCGACAGTGACTTGAATTTTATGCGAGCGGCAACTGGCAACCAGTGCTATTTTGTGAGGAGAGGAGTTACGTGTGCTTTTCTTCTGTAATATTAAGGATGAATCTTCTCCTTTGTGTGAATCTTCTGGTGTTTCTTCATGACTGATGCCCAGTTTACCGCACTGATCACAGTTAAATGGTCTTTCTTCAGAATGAGAAGATGTGAAACTCTCATGTGAATCTTCAGCCTTGATTTAAATGTGAAGCATTTTTTACACTGAGGGCAGGAGACAGATTTATTGGCTTCTGTTTTTCCTTTCTTGTTCACGTCCATTAAATCAGGTGAGTTTCATTGGACTATTTTATGCAAACGGCTTGCTAATCATGTCTTACTCATGTAGTTAAAGCAGTGATGGGCGATTTCGAAACACTGCTTCACGAAGCTCAGAAACCTTTATGAATCTTTTGTTTCAAATCAGTCGTTCAGAGCTTGAATCAAACTGCGAAAGTCACGTGATTTCAGGCTTCGTTGCCTCTTAATTGTTTCAAAATGTCAATGATATCTAGGTGAACCCATCATGCGGCGAACCATTGAACAAGCGTCTATGGGTTTTGCCTGATCTCTGATCAGTTTCAAACATTTGTAGACGTTTTAATGAGACATTTGCATAATTAAAAGGAATAATAGTAGTTAATAGTCTCTTATTGGCCTGTTTAGCTGTGTATTAAGAACCCAAATGTTATACAGATCCTTAATCTTTATGATATTGGATGATGTGTTGATGGCATTTGATTGGTTACTTTAATAACACATTTGCAATTGTTTGTAAAAGGTGTTTTTATGCATGTTTGGCATGAGTTTGTGTTGCATTTACATTGGTCTGACCAATGTGTGGCTTTTCGAACACTTCAAAAAAGTGAATAATGATTTACGAAGCATTTTGCTCAACTGATTCAAACCTTTGAAAAGCTTTGTTTTTCCCACCACTACACCACTAAAAAATCTGGTTCTCTTACGAGAGTACTCTCGTGTTGCGTAAGCTAGCTTATGCTACGGGAAAAGCTCTTTTCTCGAGAATACTGAAGCCAAAAATTATCCTAATTTTGCATTAATTTAAAACGCATTGCTGCACAGAGCAGACCTAGGCGAAGCAGCTCGCGCGCCTATTGTTTGCTCTGCAACTGCTGCAGCCTATCGATGGACTATTCATTTACATTTACATTTACATTTATTCATTTAGCTGACGCTTTTATCCAAAGCGACTTACAATTGCTATATATGTCAGAGGTCGCACGCCTCTGGAGCAACTAGGGGTTAAGTGTCTTACTCAGGGACACATTGGTGTCTCACAATGGATTTGAACCCAGGTCTCTCACTCCAAAGGCACCCAGGTCTCTCACTCCAAAGGCATGTGTCTTATCCACTGCGCCATCACCACCCCAGATTCGTGACGTAAGCACCAATGAGGGTGAGGGCGAGTCACGTCCCACAACAATGGGCGTGGCTTATGTGTATATAAGCCGAGTCCAGATAGGATGTTATTTGATTTTTCATCTCTTCAGCGAAGTCTCCACATCGCTGACTCTGCAGAGAAGCTGCGCCGTCGAAGTGCCTTTCAGCGGGACGAGCCATCTGCACGCAGATTGAAGACGCTATTTCCTCGCCTCTTCACCACTGTTCATGCTGCGCTCTCCGGCGCCCATATCCTTTCTCATTGCATTGTGTGTTCGCCTCGAACACACTTCCTAAAAGAGCTGAGCACGTCATCCAGCATTTTAAAGATATAAAATGCTGGATGACGTTTAATTTCCTGCTATTAAATCCAGATAAAACGCAGGTATTACTTATTGGTCCAAAAAACTACCCACAAAATCTCTTACAATACAACTTTAATTTAGAAGGATGTACTGTTACCTTATCCACTACAGTAAAAGACTTGGGTGTTATACTAGACCGCAACTTGTCTTTCGAAAATCATATTTCATATGTTACAAGAACTGCCTTTTTCCACCTTAGAAACATTGCTAAATTACGTAACATGCTATCTGTTTCTGATGCAGAAAAGTTAGTTCATGCATTCATGACCTCGAGACTAGATTACTGTAATGCTTTATTAGCCAGTTGTCCTGCATCCTCAATAAATAACCTACAGTTAATCCAAAATGCAGCTGCTAGAGTTCTTACTAGGTCAAGAAAATATGATCATATAACACCGATTTTATCTTCTCTACACTGGTTACCTATTAAGTTCCCTATCAATTACAAAGTACTACTACTGACCTATTAAGCCCTAAATGGTCTAGCTCCTGTGTATTTAATGGACCTTCTATCGCCCTACAATCCATCGCGTTCTTTAAGATCACTAAATTCGAGGCTTCTGGTCATTCCTAGGATATCTAAGTCCACTAAAGGAGGGAGGGCGTTCTCACATTTAGCTCCTAAACTCTGGAATAGCCTTCCTGATACTGTTCGTTGCTCAGACTCGCTCTCCCAGTTCAAAACTAGATTAAAGACACATCTCTTCAGCCAAGCATTCACATAATGCTTACCTTTTATACTACTGTTGAATCAGATCAAATGCATTAATATTATGAACAGCAGCTACGCTAATTATTTCCCATCTGCTTTTCTGCTGTTTTATCGGAACGCTAGTCCCGAGGTAAATAGCGTTCGTCAGCTCCAGTTTGTATCCAGCCTCTCACGGAGACTTCAGATGCCCCAACACCTGCGATGAGACGACTCGACGCCTGTGAAGAGACAACTCAACGCCGGCGATATGTTATGCCCTAAATTAATACATGATGATTAACTAACTATATTCTTCTATGTACATTTCTGAAATGCACTTTCTGTAAAGCTGCTTTGAAACAATATGTATTGTGAAAAGCGGTATACAAATAAACTTGAATTGAATTGAACTGAGGCGTTGTTGCAAATGCCTCGTTTCTCTAAGTGCGGCTTTTACCGAGCCCCTCTCAGCGACGGGGACCGCCACATTCTGTGCGGTTCCTGCCTGGGACGGAGCGCTTCTGCACGGAATGCGACACCATGGTTATTTCGACCCTGCGGGCTCGATTAGCCACTTTCGACGTGGACCCCACCCCTCCGCCTCTCTTGTCTGGGCCGCGCCGTAAAAAGCGCCGTTCACAGAGAGCTCCGGAGCCCGCTGCTGTGAGCGAATGCACGCCGGTCATTTCCCCGTGTGCATCACTCCCTGATTCCCCCGCCTCGATCACGGCCGGCCAGCCGCCGTCTGCTCCAGTCGTGCATCTAGAGTCTAATGGGGATGACGCGGAAGAGGACAGCTGCTCTCTTGCCAGGTTGGTCAAGCTCCATTCCGGACCCCGCCCCTTCCTTGCAAGAGTCGAGCGGCGTGCGATCCAGCGTCAACGCTAAACTTCTTCGCCTCATCACCAAGGCCGTGGAGGACCTCGGAGAACTTTTCCGATCTCAGAAGCGCCACAGACTTAGCTCTACGAGCCACCAAGTCCGCTGCACAGGCAATCGGGAGAAACATGGTGTCTCTCATTGTCACTGAGAGACATTTATGGCTCACTCTGTCCGACATGAAAGAGTCCGACTTTCCTCGACGCGCCTGTCTCTCCAACCGGTCTCTTCGGCCCAGTGGTCAAGGGCTTCACCGAGCGCTTTCTGAAGTTCAGAAAACGTTACAGGCCATGCAACATTTTATTCCAAGGCGCTCCAGCTCCGCGACAGGTCGCTCAAAGAAGCAGCCGCCTAACCTAACAGGTCCCTCCAGGGGACCCAGGCCTAAAATCACGCTGAAAACCGAGCCCTCAAAGTCTTCCTGACCACCCAGAGAAGACCAAGCCACAGCCGGACCTCCATCAAAGATACCATGCTTCGCTCTCTCAGTCCCCTCAACAGAGCCAGCTGGAGAAGTTTGTTTTACAGCCAACGAGCCCGTCAGACGACCTGCTTGTCTGTACCCAAAGGCCGTTTTCACAGCTACCCAAATGCATCTTAAAAAAGAGCATTATGTCTGTTTGTCCGGCTCATGAAGTTAAAAATTTGTTAAAAACTCGCTTTGCCAGACACGCCCCATCCAGTCGCCAACGGTCGTGACCGCGCGTGTCACCGGAAGTCGCCCGCTCCCCATTGAAAATGAATGGTATCCTGTCGCGTGTAGTGTGAACGGGGCTTTACAAGTCTAAGGGCCTTAGGTGCCCTTTAAGTATCAGAGCCCATTCGACCAGAGGTATGGCCTCCTCATGGGCCTGGTCCAGGGGGGCTTCACTCAAAGATATTTGTATGGCGGCAGGTTTTACAACCTGGAAATTCCTGCCCTACAGGCTAAGCTGTTTTCAGTCTAACATTCCTGACTGATAGACTGTAGGTTTCAGTCATTATACAGTTCAGGCTGACTTTCGTCCACCCTGACTGTTATATTGTGTTAAGCACCCAGTCCATTTTTTATTTGGCTATGTTATTTTCAGGCCAGCTACTCGTCGGTCTGAATACTTCCCATTATTAGACCCACTACTCGTCGGTCTAAATATTACCCACTATTATGTGTGCCACGGGCTCACGCCCTTGGGGCCATGTGTGGACGACTCTAGCACGCACGGCCTTTTACATTGGGTTCCCGTAGCGTAAGCTAGCTTACTCTCGTAAAAGAAAGCTCTTGGTTACTAATGTAACCTCGGTTCTCTCTAGATGAGGGAACGAGTGTTGCGTAACCCTGCCGTGCTTGTGCTACGTTCCGGTTTCGCTTCAGTATGAAAAACCAAAGAACATCCTATCTGGACTCGGCTTATATACACATAAGCCACGCCCATTGTGACGGGATGGGACGTGACACGCAAACGCGCCCTCATTGGTTCTTACTTCACGAATAGTCCATCGATAGGCTGCAGCAGTTGCCACAGAGCAACCAGCCTAGGTCTGCTCTGAGCAGCAATGCATTTTAAATGAATGCAAAATTAAGATAATTTTTTGTTTCAGTATTCTCGAGAAAAGAGGTTTTCCCGTAGCGTAAGCTAGCTTATGCAACACTCGTTCCCTCATCTAGAGAGAACAGAGGTTACGTTAGTAACCAAGAGCGTTATTCTTTCTACCCAAATCCTGGGTTGAGCCTTTTAGGTAAAAAAAAAATGTGGGTTGTTTTTTCAGAGTTTGGGTAGTTTTTGTGTAACCCAGATCCTGGTTCAGATGTAACAACACAGTGTTTGGGTAGTTTTTCTATTACCCAGATCCTGGCTTGGACGTAACAACCCAGTGTTTAGGGCATTATTGTGTTACCCAGATCCTGGTTTAGACATAACAACCCAGTGTTTGAGTAGTTTTTCTATTACCCAGATCCAGGTTCAGACGTGACAACCCAATGTTTGGGTAGTTTTTGTGTTACCCAACTCCTGGGTCAGACGTAACACTCCAGGGATTGTGTTATTTATTGCAGGCTTTTTGCAACCTCTTCAGGAGAGATCAGTGCTTCATCAAATTTGTGTGTGTCTTCTGTGAAATACAGGTTTGTGTACTTTTAAAAAAATGTATAAATACGTTATTTCTCTGTATATCGTTTGAATTTATGCAAAGCCACATACAGGGGCACGATGTGAGTCACCTAGACGAGTCTCGCGTCGATCTTTTCATGTGATGGAAACGCCTTGCAAAAACATGTATGATTTTACTAAAAAAAAAAAGATTATATAAATGCTTAGAAAGTTCAAATATGTTCTCAGAGCTGTACACTGATTGTTTATGGACAAGTTATGGAGTTTTTGTGTAGTTCAAAGTGACAATTAAATGTTAATGTTTTATTTAAAGCAATTCCAAAATTTTATGCTGGTTTCACTAGTGCCACCAAATGCTCTTAAATGTGTATCTGCAGAAGATCAATGTTTATATCCGGTAAGCACGTATCTTTAAAAGGCAAAGCAAATAGTAGAAATATTATCTGAAGAAAAAAGCATTGCATCATTAGCGGTTGAATATTCCAACCCAGCGTCAATGTCTCTGTTTCTATTTAAAATCAGCTTGAACAAAACCATTCATGTTTAGTGTGAACTTCCACCCAGTTCACCTGCTTTTTAGGCCTTTCCTGTGTCAAATTCATATAAAATGACAAAATCAAGAAAGTTCAATGTTAAAATAATTTTATATTTAATTAATTGAATCTCTTTTTATATTCTTGACCTGAAACAATGCAAATCTCGATGTATGAATGAAGAATCAAGAATAAATACCAACCTATTTGTTCTTCAGTATCATGGTGTTTCATTTTCTTAAATTATTTTTGATGATCAAAACAAACTTTAACTAGGGCTGCAATAACTAATTGATGAAATCGATCATGAAAATTATCAACTACCAAACTAATTATAGATTAATTGTGTATCCATAGGAAAAACATTCTTATGGACAAAACTCATCTGAAAAATAATATGGTTGGTGAGCCAATCCTGAGTGGCGATGTCACTACACACATTCAACCATCATGGTTCGGCGCGGTTAGCCAAGTGGAACAAGAAGCCTTCTTGGAACATGTTGTGGTCATTATTGAATTTTGCACACGGTTAGCCAAGTGTGCTGAGAGTTCAGGGCCGAGAACGGTTTGTAAATGTGCCGTGCCGTACCAGGCTCAAGTGGAAACACAACTGGAACCTTTTCTGAAGGTGGAAAAGCAGCTTTTGTTTCTCAGCACATAAAGATGAACTACTTACCGTGATCTCAGACTGTGGTGATGTGGTTTCTCCACTGCATGGATCTTCATGTGTCGCTTCAGGTGACTTTTAATAGAGAAACTCTTTCCACACTGATCACACGTGTGCGGCTTCTCTCCAGTGTGGATCCTCTCATGTGATCTCAGAGATGATGAATCACTGAATCTCTTGTCACAGTGTGAACACTTGTAAGGTTTTTCTCCAGTGTGGATCCTCTCATGTGTTTTCAGATCTGCTGACAGACTGAATCTCTTGTCACAGTGTGAACACTTGTAAGGTTTTTCTCCAGTGAAAATTCTCTGGTGCAGTTTTAAACCGTCCGCTGTAGTAAAAGTCTTCTCACACTCAAAGCACATGTACTCTCTCACACCAGTGTGAGTTTTCTGATGCCTATGTAAATGTTGCCGCTGTGAAAAACTCTTTCCACAAACAGAACATGAATACGGCTTCTCCTTCGTATGAACTGTCAGGTGTCTCTTCAGGTCTGATGCAGTAAGAAATGTTTTGCCGCACTGATCACATGTCAACGGCTTCTCTCCGGTGTGGATCCTCATGTGAATATTAAGGGATGATGATTGACTGAAACTCTTCCCACACTGATCACATGAGAACGGCTTCTCTCCGGTGTGGATCCTCATGTGAATCTCAAGATGACGTTTGCTTGTGAGAGTCTTTCCACACTGAGTGCAGGTGAAAGATTTCTTGGCTCGTCTTTTCTTTAAAAAAGTATTTTTAGTCTTTGAGCGACTCAAGGGTTTTCCTCCAGGTTGTACATGATGTTCCTCCTTCACTTCACTCAGTTCTTCTCTCTCCTCCTTCACTTCACTCAGTTCTTCTCTCTCCTCCTCCACTTCTCTCAGTTCTTCTCGCTCCTCCTTCACTTCACTCAGTTCTTCTCTCTCCTCCTCCACTTCTCTCAGTTCTTCTCTCTCCTCCTCCACTTCACTCAGTTCTTCACTCTCCTCCTTCACTTCACTCAGTTCTTCTCTCTCCTCCTTCACTTCACTCAGTTCTTCACTCTCCTCCTCCTTCACTTCACTCAGTTCTTCTCGCTCCTCCTCCACTTCACTCAGTTCTTCTCTCTCCTCCTTCACTTCACTCAGTTCTTCTCTCTCCTCCTTCACTTCACTCAGTTCTTCTCTCTCCTCCTTCACTTCACTCAGTTCTTCTCTCTCCTCCTCCACTTCTCTCAGTTCTTCTCTCTCCTCCTCCACTTCACTCAGTTCTTCACTCTCCTCCTTCACTTCACTCAGTTCTTCACTCTCCTCCTTCACTTCACTCAGTTCTTCTCTCTCCTCCTTCACTTCACTCAGTTCTTCTCTCTCCTCCTTCACTTCACTCAGTTCTTCTCTCTCCTCCTTCACTTCACTCAGTTCTTCTCGCTCCTCCTCCACTTCACTCAGTTCTTCTCTCTCCTCCTTCACTTCACTCGGTTCTTCTCTCTCCTCCTTCACTTCACTCAGTTCTTCTCTCTCCTCCTTCACTTCACTCAGTTCTTCTCTCTCCTCGCTCTCTTCCATCGGGTCTGACATGAAAGAAAAACTCTCATTTTAAAATGTTCTAAATAAAAATAGTTCAAATAGAGAAATATGGAGTAAATGAAGATAAATTATAAATTATAAATATTTTTTATAAATGAATTATACGTCCCTGAAACTTTCCATGAATGAGGTACACTGATCTTCCAGTTATTTTTTAAAGAACATTATAGGCACAAATCCCATGTTGACAATATGAAACCTCCCTTTACTGACCATTTGTTTTAAAAAAAAGAAACTTTTGCAGCCATGTCATGTTTATATTAGTGCTGGGCAACGATTAAAAATTTTAATCGCGATTAATCGCATGACTTCTTGCGATTAATCGCGATTAATCGCGATGAATTCTAAAGTAGTGTATTGCGCACTTTTGATTTAAATGTACTGCTACAAAAGCGCAATAACATGTGGTTTGCAAAAACTTTAAACAAATAAGGTGCTTTTATACCAGCAGTATTCCCTTTACACAGTATCAATAAAATATTTCTTGTAAATCTCAACTTAAACATTAATGTAATCAAATCAAATATTTAAACAAAGCTATTTGCCACTGCCAGGGCATTACCTTTTATCTAGCTTGTTAAAACGAGTCCTGTTTTCTTGTGGGTTTTTTTCTGAACAGGTATCTTGTATCAGGGAGCAGCAGAAACAGTCTATGTAGTCAAAGGGTCATGATCACTACTACAGATATAAGTCGACCAACGTTACTTCTCTGATATCAGCTTAGGTTTGGTCATGGCATGCCATGGTTTCCCACGTAAGATTACATTAAACAGAGGTAAAGCCCAATTTATACTTCTGCGTCGAACTCACGCCGTAGCTGTGTAGCGCGCGTACCCTGACGTGCATCTCTCCAAAAATGTAACGTCAATTCTACGCGTACCGCAAGCGCTGTGATTGCTAGAACCGCTCCCCGGGTTTCACACTCTCCCTCTGCATGTGTAATTGCGCGTCAACGCGGACAACGACGCAGATATATAAATGAAAACCAACGCGTGGTCTATAGCGTAGAGGCTCCGGCGTAGGTTCGACGCAGAAGTATAAATCAGCCTAGAGTGAGGTGAAGTGGTCGAGCACAGGTGCAGCGACAAGCGGGTGCGTTCCTGTGAAACTGTTGCGGTCATGCTCGCCTCACGCACGCGCCCGCGCTTTGCCGAAGTTGAATTGTCTAACTTTTTTGTACACGACGCGCAGCACAAACCATTGGAAGAGAGACTGATCCTCGGCTCGCTGTTTGTGAGTTTCCAGAATCTAAATAGTTATCAGGACATCAACAGGAGGGAATTCACATGGCAGAGCATCCCCGCTAAACTAAACGCAGGCCTATCAGGTAAAGTTATGTATAATTTTAATTTAAGTTAAAAAGGCTACAGTTGCATAGCGCACAGAAGCCGTTGCCATGGTTACTATCCATAGAGCGCCTGTCATTCACTCGCGGAGCTCTGTCTCCCTTTCTGTTCACCTGAGAGAACCTGCCAAAGCCTCTCCACTGCTTGTTTGGGTGGGTTATTTGCTGGCTGACCAACATCCCACCCCTCCTGTGATCATGGTTTGACTGTAGGCCTATGTGTATTCAGAGCCAGTGAGCAACGGACTTTCAAAATAATAATAAAAAAAACTCTGCGTTAACGCACGATAAAAAAATTGTCGGCATTAATTAATAAATGCGTTAACGCGATAATAACGCGTTAACTTGCCCAGCACTAGTTTATATAAATGTGATGAAGGGCTTGAATGTTTCTAACATGAATGTTCTTCAGCATCATGAATGAATGAAGAATAAACACCAACCTCTTTGTTCTTCAGGATCTTCAGTGTGTTTCATTCTGCAGGGTTCTGGATCACTCATGTTCTCACTGTCCTCTTTAATAAACTCAGTCTTGGCAGATTTCAGCTCTTCCTGATGCTTTCATGCTTGTCTTCACTTGTAACTGATGGGAATTTACAGCATTTATTGAATAATTACAGCATTTATTGAATATTAGAGTGGGAGGAGCTTCACTGATGATGAATTACAGTGGGAGGAGCTTCACTGATGATGAATTGTAGTGGGAGGAGTTGATCTGCCAAAATCAAAAATATAAGTTACTGAGTTTGTTTTTATGCTCATGGACATCAGAATATAATCATGTAAATTCTTCCAAATATAAATAATGCTAAGAACGACAGCTGAAAGCGTTAACAGGAATAAACATAGGCTACTGTTAGATTTACTGTTAGATTTAATGAACAATGCCAAACCCAGCGCTGAGGGAGAAAAGGTAGCCTCCTATTATCACAGTAAAGCTGCTTTGAAACAATCTATATGTAGGTATATGTACTATTACTAGGGAAGGGGATGAAACAAACAACAACAAAAAGAAGAAGAAACCGCTAGCCGGTGGTCACAATCAGTTCACTATCACAAATCTCTTACAACCCACCGGTTAGCGGGAAAAGAAAAGAAAAAAAAAGAAAAAATTAAACTGTTTTCGGCTTCTCTGAGAGAGTTTTACACGCATATCATTGGACATTTTTAACCACCGCGGAAATGTCAGTGAACAAATCACGTTGTCAGAAATTGGCATCAGCCAATGAGATTGCGCATTTCAAGTTAAATCGCCCATTTTACTTTCATGATTAGTTGCTGATAAACAGGAAATTACCCTATTTGGATCCAACAGCATTGTACAGGAGAGAGAGCTTTTCAACGGTGTGTGTGATGACAGGGTGCAGGCAGTGATCACGGACAGTGATTTACAACGCCAACTTTTGATGAATTTAGACAAAATCTACAGACGCAAACACACAAAGTGTAGTAAAATAAAGACCTACCATATTTTCCGCACTATACGGCGCACCGGATTATAAGGCGCACCTTCAATGAATGACCTATTTTAGAACATTTTTCATATATAAGGCGCACCGGATTATAAGGCGCATAAGATACTGCAGTCAAACGTTTGACTGGGTTTGGGTTATGCATCCACTAGATGTCAACAAATGTCAACAAAACAGTCAGATAAAGTCAAACTTTATTAAGCGTTCTGACATCTCCGTTCACTCCCATGGTAACGTTGTTCAAACATTAAAGGAGAACTCCAGTCAATTTTAACATTGAGCTCATTTTTTGTAAATTTGGAGTGCTGTCAGTACAGATAACAACGACAAAAACCGGTGTTGCCTACACAGTGTTATCCTCTTTTTAAAATTTGCACCCTGTTGACTTAAACGGGACAAGTTTTAAACCTGCTTTTAGCCTCTTAACAACCTTAATGTGTCATTACAAGTGCACAGCCGAGCCATGTGAGTGAACACGGTGAATCTGACTGCACATACCCGTATTTTCTTCCTGTTTTCGGTCGAAGTCCACAGTAGGCGATTGTCGAGTGCGCGCGCGCGCGATCATTGGTAACTAAGCGACAGTGGAGACTCAGACTGCCAGCTGTCAGCCGATGACGGTGCTGTGTGGTGTTCTGAGAATATCAGCTCAAATCAGATGTTGAACACACGGAGGAGGTTTGATCGCGCGCGCGAACTCGACAATCAACTACTGTGGACTTCGGCCGAAAACAGGAAGTAAATACGGGTATGTGAGCTGGCTGAATAAAGCTTTCTTTTACTGTCTATGGAATAAAGAGATTATTCCTGCCTTCGTGAAAGCTCGGATCACAGTTGAGACTGATATATCGGGACGGTCACCGTGATTTTGCCAAGTAAGACATGGTCCTGGATCAACATATTTTGTTGATCCTGGAACATGTGGTACTTGGTGAAATCACGTTCACCATATCGGCCCAGGGCAGGCATCCACGATCCATTGGCAGATAGTGGCGTAAGTTGCTCGGCGCTGTCTCCCCGTCTTGGTGAACGTGTGTTCCCCATCCATATATAAGGCGCTCCGGATTATAAAGCGCACTGTCGTTTTTTGAGAAAATTAAAGGCTTTTAAGTGCGCCTTATAGTGCGGAAAATACGGTAAATGTGTATTTTGGAAAAAAAATTTTAGCACAAGTCTGAAAGAAGACATGTTTTTGCCTGCCGTGTCTCGCCTTAAGTCAAATCAAGTCACCTTCATTGATATAGCACTTTAAACAATATATGTGGCCTGTGGGTTTGAGGCGTTCTTTGTTTCTCTCTCTCATCTCCCTCCTCCTTCGCTTCTGCTCGCCTTCACTCCACCTCATGTTGCTACGTTGCCTGATGTGGGTGGGAGTGGTTGGAAATTGAGAGCAGGCAGGTTTATAGGCACCTGGGGTCCTCATGCCGGTAGCCATACACTGTAGCTAGCTGCTAACGTGTTGGAGTGCAGCAGTGTTCCGGGGCGCTGTTTGTAGCGCAAGGTGTTGCGAGTGATTGCCAACGGCACTACTGTTGGTGTGTGTGTGCGCTTCTGAAACATGTGAAAATGTCTAGACTGACGAGCACAGAGGAGCGTTCCGTGACCCTGGTGAAATTGTGAAGCACCGAAAACACGGTCTACCCACCCAATCGCTAGACGGCAGGGGCAGGCAGAGGCTACGGCCAATCCATTGTAGGCTGCTTTTTAGACACTTTTCTGTAATGTTTCATTTTTTTCCCGCTAACCGGTGGGTTGTAAGAGATTTGTGTTAGTGAACTGATTGTGACCACTGGCTAGCGGTTTCTTCTTCTTTTTGTTGTTGTTTGTTTCAACCCCTTCCCTAGTAATAGTCTCGGTGTGGATTGGGCCCATAGGATAGACTAGCTCACCGGGTTCTAGCCTAGTTTCCTTAGTGTTTCACTCATTTGGAACCAATGTGTGCAGTGTAATGCTGTGACGTGTGCATCTTTTGGAAATGGCTCAAAGAGCATGATTGCTGTGGTTGTCTAGGCTGAGTTTGTAGTGTTGGTTTTACTCTAAGTGGTGTACCTTAGCTCACGTGTGGTATTGAAACCTAGGCCTGGGCAAGCTTGTAATCCGGTGGCCCACCCTCCTATGGCTTATCCCTATGTCAAATTATGTATTTTTGTGTTATTTATTATTATATATTTTTAAACAGTAGTCATTAGCAAGAAGACACAATGGATTACCAATGAAGACAGAAGATTCATAGCCTACATGTCATATATTAAATATATATAGGTGTCACATATATTCTATACTTTACACACTATAGTATATATACAAAACAATTACATTACACAACACATTTCAGTTTTTGTATACAATATAATTACTATACTAAACAAATCTGTAATTGTGGGATCCTAAAGTGGTTGTGAGTCCCTCACATATTTAGCTGTCAGTGGAGCTGCTGTCTCCTCTCCTAGGAGAACTTCCAGCTTCTTTTCTGGTGTTAACTTGGGAAGTTTTATTATTTTGCCTATTTTTCCAAGGTGTAAATCTCTTAGTGAAGATTATTCCAAATTGGAAAAACTTATTTTTGCAGTAATGGGAAACGTTCCATCTCTTGTCTTACATCTGGCCCCTGTCTCTGTCTCTCTCTCTCTCCCTCTCTGTAACATTTGTGGCATTATAGATTATGGCCTCCATCTATTTGTGTTTTATAATATGGATGAACAGTTAGTAATAAACTATAAATGTAATTTCAGTCTCTGAGATTGAGAGAGGCTTGGAGTCACTCCACCTGTGTGATGGACTGTTGATGTGTTGTTTTAGATGTTATGATCAGTGATGGATGAAGCAATAATGAGTTTTGGATGTTAAACAGTGTGATACATCGATTTAAGCATATTTTGTCTGTAATTCATGGCTTTCAATAGAAATTAGTGGAATGTTTTCCGATTTTCCACATCTGTAGCACCACACCAAACTTTACAGCCGTATTCCTAACTATATTGTGAAGGTTTGTCCAGAGGGGTTTGTTGATATATCATTCTTGGCCTGATTTGTATGACATTTTATGCCTAAAAATAGGGAGGAAATCTATTTAAGGCTATTGGCAGTATTTTCTGATTTAAAGGGTAACAAAAGGAGATATTCATAATTCCCTCTGGTAATGTTTTTTTTTTCTTCCAATGGTCAGATTCGTCACTTCAAAATATATGCAAATTAGCACATCTTTAATTAGATATAGCCTGATTAGCATATTTAGACATAAAATTACAGAAAACTTGCAATACATTTTTGTCTCTTATTCATGTGAGTATTCAACTGATAAAGTTTCATGGTGGTATCTGTAAGTTAAATGTTTTACCATATTCACTGGTAGTGTCTCGCCTTAATGAATAAATGTCATATTCCTCAGTTAATCTGATCGTGCCGTTGTGTTCATGCTACTGTATCAGATATCAAGCAGATCCTCAGGAGAGAAGCATGATCGCGCACGGATGGGATGAGTGATGGAATTTAATCTCTTTTAAAGACGAGTAGTATGAGGCAAAATTAGCAAAAACACAGAGAGTGTGAATGCTAAAAGGCATGAATGTACCGTACATAATTGCACATATACATGTAGGCAACAAAATACAGTGTTTCACAAAATATAACTATGATTCAATCTCATTCAGTGACACAGCATGATTACCAAAAAGACTTTATATTATAAAATATTTACACACATATTGTGTAATATGATGTGTTTATATGATGGTGTGTTGCAATGCTTAGTACTTTTATTTGCATTTAACCGTTATATTACATCGGTATATGTTGTTGTATATGTTGTTACCATTAAGAGCACAAACATACCTTTAAAGAAGAGTAGTACGAGGCGAAATGAGCAAAACACACCGGAAGTCCTTCTCTCTCACTCCTGCATGGAAAACAAACGCGCGAATGAAGCGATAGGCGAAACACGATTCAAAGCTCCAGTTTCAACGAGAGTTCGCTAAATACACGGATACACGTCATGAAGTATTTATCAACAAAGTTTTAAAACGATGTTCACTGATAAAGAGACGGTAAATAGGTCATATTTATGAGTATGAGCGGGTGAAATACTTCTGCCTTTACAGTGAGACTGAGCGCGAACGCTTAAAGGGGATAGAAACAAGCGGCAACCTCCCCGTCTCTCTCTTGAAACCAACACGGAAGTGAATTAAACTGCAATTCATCGAGTGGCCGCTTGAGGCTGACTGCAAAAGCGAGTCAAATCTGTATCTCCCCTATGTTAAAATGCCTCACTTCACAGCAGAAAAAAACATGTTTACAGCCTGGTGGCAAATAGTTGTTTTGGTCTATATCGCTAATTTTGCCCTTCATAACGACTGTGAGGGGGGTGAATTTTTTTTACAACTCATCCGTTGAAATTATATTAAGCCTTAAAGTTCTGCATAATTAAGGGCGTGGCCACTTGAGTGACAGGTGGATTGCCGCTGCTTTCACTGCTAGTCGTTTGTCTGCTGTCTGTTAGCGTCACCCTCAGCTGTGTTTGTGCTTTTTTCGGGATTATTTCATACAATTGAATACACGTATTATGCCTTCGCCCATGCACGCCGTTGGATTCCGTCGTTGTCGTCGAGGATGGAGAGAGAACAACCAGCGCTGTATTTCCAGTTGTTTCCCTCGCATGCACTAATCTGAATGTCTGACAATTTCATTGCTTTTTTGAGTTTAGATTTAAAAACGTCTGTAGATATAGAGACCACACTCGTTATGCGGTACTGTTGCTCTCACGGAACAGATATGCTTATTTAACTTTGTAGTGTAAAATAAAAAGTACCGTCAGATGAAATCCTTTTCTCTTCGTCCATGCACACTTAATTTAAATGAGCGCGGATTTCTAGTGCATTTACTGAACTTCTGAGGTAAAATCTTTAATTGCTGGTTTAACCCATCTGAGAAATTGAGAGGCGGCCCAAATCAGATGAAAATCAGACTGAATAAAGCTCTTTTACGAACTTGAACTTGACGTGCGATGCCATGCTGACTGACATGTATGTGCATGAATCACTGTCACACGCACAAGCTCAGAGCAATATTGTAAGTAACTGTCTGCATGATAATACATTTTTAACTAGCAGAATAATAATGCATCACGATACACATAGTTGACTGCTTGTATGTTGTGAGAAATGTGTGTGATCTGTGTTATGTACTGTTGTATAGCCTACATGCTCTTAACTAATTGCCCCTTTTGGGATTAATAAAGTTATGAAAAAATAGTCTCACTTTTAGTTACGTCTTTTAACTATTATAATATTTCGAAAGGCAAAAAAATGAACTTTAACTATTGGCTTTAATCTTCAATCAGCTGTCACTTTAGTGCGAGGCCAGTAGCATATAGCATTAGCACCTCTGCTCCACCCACGTCCCGCCTCTTTGCCCATTTTATTTTATCCGGTAGTGACGAGAGGTGACGCGCTGCCAAGATGGCGACGGTTAACCCCGCCCACTTTAGGCTTCAAAAACGCTCTTCAGAAACCTACGGGTGACGTCACGGATACTACGTCCATATTTTTTTACAGTCTATGGATAGAAAGCACTTCCAATGGGCGTTTCTCACCGCGAGCTGGAGCTCCGCGTCAGCCTCGCGTCAGCTCCGCGTCAGACTCGTCATATAAGGGAGCAAGTCTTTACAAAGACTATACATTATTTTTTAGAAGTTGGTCATTTATACACTTGATAGCCCTAGTGAAAAAAAGTATACTTTATTGTATTTGAAATATATTCTCTTTTTCAATAGTAGGCCTACATTGCAAATACTATTTTCACTTCAAATATAATTTTCTAAAATATATATTTGTTTTTAGAAAATATTCTAAAGTAAAATTATTTTAAAGTGTGTTAAAAGTTGTATTGTGAAAATAGGTAAAAGCATGATGCTAATATACTTTAAATATATTTAAAGATGGTACTATTGTTAGACTGCAAAATATAATGCAATATATTACAAAATACATTCCCATATAATATAGCCTATATGCATTGACCATGTATGGCTATATATTAATGAATATAAAATATTTATAAATAAAGACAAAAATAGCATTACATGTAATATTCACAAAGTTGTATCCTTTATTGTGTACATATATTTCAGATACATGTTCCCATATAAATGTTAATGTATTTATATGGGAACATATGCAGTCACACACATTCATGGAATGAGTTACATCAGATTTCTAGTTACCAGCATGCTTTGCTTCTTCTTCTGACAGAGGTAAACAAATATTAAAATTAAGTATTTTGTTCAATATGTATATAGGGGTAGATCTGTTAGTTTTTAATGCTCTCTGTATATTTTAAAATATAGATGTTTTATGGTAGGTGACCATTGTGCTGAAGACTATTATTATTATATTTTATAAGTAATGATTGTGCTCTCCTCAGCACAGTGATAGTCTCTTGACTAAAAACTATAGTACTTGCAGGCGTGCTTGTGCTTTTAATAACTAACTTGAAAATATGAAATAATGTAAACAATAAAAAATATATAAGAAATATATTACATTAAATATTTCTCATATGTGTGTTTATGTTGCATGTTGTGCAGTACCATATCTGATCAATATATGAAAAGCTGTAATTCCTTATGTATTATTAAATATATTGTAATCAACACAATATATTATTCTGTTTTTTTTTTTTATATATATACTGTTAAACCATTTAATATATTGATAATTCATAGGAAATATATTTTAGTTCCGCAAGGGCAGTCATGCTTCGATACGGTTACCAGACAGCAAACTGCGCAGATTAAAAACAACACAAAACGCACACTCAGGTTTGATTTGGGTAGTGATGAACCTGTCTGTGTATTACATAAACTAAAAAAAAAGTTTAGATTTCATTTTCTCGCTAGTTTAGTTTTTAAAACATAATAAAAAAACAAGTTTAAATGGGTAAATCTTCTATAAATATTTTTTTGAATCTCCATATGTTTTTCTGACATTTCCTACTCCAGTTCTTGTTAAAACACACTAGACATCCTTATTCTGTGAATTTTGGGCACTTTTTATTTGAAATATTTACAATTTGGTCGCAAATTGCGCATGTGCCAACTTCAACATCTATTCCAGGCGGGAATCACGAAATTCAAATTCAACGTCTTCCAGCGGGACCGGCACGAAGTGTTGAGCTTCAGGTATATTTTGTTGTTATTGTTGTTGTTTATCGTGTTGATATAATATAACGCAAATGTTTACTTATTTAATGGTGAGATTTACCAAAAGATTTGTAATTTGCTCGCTTCTGTTATCTTGTCGGTGCCACACCCTAGCTGATATACCCTGAGGTTGGTCGATTTCGCGTTGATAGCGAAGTTAAACACCTGTAAATGCGAGTAACTTATCCTTGGAAACCGGTTTTAAGTGTGTTTCTTGCAAAAATAGTACATTCGCAGAGAGTGATTTCAAGTGTGATAGCACCTTACTCCTTTTAACAGGTTGATTTAGACCTTTCACATTCCAAGAAGCAAAAACAAGTCCTGGTCTGTTACCTAATGTTACAATCATCATTAGGGACCAAATATTTTGTTATTACCACACATATTAACACTTTGAAGTATCTTAAACAGGTCCCCACCCCACCCAACCACCAACTTAAATAACAACCCCGAATCTGACCGACGAATAGAACCAGCGGCGCAAAACAAGGTAAATTGAAAATTAACAAATTAGTATCAGAACAGTGATGAGTGATAGATTAACTTCCTAGAAAAAGCCTAACATAAATATCTTATTGGTTGACCTTCAAACAATAATCAACACAGCTCCACAGTAGGGAATTTCAGAAGAACATCTCAGAACATAGAAAAATCAAAGGAAAGAAAGGAACAGATATGTAACGGGTCGTGGTTATGACACAATTCTGTATCAATTATAGGCAAGAGAAGTAGTTTGTTTAGGCTTGGTTTGTAGTTGGTTGGTTGAATTACAAACCTGCACACATATATTCAAAAGCACATAACTATAGAATAAATTCTTAATGCGCATGTGAACGCCACCAGCATTTATCACAGGTTCACGTTTAGAGTCTGTTTAGAGAACGGCGTCGTCTTAGCGGCCCCTAATTTAATAACAAATGATAATTTTGACGGAGGTGAATCAATCAAAACTAACTTTAGCTGGAAATAACATTATTCGAGAATCTCTATAAAGCCAAAACAATCTCTGTTTCTTTAAATTATGTTAGTCTCTGTAAAGCTGCTTTGAAACAATCCATTGTTAAAAGCGCTATATAAATGAAGATGACTTGACTTGACTATGAAAATTGTACACTTATCATTACAAAATAATTACACTCAGAGAGTGTTGTATTGTTGACACTTTTCTCAGATGCATGACCTCTTTAGAACAATTACCCGGATCCGAGGCAGTTTTCTGCAAACTTGACGGCCTTGTCCGTGAAATAATGTTCCTTGCCGTTGAATGAGATCCTTAATTTCTCTGGGTACTGTAGACCGTTCTTGACACCAAGTTTGTCCCTCAGCAGTTCCCTTGCTCGTTTAAAAAGCGTGCTGCGTTTTACAACTGCTGGAGGGTAGTCCGGGAAGATGTTGATTTATTGCCCCTTGACAGTGACTTGCTGCATCTTCTGCAAAATTTCTTTTATTTCATAAGTGTAGTTTAGCCAAAGAACGAAAGCCAGCAGTGGTTCATCATCCACGGGTCGATTGCGCAAAGCGCGATGAGCACGATCAACAAGTGGCAGATTATAGCGATAAAGCCCCCATCAGAAGTTGAGCGGTAAAGTCCCTTGGTTTCATTCCGGACTCTCCCTCTTCCTTGATGTGTAGTATGTGAATGTTCTGTCTCCTACTAAGTCCTTCAAGGTCCTTGCATTTGTCCAAAAGCTGCTCCACCACCTGCTTTAAATGTCCCACTTCTTGTTCAAGCTGGGTTACTGTATCCGAAGAAGTGGAAGCGTTAGTTTCCAAGCTTGCAAGTTTTGAAGCATGCTCATCCACCGTGATTTTAATAGCCGAAATCACAGAATTGGCTTCATGTTGGAATGCCGTTATCTCTCCTCGTTTAGAGACAGCAAGTTGTTCAATCTATTATCTCCCCGATATCCGATTTGATTGAGTGTATTTCACAGCGCATTGAAGAGATTGCACCAAGAATCGCTGCGTTACCTGCATCCTGAGTACTTTCCGCCGACGCATCTTCTGTAGCAGAGTCCGAGGCGGACACGGCCTGATCTGCTACTTTACGAGGTTTGGCTGGCATGTTTAACTACCAATATCCCAGATCAACAATATTGATATGTCAATTGTAATCAAAACTCTGTTCCTTTCCTAACCAAAAAGATTATTAAAAGATGTTCTGACTGTAATACTATTTGGATTTACCGCGGAGCTGTTGTAGAACGTGTGCTACCCGCTCATGTTGAAACCAGAAGTCTTCGCTGTTATTTTTAGTGTATTTTGTGCTGCTCTCTGGGCAGGAATACTCAATATATGTTAAAATCACTGTTATTTTCGGAGCACTATGAAGTAGGGTATTCCTGCAATGCTGGAGGCTGCAGTTTCAGAGGACCCTAGGTTTTTTTTTTAGTTTTTATGTATTAGCAGTTTATAATATTTTATAGCACTTACTATTTAATTCTGTATTTATTATTTTTCAGGGATAATTTAGTTGTTTAATTGTAAAATTGAATTGATATATTGTCATAATAACCAACCCCTCACCCTAAACAAACACATTGGTAACCTTCTTGAAATATTGAACTTAAGTTTGTTTTAATATATGAGCAACTATATTCAAGACTAGTTTTAAATTCAGTTGTCTTGGAAAAATTATTTTCTGTGTACGTGTGACACTCCCAATTCATTAGCCGCAGTGTGGTGCATCTCGTCTATTGTGCGTCTATTAGTACGTCAATTGAAAATAATTTGAAAACCAGTTTACAACATCCAGCAGTACAATTAACTCTAGTGTAGCAGCCTAGTATTAGGTCCATTGAATAGGCATTTATAATTTTTTTGGATCGTCTGCCTCTCTCTCGTAATTAGCGCCGCCCCATCCCATAATTCGCTGCCCTTCGCCAGGTTCCCGACTGGAGTGGGTGTAATTGGAGAGGAGGGGCCTGAAGAGGAGAATTGGCGGTGTGTGATGAGGCACACCTGACGAGAATGAAGCCTCATCACCGCCGCTGTTAAATGCCTCTCTTCCCTGTGCATGCACACTGGTGTCCTCGTGGGTCCAGGAAGGGAGCGCGGAGGGATTCCCACGCCGCCGGAGCCGTGAGTCGCCGGACCCGCAGAGTGAAGATAAGTCATATTTCTGGATTCTATAGACTCTCAGCTGCAAGGTGGATGCATTGACAATACACTTCTTGAGACACTTGTATGTGTTCTGATGTGATATATCACCAAGAAATACAAAAACGGAAGTTCAAATGTTTTGTTTTTTATTATATAAAAAGAGTAAACCATAATGAATAAGGGATTTTACACCAAATATTGATTCCTCAAAGGCTTTAGAACACCTGAAATAAAATTGGGTGAAAAACTATAAAGAAACAAAATAACTATTTACATTTATGTGACTGTAGTCACCGTAAGTTTTGTTTTGTTTTGTTGGAAAAACATAGAATATTCAATTCAAAATGAACATTTATGTTCCCTTTACATTTTCTTATAATTTATGTGTCAATTTACCAAACACATTCAAAAACAACGTCTAGATGGCACTGTGCACATCAGTCTTTCGCCACATGTGAAAGCAGTTACGCTCTGGCTGTAGGAAGAGGTGTGGGATTTATTCCAAACCCCTCCCCTTTTTTATGTTCCTAGGACACCTGAAAACGTCATTGTTTGTTTTATATTGGTCTGTGATTGGTTCACACACCAACAGCATTTTATATCATTAGATAGGGTAAAGTACCATTTCTCTGTTTTGCATTCCGAAGCTATTAATAGATATGTCAGGGGTGCGCACTTTGACTTTCAATTTTTTTTTAACCCATCTGTTGTTGTGGTAGGTGTTTAGCTTTAAGATAACGATATCTTCGAGCTGTCAAAACCTGAGCTTGAATGACAGGAAGCGTGAGTGAATTAGAGGGCGCCTGTTTCGCGCCTAAACCAATCAGGTTCCAGAGGACGCCTCTCGACTAGGAAGTGAATACTATAAACACACAGACAGAACATTAAAACAGAGACTATTACGTTAGACAGTCAAGATTAAAATACATTAACAAATATTGATGTTTGTCATATAGGTCCGTAGGTGCGAGTCACTCGCAATCATGTACGTTTTTTTTAATCTAAATGATTGCACGGTTCTTCGGCCAGTGTATGCATTTTAATGCACAGTCACAAGTCAAAATAATCAAATTTTATTTTGTATCAAAATTATTTGACACAAAATAATTGACACGCAATATTAGGCTATTATAATTTTTTTGTCATCCTTGAACGTACCGAGCCTCTAAAGGGATATGGTGGTGGAAAAGGCACATTTCATACAGATTACCAGAGAGTAGCCTATTTCTTTTCGTTTTGAATTGTTAGTTTGAAAGTAGACATTTCAATCTTTCTAGATAGAGGCTATATTTCTTCTCATGTCTATGAGAGGTGTGGTGGTAATTTTAAACTGAATATTAAGCTAACCATGTTTTAACATTTAACCTTACTTAGCCTGCTAACACTCTGAAACAATGTACTAAGACATTCTTTACTTTAGAAGATGTGTGTCAAACCCCTGACTGTGTGTATAAATAACATGTATGGTAAATTAAACTAGACAGATGACTAGGTTAGAACTCGTGATTAATAATGAAGTAATCATTCAAACAAAGTCTCCTCTACCTAGAAATAGAAGAGTCTGCCAATGAAGAACCAATCAAATTAATGTCATTTGCTATACCTCCCTATTCTATAAAAACTGTTGTATCCGTGTTTTCGGTGGGATTCTCAATGGAAATTGACTGAGATCCTCCGGCCTTGTTTATTCTTGGGAGATTCTCAGAGAACTGCTCGAGAACTCCTGGCCGTAATAAAGAGCATTAGAGGACAATTGCTGAAGTCTGTCTGTCATTTAAAGCTGCACAGCAGGTCAGTTTAGGGAACCAAAGAAGTTAGGGTAAGAGACTCGGCCAGTTGTTGACAGTAGACGCAGAGAGCTAGAGTATAAAGAAGTATTAAGTGTCGAATTGCAGACGCTCAGTGTCGATCAGTAGACGCGACAGATTTATTTATTAAGTGTCGATTTGTAGATGCTAGATAGTCAGGTTTAGGGGAAAATCCATTACAGAGGCATACGTTGAGTTTCTGTTCATTTATGAGATGCGCTCTAGTTCACGAGCAAGTGATCACGCCGGCACCTCCATGATTATATTGTCTGCTATATTTGCTTCTTATTTATTAAATCCAGGCAATTGGTTGACAAAAACTTTGATTACAATTCATACAAATCGAAATTCACTTAAAAGAAAGTCTTTCTACATAACAAACATTAATGAAGTGGCCAAAATCATTTCTCGCCTGAAACAGATCACAATATTCATATGTGTTTGGAAGTTTTCCTCTCTGTCCTGCAGTTGCCACGCCCCATTTTTCTTTGTCACTCAGTTCCCCATGCAGTTCACCACACCTTCAACTAATTAAACTCAATCAGTCACAGACTTCATTAGACAGCACCTGTATTGTTCCGGGAAAAGATTTGAAGCATTAAGAGTGTCGAAAACAGCGCCATCTTGTGGCAGGTTAAATTTATAGCAGCCATAAACCCGAGTGCAGCGCTGTTGTTCTATCTTTTACAGGTTTTCTCAATTGTTTACACACAAATTCTGGTACTTGAGACACAATGACCACAACATGTAACTCATTCACCAACCTCCTGAACCAATTCTGCTAAACTACAAGCACAATTCCTGCTTTACACTCAAATTGCAGTTCTAAAACACACTTTTTTCCAAACACCACACACAATTATCTGCTTTTGGCACAATTTTCATGCAGAAAATAAGGATTGGTTGATCACGTGGTCAACCATGGTCTAACAATGAGGGAGGCTGGGCAAAGAGTACAGTCAAATCTGAGCAGGTACACTGTAGCATCCATTATCCGGACTTTCCGAAATGAGAATAGGTAAGAAATACTGTAAAGTATGTTTCAAGTATTTAGGAAATGTATACCTACTTTGTTTTTACAGTATTTTACAATTTGTTTGGCAGAATTGAAAGATTACCAACATAAGGTGGTCGGGAACGTGTTCTGTCTCCTGAACAGGAAACTGAAATCATAAACATGGTCCTAGAAAACAACGCCATAACATTACAGCAAATACAAAGAAAAATAATAGAAAACAATGACACATTTGAAAATATTGATAGGGTAAGCTTATCAACACTGGACCGTGTCTTGCGCAGAAATCATCTCAGGATGAAGCAGGTCTACAGGGTGCCATTTGAATGCAATTCAGAAAGAGTCAAAGAATTGCGATATAACTATGTGCAAGTAAGTCTCACAATTGATGCATACTCCCAACACTGTTTACAGTAAATAATACACATATCAATATTGTGACGTGCCTCTAGGCCCGTCCTACTGAGGTAATTCGGTAATTAATGTGAAACACCTGCAGAGGATTATAAAAGGTAATGGTTCTCTGACTTGAGGTGGCTTCGGTTACCCTCTGGTTTTCTGTTATTTTGGGTTGCTGTTTTATTTGTTTGCTTTATGTATTAGTTTAGTTTGGGAAGTTATGTTTACAGGCCTGTGTTATTGGAACGTGTTTTTTGCGTTTTGCGTTAATTACGTAGCTTATTCTTTATTGTCAATAAAAACTCTTTGACTGGCTTTTGTTCTCGTTGCCTCCCTCATTTGTCGCGGCTTAGAGCCGGCCGTGACAAATATGGGGGCTCGTCCGGGATCTGAACCCGGTTCCTCTCGCAACCCAAGCGAGAATCATACCCCTAGATTTTTTATTAAAAAATAAACCCACATACAAACAAAACAAACCATCCTCTGCTACCAGTTGGAAGTATGTTTTGTTTTGTTTGTATGTGGGTTTATTTTTTAAGGTGGGGTGGTGTGTGACGTGCCTCTAGGCCCGTCCTACTGAGGTAATCAGGTAATTAATGTGAAACACCTGCAGAGGATTATAAAAGGTAATGGTTCTCTGACTTGAGGTGGCTTCGGTTACCCTCTGGTTTTCTGTTATTTTGGGTTGCTGTTTTGTTATTTGTTTGCTTTATGTATTAGTTTAGTTTGGGAATTTATGTTTACAGGCCTGTGTTATTGGAACGTGTTTTTTGTGTTTTGCGTTAATTACGTAGCTTATTCTTTATTGTCAATAAAAACTCTTTGACTGGCTTTTGTTCTCGTTGCCTCCCTCATTTGTCGCAGCTTAGAGCTGGATGTGACAATATTGTAATCATAATGATTGTGCTTCACAATAGTGACCACTCCATGTCTATGTCTAATATTGTCATGTGTGTTTCATAGAGTCCTTGAGCTAGAGGTGGCTGCAGTGGAGCCTCAGTTCATCTTCATTGATGAGGTTGGGTTCAACCTCACAAAAAGATGAAAGAGGGGAAGGAATATCATTGGCCAGCGTGCCATTGTTGAAGTCCCTGGCCAGCGCGGAGGGAACATCACAATGTGTACCCTTGGCCCCTACAACACCGCCCATCTGATCACATTCCTGGACACCCTACACAACACACTCATTCCACCAGATCAGGTAGATGGCCCAGAGCAGCTCGGGTACGTTGTCATTTGGGACAACGTAAGTTTCCACAGGGCTGCTCTGGTTTGTAACTGGTTCACT
Organism: Rhinichthys osculus; assembly: GCA_029959095.1. Taxonomy (NCBI): domain Eukaryota; kingdom Metazoa; phylum Chordata; class Actinopteri; order Cypriniformes; family Leuciscidae; genus Rhinichthys; species Rhinichthys osculus. The sequence continues at coordinate 62,689,338 of JARWKJ010000002.1, forward strand.
GCCCAACCACGCTTTTTAGTTGTTTATCTCCCTCCACATTCCTCAATTTTTTTTCTGCCTGGAGATGGAAAGTGTATAACCGAAATCCACAAACGCGTATACCTCTTCTCCAAGCTATGAAGGACGCATGTGGAGATATAGCAGCTGATGCTTTTCATGGCTGGAATCGCCATGCTAGGCGATATTTCCCCCGCTGCTTGGCCAGGGAAAACATTGCTTGTGATGTGGATGAGATGCTGTGGCCAGATCGCAACAGAAGAGAGGATGCAGCATGGTGTCCTGCCTAATACTTTTATGTCTGTATTGTTATTGCCTGTGCTTAAAGATAAGGCTGGTAAGCTCAACAGTATTGACAACTATCAAACAATTGCATTGGCCAATATCTTGTCTAAAGTACTGGAGAGAATACTGCTAACAAAGCTAGAAATGTATGTCCTTACTACTGACAATCAGTTTGGGTTTAAGAGAAGGCATGGAACCGATTTGTGTATCTATGCTCTTAAAGAGATTGTGTCCAGGTACACGAGCCTGAATTCATCTATGTTTTTATGTTTTATTGATGCGTCAAAGGCATTTGATAGAATCAATCATGAACGATTGTTTGTAAAACTGTTAGATAGAGGTGCCCCTAAATTTTTAGTGAGAATTTTAGTGTTTTGGTATGCCCATCAAACATTTCAGGTTAAATGGGACAATGTTGTATCTGCTCCTTTTCATGTTAGCAATGGAGTGAGACAAGGTGGTATTATGTCTCCTATTTTATTCAATGTCTATATGGATGAATTATCAAACCAGTTAAATAGGCTAAAAACTGGCTGTCTTGTGGGCAATACTACGGTTAATCATCTAATGTATGCAGATGACTTGGTCCTGCTCTGTCCATATAGTGCTGGGCTGCAGCAGATGCTAAAGGTGTGCTCTCAGTATGGCCTTGATTATGATATAAAGTATAACGCTAAAAAAAGCCACAAAACAGTAGTTAGAAGTGATGAGGACAAGAAATCAACTTTTCCGACTTTTTATCTGTCAGACAGCCCTCTTTCTGTGTGTGAGGAAGCTAAATATTTAGGTCATGTTATATCCACTGACTGGACGGATGACAAAGATCTATACCGTCAACGCTGTAAAATTTATTGTCAAGCTAACATGCTTATAAGGAGGTTTTCAATGTGCTCTGATAATGTGAAGTGCTCTTTGTTTAGAACCTACATCACACCGCTATATACTGCTCAATTGTGGTCTAATTTTAAGAAAAAGAGTATGCAGAGGCTCAAGGTAGCATACAATGATGCGATGAGATTGCGGCTTCGTGTCCCTAGGTGGCATAGTGCCAGTCATTTGTTTGTGTCTAATAGAGTGCCGACTTGGGAGGCGCTCTTGAGACAACTGATGTTTGGTTTTCTGGGTCGTCTGGACAATTCAGTAAACAGTATAATTGAGGCCCTAGTCAATCCTCTTAAAAGCTGTTATAGAAATACTTTGAGGTTAAGACGACATTGGTGCAATAGCCTGTATCTCCTATAGAATTTTTAATGTATTTTTGTATCTCTTTTCTATGCTGTGTTATATGGACTTGAGTCTGCAATAAAGTTTATAAAAAGTTTATAAAGTAAAAAAAAAAAAATTACTGTAACCGTGTACAGTAAATTCTTCTGTTGTTTTGTATGTAGTGTATGTGCAACTTTGTTTTGGTTGAGAATTGGATGTACACTGTGTACATTGTTTTTGTGGGAAAAATAAAAAATATGTTACTGTGTATTTGTGTGTTCTGAGTATAAAAACAATATTCTCAATATTGTAGTAAGTGTAACACTGAACAAAAAAGGCCCAAAGTCATTATGATGAATGGAGAAGATGTGTTTTCCATTCATCATAGTGTTTTACATTGAGCACATCAGTGTTCAACTGGTTCTTATAAATGTATATTCATATGATGGTTTCTGTGTGTCATTTGAAAACAAAATACCATTTTGAGAATAACATTGTTTTGAATGTAAAGTTTCATTTAGCAGGAGAATTGAGTGGTTTTGCCCATTGTGTGTGTTTATTGATTTGTGTGTAGAGTTCTGAGAATACGAGGCATTCTTTCAGAAAATGTGTGTAAACAATCGAGAAAAACTGTAAGCACAAATAAAAGCCAGAGGATGCTAAATGTTCAGTTTTCTGATAATATAATTCACATATTAAAGTATGGCAATAAATTAAATGTAACAATTATATTAATACCAATTACACTCACCTAAAGGATTATAAGGAACACCATACTAATACTGTGTTTGACCCCCTTTCGCCTTCAGAACTGCCTTAATTCTATGTGGCATTGATTCAACAAGGTGCTGAAAGCATTCTTTAGAAATGTTGGCCCATATTGATAGGATAGCATCTTGCAGTTGATGGAGATTTGTGGGATGCACATCCAGGGCACGAAGCTCCCGTTCCACCACATCCCAAAGATGCTCTATTGGGTTGAGATCTGGTGACTGTGGGGGCCATTTTAGTACAGTGAACTCATTGTCATGTTCAAGAAACCAATTTGAAATGATTCGAGCTTTGTGACATGGTGCATTATTCTGCTGGAAGTAGCCATCAGAGGATGGGTACATGGTGGCCATTAAGGGATGGACATGGTCAGAAACAATACTTTGGTAGGCCGTGGCATTTAAACGATGCTCAATTGGCACTAAGGGGCCTAAGGTGTGCCAAGAAAACATCCCCCACACCATTACACCACCACCACCAGCCTGCACAGTGGTAACAAAGCATGATGGATCCATGTTCTCATTCTGTTTACGCCAAATTCTGACTAATGTCTCAACAGAAATCGAGACTCATCAGACCAGGCAACATTTTTCCAGTCTTCAACTGTCCAATTTTGGTGAGCTATTGCAAATTGTAGCCTCTTTTTCCTATTTGTAGTGGAGATGAGTGGTACCCGGTGGGGTCTTCTGCTGTTGTAGCCCATCCGCCTCAAGGTTGTGCGTGTTGTGGCTTCACAAATGCTTTGTATATATATATATAAATAAATAAAAATAATTTAAATTGACTTGAACTTCCAAAACCCTGTAGAGTAGTGGTCTGGGTTCAAACATTTCGACACGCAAAGTGAAGCATTCATGTGACTGGAAAGAAAGTGAGGCTTTTCGTTGATCACGTGTTTCTCTGAAAACAATACATGCTCTGACACAGAGCTTCATGAGAAATTTCGCTGCAAACTCGATACACGCTTATAAGCTTCAGTGTCATATGTAACATCACTAGAGCACGAATCTTGCATTCCTTTCAGTCTGTCTGTTTAAATGTACTGTTAGATTGAACCATTCAACTTGGTTTATATTGCTCATGTGACTCTGTAAAACACATTAATACAGTATATTACAGACCTAAATGGACAACTTAAAAAGGGTTTTGTTCTTTTGGTAAACACTTTATTTTTTCATAGTAAGGATGACCTTTGCTTGGAATTGCCCTCTGGCGTTCCTCCCCAGCTCCACCTGCATAATTTAGGTATCTTGCTACCAGACTCATCATCCAAGCAGTATCAGTCCCACTGGGTGGTTTATCTAAGCTCGAGTTGAAGCTGGACAGTTCTATGGACAAAAGGCAGTTGAAAATGAATGGTGCATGGTGAGAACAGGAACCATGTTCTTGGAACATGTTGTTGTCATTATTGAACTTTGCACAGGGTTAGCCAAGTGTGCTGAGAGTTCAGGGCCGAGAACGGTTTGTAATTGTGCCGTGCCGTATCAGGCTCCAGGAACCTTTTCCGAAGGTGGAAAAGCAGCTTTTGTTTCTCAGCATATAAAGATGAACTACTTACCGTGATCTCAGACTGTGGTGATGTGGTTTCTCCACTGCATGGATCTTCATGTGTCGCTTCAGGTGACTTTTAATAGAGAAACTCTTTCCACACTGATCACACGTGTGCGGCTTCTCTCCAGTGTGGATCATCTCATGTCTTTTCAGATGTGATGAAACACTGAATCTCGTCACAGTGTGAACACTTGTAAGGTTTTTCTCCAGTGTGGATCCTCTCATGTGTTTTCAGATTTTCTGATCGACTGAATCTCTTGTCACAGTGTGAACACTTGTAAGGTTTTTCTCCATTGTGGATCCTCTCATGTGATCTCAGATGTCCTGATCGACTGAATCTCTTGTCACAGTGAGAACACTTGTAAGGTTTTTCTCCAGTGTGGATCATCTAATGTGTTTTCAGATGTTGTGACAGACTGAATCTCTTGTCACAGTGTGAACACTTGTATGTTTTTTCTCCAGTGTGGATCATCTCATGTGTTTTCAGATGTTGTGACAGACTGAATCTCTTGTCACAGTGTGAACACTTGTAAGGTTTTTCTCCAGTGTGAATTCTCTGGTGCAGTTTTAAATCCTTTGCTGTAGTAAAAGTCTTCTCACACTCAAAGCACATGTACTCTCTCACACCAGTGTGTATTTTCTCATGACCATGTAAAGTGTGCAGCAGTGAAAAACTCTTTCCACACACGGAACATGAATACGGCTTCTCCTTCGTATGAACTCTCAGGTGTCTCTTCAGGGCTGATGCACAGATAAATGTTTTTCCACATTGATCACATGTGAACGGCTTCTCTCCGGTGTGGATCATCATGTGACCATTAAGGGATGATGATTGACTGAATCTCTTTCCGCACTGATCACATGAGAACGGCTTCTCTCCAGTGTGAACTCTCATGTGAACATCAAGATGTTGTTTGGTGTTGAGACTTTTTCCACACTGATCACATGAGAACGGCTTCTCTCCAGTGTGAACTCTCATGTGAACATCAAGATGTTGTTTGGTGTTGAGACTCTTTCCACACTGAGTGCAGGTGAAAGATTTCTTGGCTCTTTGTTTCTTTAAAAATGTCTTTTTAGTCTTTGAGCGACTCAAGGGTTTTCCTCCAGGTTGGACATGATGTTCCTCCTTCACTTCACTCAGTTCTTCACTCTCCTCCTTCACTTCACTCAGTTCTTCTCTCTCCTCCTTCACTTCACTCAGTTCTTCTCTCTCCTCCTTCACTTCACTCAGTTCTTCTCTCTCCTCCTTCACTTCACTCAGTTCTTCTCTCTCCTCCTTCACTTCAATCTCCTCCTCTTCTCTCTCCTTCACTTCACTCAATTCTTCACTCTCCTCGCTCTCTTCCATCGGGTCTGACATGAAAGAAAAACTCTCATTTAAAAATGTTCTAAATAATCAAAATAGTTCAAAGAGTTAATGAAGATTAAAATCATCACAGATGTAACAGACAACTTCTATAAAATAATACAATAATTTATGTATTTTTTTTATAAATTAATTATACGTCCCTGAAACTTTCCATGAATGAGGTACACTGATCTTCCAGTTATTTACTCCACAAATCCCATGTTTCTATAGTGAGAACTATAAATGTTTGATCAACGACACACTTTTCTAACAAATGAACATTAAAATACACAATACTGCCATATTTTGACACCAACTTTTAGATTAATATTTAATTATGTTAAAGTAACAACAGGTAGTTTTTTGCTCTCGGGCTCCCCCTACAGTTGGGAAACAGTATTGTCCTCTACTACTGTCGTAAACTGTCATCCTACATGCACGTGCAATTGTTGACAACCATGATAGCTCTGAACACTGTAGGAGGAGGTCACATGCAGGTGTTCCCGCGTGTGTGAAATGTCTTCATCCCAGGTACAGTGGCATATATTTCAGCATGTCATATGACTATAATTTCATGTGTTTTATTTTTTTTATAACGACAAATGATCGCGTTTACAAGCCAGCGTCATTATAGTAGCCTAGTCTATTGGTTACCGTTTTACTGAATCTATATGATACTTCAATGCAATGTTTGAGTGGTTGATAATAACCGTATATCGTCAATATTATAATATCAAGCTACCATAAATGAATCTGCAAATTTTACAAATCGATTTGCATTATAGCGCTCGCTCTAGATTCCGGGAGATTTGAACTAATTTGCGGTATAACTTGTCGATCACGAGTGGCTCAACAGGTAGAGATCTATAGATAAACTCATCTTTCAGGCATTTGACCGACCGGGTTGACAATTTAGCGTGAGAAACCGGGGGTGTGGCGTGTGAAACCAATTAAATGCGGGTGTCTCACGGCCAATGCGTGAGAGTTGGCAGCTCTGCAATGTTGATCCTCGTTCTGCCTTTAACGCGATCACTTTCTCTTTTTGCTTTGCTCCGATAAAACCTTTGCTTTCTTGTTTTTCTGTGCTGCTTCGGCCATGACTATAACATTTGGCTCGCACGTCCGATTTTAAGGAAGTGGGGGTGGTGGAGGAAGTGACGTATATGCCGTAAAGCAGTCGAATTTTGTAGTTCTCTTTGTTCGCCGGTTACTACCCGAAACCCGAAGTTTAAAAGTACGATTAAAAACGCTACAGACCCCGTCAGGCTATGGCAGACGTGTCATTCAACCTATTGTAAGTCGATGTACCATCACAAGAGACTTGGAAATATATTATGAAGGCTGAAAAGTTACCTGTTGTTACTTTAAAAACTACTAAAACATTTTAATTAAGGGCCATTCACACTGAACTTCTTACATTGACTTCACATGCATGTGAAAGTGGGACACAAGAAACACAAGATCAAGTGAATTTCACTGCGAGAAAGAACACAAATGTTTGCAGTAAAGCAGAGTAGATTGTAAAATTTGTACATGTTGGACAATTTTTAAAAAATACTCAAATTCAGGTAAAAATTCTGGTAACATTGTTACAAATTGTAAACCATATGTTGTAAAATAAAACAGATAAAATATTTAGATTTAGCTTGACCTGATATTGACAATATGAAACCTCCCTTTACTGACCATTTGTTTAAAAAAAAACCCAGAACATTGTGTACCATTTCATAGTTTAACTGTTTATCTAAATGTGATGAAGTGCTTGAATGTTTCTAACATGAATGTTCTTCAGCATCATGAATGAATGAAGAATAAACACCAACCTCTTTGTTCTTCAGGATCTTCAGTGTGTTTCATTCTGCAGGGTTCTGGATCACTCATGTTCTCACTGTCCTCTTTAATAAACTCAGTCTTGGCAGATTTCAGCTCTTCCTGATGCTCTGATGCTCGTCTTCACTTGTAGCTGATGGGAATTTACAGCACTTATTGAATAATTATAGCATTTATTGAATAATTACAGTTGGAGGAGCTTCACTGATGATGAATTGTAGTGGGAGGAGCTGATCTGCCAAAATAAAAAAATATACAAGTTAATTACTCATTAATTACATATGTACAGTACTTTATACTATTTTTAAATAAGTAGTAAGCAAAATGTACTAAACGTGAAACATAGTGTTATAATTATATAAATTATTGCTTGTGTAACGTAGCGTTATAGGCAGAATGAGCTTTAACACTGTCACTGGACGCGGCCGTTATTGCTCGCGTCGCAACAGCTGTTTACAAAAAGCACCCGTTACAAAGCAGAATGGGGCATCAGTTTACTGTCGGAGATTTGTCGCTCGCGCAATGCATTTTAGTCAAATGTTTCATCAACCAATTGCCTGGATTTAATAAATAAGAAGTAAATATAGCAGACAATATTATCAGGACTTCTCAGCTGCGCGCTTTCCCCAGTCATCACAAGCTCACACAATACGTGACAGAGGCTGGTAGCAGAGAAATCAATTCTGTGAATTACACTGCGCAAATCAAAAGTAATAGGCTACTACCAACCGGATGAAGAAGGGTTGGCTCTCAACAGAACATAAAATATTCATTTTATTTTATTTTTCGTGTTCGCATTTATGAGGAAAAAACAATGTTACGGACGTGACCAGCTCTGACTGAAAGCGGCACTAAATGCTTTAAAACTGCAGAGACTTCGCTCAAACAGAAAGCACAAAGCCTTTCATTATAGTGTATCTTAATTTTAATCAATGTTCCATCAACCAATTGCTTGGATTTAATAAATAAGAAGTAGGCCTAAATATAGCGGACAATAGATAATCTCGACACGGAGGCGCCGGCGCGTGAACTGCAACTTGTCTCATAAATGAACCGAAACTCAGCGTATAGACCTAAGAAATATATATATTGAAATGTCTATTTTTAAACAGAACAATTCAAAACTCAAAAAAATTTGCCGATATATCGGTCGGGCTCTACAAGTTTGTTTTTATTCTCATGGACATCAGAATATCCTCTCGAAACGCGAGAGTATATTCGCCACCTGCAGCGCTTAACGATTGCCTTGTGCAACCCATGTTGAGAGACGAGAGATAGAAGACGCAGCACCACTGAACACTTACGCTGTTTGTGAAATTGCGTCTCGCAGACAGTTTTAATGACTGATTTATATTTAATAATCTGTGTGGATTAATTTACTAATACAACCTACATGCTAAAGTGAATCAGTAGCTGCGTTTACATGGACACTTATAATCAGACTGAGGGCTCAATCAGACTAAAAAACCTTCATGTAAACACCTTAATCGATCCGATTGAGCTCGATCCGATTGAAATTTCGATCCGATTGAAAGGGGTGGTTTACTCCTTTTGTAATCCGATCGAGAGAACATGTAAACACTTGATCGGATTGAAAACCGAAACTAAAAGGACTGCGCATGTGCAATGATGTTGAAATAGCGTAATGACGTATGACGCACGGAACGAGCTGTTCTTCCTGTTGAATAAAGTGAATATAAAATGAGTGTTCCGTTATTAAAAAAATTCTCATTTCACTCAGCGTCTGTGAAGTGGAGCAGGACAACGTCCCACCAGTGCTTGTTTCAGATTATCATCCATGGACGACTAGTTTGGGCGCGGGGTTTTACTGCGTGATCAATATAAGCAGCACGGCAAAGCGGTTCATGCTCATCGTCTCAAAATCATGACCAGAGATGGATAAATATTAAGTCTGCTGTTTAAAAAAAATAAAGAACCAATAGAGGAGAATAGTTATGCGCGAACAGCGGCATATTCGTGCAGTGTGCGCATGTCAAAAAATCAATTCCGATTTGAATCTTGTGACATAAACGCGCACATCAACCCGATTACTTTATTTATCGTTCATGTAAACACCGTGTTCGGATGCATCAATCGGATTGATTTCATTCTGATTGAACCATGTAAACGCAGCTACTGTTTGCAGGAATTTCCTGCATTATAAATGGGAGACCTGCGGGAATTATTATAATTATGCGCAATACCCGCAATCCCGTGCCGAAATTCCAGCCCTGCCAAAAGTGACCCATTTTTAACTGAAACAAAATAAAAGTCTTTTTCATGTTGTGATGTGCTCATCTGCAATATGCCAATACTTACAATATTTTCCTTTCAGATGTAAATAGACATTTTAAATAAGCATGTTTATGTTTATGTAAATCCACTTTAGAGACGTTACGTGTGCTTAGAGCTCCCCTGTTAGCTAGCTATACAAGACAGCAACTATACCATACTGTCTATTATACTTTACACCTTCAACAGTTAGAACGTTTACTCTATAGTAGTTTAACACATAAGGAACCGTGTTTACTCACATTTGAAAACCCCCGCATCGCAGATCTCCATGATGTTTGATAATGACGTATGCTCTTGCGTGGCCTCCTGGGATAGAAGAGTATCCATCGGATGAGCACTCAAAAAAATCGGGCCGGAAGCAGTAAGCCATCCGGAAACTTCTCCCCTACTCTTTTATGAATACTGATGTTTCGAACATACTGCTTCCTTCACGTACTGTTTTCGCCTACTATATAGTAGGAAAGTAGGCATATTCTAACGCACTTAAGTCCGAATCTCGCGATAATTAGCACGTCACCTAGGTAATTCTCGCCTACTCTTTTATGATTCGTACATACTTTTCGCTCGCCTACTCTTTTTCCCATACTATATAGTAGGGAAGAATGCGATTCCGAACGCAGCCTCGGTGTATCCTTAATAAGTCATGTGATCTCAGGTTGGTGGTGTCCACCTGAGTTGACGTCACTTTTTTAATGACGTACGACTCGCATTTACTGGGGAATATCCGATTTGTCTTGAAGGGTTGGTCAAAATCCCTTGCCTCTTCAAATACATCTATAATCATATCCTTTTGAATGGTTATATACTTCCTTTATAAAAATCAATAATCAAATATATTCATTATCACATAATAATTTTTATATTGTTTGTGCTTGTGAAATTATATTTTCTTAAATGCATGTGATGTAAGTAACCAGTTTCTTTTAGGTGCATTCCAATCTTACTTTGAGATTGCACGTAGTACACGCAGGACACGAAGGCCACATAACCCACAAGGCCGTTTGTCTCTTTCTCTGGTATCAGTAGAGGGTCCTAAAGGCAGCGTGGGCACATATGATTCTTCGCTGGACATATGGTCAAGCTATATTGAGCGTTACTATCAAACTTTAATTGTTGTATTAAAATGTATTCTTTCCAGTATCTTTCCTTCCTTGGGAGTAAATGCCAGTGATCTGTTTTTCTCCCAAATGAGTGAATGTTTTAGCATTATGTTTTGGTATACTTAACTGATAATAAGGAGCTCAGACTCTCTTCAGCCTTGATGGGAGCTGTTATTTGCTAGTGTCTGTTATTTGTGTGTGTGTGTGCGTATGACATTCTCTGTAGGTTCTGGACGTTCGGACCAGACAACCCGGCGCCCTTCTCTAACCTGCGAGGCCACCACAGACCTAAATCTAGTGAGTGGACGACAACTATCTTGACTAATGGCGATAGGCACCCCTATCTCCTCACATGTGTTAAATTGTTTAGGCTTTCATGTTTCTTAGCCAATGAGAATCATTCAACCTGCAAGCAATGACGTAGCTTAGACCTTGGTGAATGGTATAACTGCTGTGATCTTTGTAACTGTAAGGGAGGCGGCCTACGAACTCCTGTGCGAGTCTTGAAGCTGACTTCTGCTGATGAAACTGCAAACTATCTTCAGTAAAACTTTTCTTTAATTTTTTATAATTCTGACTCCGGGTCTTCATTCTTCACATCTGGTTCTGGGTCTTTAACTGTATACCCCTTACAGTCTGCTTACATGGCACACGCAAATGCACGTATCCGATTCATATCCGATTTATTACCACATATGAGTGAGGCCTGAATCCGATCTGAGAAAATCGGAATACATGCGTTTTTTCCCTGCTTACACGTTCACCGGTCATATCCGATCTGTGCCACATGCGAGGAAAAAATCGGATTTGGGTCACTTGAACCATGCAGTGTAAATGGGCCCTAATGGCGCTTTTCCACTGCATAGTACGGTACGGTTCGGTTCGGTACGGCTCACTTGTGGTGCTTTTCCACTGCATGGTCCGGTACGGTACGGCTCGCTTCGGCTCGCTTTAAATGGTACCTGGTCTGTTGAGGTTCCAAGCGTACCGTACCGGTACTAAAATGTGACGTAAAAACACTGCAGATCACTGATTGGTCAGACAGAATCGTCACTACCAGCGTCATTGGACACTAAACCCGCTAGATTTAAATAACCAGTAGACAACAGCCAGCCAACGCGGTAGCATCTGTTTTTTAAACTTTAAAAAGAAATGGCTGAATCGTGGTCAGTGGACGAGGTGCAGACGTTCCTCTCGTTGGTTGCCGAGGAGCGGATCTAGCGAGAGCTGGATGGGGCAAAACGGAATGAAAAAGTGTTCCAAGAAGTAGCTCAGCTCTTAGCCGCACACGGCTATCACCGGACCTACAACAGTGTAGGAGGGACAAAATAACGATCAGTCCCACCCACTTTGAAGAGGTACTAACTGCGGTGGAAAAGCAACCGAGCTAAAGCGAACCGAACCGTGCCGTACCGAGTCGAGTCGTACCACGCAGTGGAAAAGCGAAGCGAGCCGAACCGTTCCGCGCCGAGTCGAACCGTACCGAACCGAACCAAGCCGTACCAGCAGTGGAAAAGCGCCATTAGAGTAAAACCAACACTACAAAAACTCAGCCTAGACAACCACAGCAATCATGCTCTTTGAGCCATTTCCAAAAGATGCACCCGTCACAGCATTACACTGCACACATTGGTTCCAAATGGAAGAAAGACAAACTGCAAATAGCTTTTAATATATTTAAAAACTGTTTATCGATATACCAGAGTGCTGTTAAGAAAGCCAAGTCTCTCTATTTTTCTAACTTGATCAAGAAACTTCATCAAACTCCTAGAGTTCTTTTTTCGGTTATAAATTCGGTACTAAATCCTTCTGTACTGACTATCCATAATCCTACTAGTGCATTATGTGAAGACTTCTTGAATCATTTTGGGGCCAAAGTGACTAATCTGAGAGCTCAAATACAAGTGACCAGTGATGAAATGATGATGTTAATGAGTCCATCAGCCTCTTGGACTAGTTTTAATTCTATCTACCTGCAATCGTTAAAAGAGGTAACCTTAAAGCTAAAAACCTCCCCAAGCCCCCATGATATTATACACCCCCGCAACTTGAAGCAATTAATTGATATTGTAGGACCATGGCTTGTATCTCTACTCAAATGTCTGCAATCAGGGTTCATCCCTGAGAGTTTAAAAATGGCCACTGTCACCCCTGTGCTAAAGAAATCTTCACTGGATGCTTCTAATTTAGCAAATTTTCGGCCTGTTTCTGTTCTACCAATCATCTCTAAAGTGCTGGAAAAAATTGCCTCCTTACAACTTCAGTCATTTTTAACCAATAATCACATCTATGAGACCTTTCAATCAGGTTTTAAATCACTGCATAGTACTAAAACTGCCCTTGTAAGAGTTCTTAATGATATCCTAATGGCTACTGATTCTGGTGATTCTGTCATTTTAGTTAAGCTGGACCTGTCTTCAGCTTTTGACACTGTTGATCATGCAATTCTTATCTCTCGCTTGGAGTCCTATGTGGGTCTGGGAGGGGCGGTTTTAAATTGGTTAAAATCTTTCCTAACAAACAGAGCCTTCTCAGTTAAAATAGGAAATTTTACTTCCTCTTTACGCAAGTTAACCTCTGGTGTACCTCAGGGGTCTGTTCTTGCACCTACTCTTTTCTCTCTCTATTTATTTCCCTTGGGGTCCATCTTTAGGAAACACAACGTTTCTTTCCATTATTACGCTGATGATATGCAAATCTATCTGCCTTTGATCACAGAAAAAAATGATTAGGGATGCAACGATACCGCTTTTTCAAAACCGATCCGATCCGATACCAAAATTCTGAGTATTGGCCGATACCGATACCAATCCGATACCAGTGCAGTTTTTTTTTTTATATCAAGTAAAATTTCTATAACTCTATGTTTAACACACAAAAGAGTGATTATAAGTTCAACACACAATCTACTTAATACAGACAACTTCATTTTAAAGAAAAACAACAAATCCAAAAAATATATGATCATAATCTGTGACAAAAATGCTATTATAAACTAGATTAGTGGATAATTCAGCAGTAAAATTTAGTCTAGAAAAATCACGAGTGCACAATAATTGTATAAAATCTGAACATTTAGTGAAAAAAAATTAGGGGAACAAATAAGAGACAATAAGTGTAACACTAAATCTAGTCAAACGTTACAAATTGCTCTTTGTATTGTTGTCAAATACATTCATGAAAAACAAGATAACAAAAATCAAAAAGATAAATTATTATATATAGCCTATATAGGCTACTATAAAATTGAGACATGTTTTAAATGTATAGCACTGCTGTTTAATGAGGCAGCAACATATGATAGATAGGACAGAACAAGAAAGGCTATTAATAATATTTCATTGCGCAAAAGTAGTATGATATGATTACGAAAGACTCCAATACAGTGCGGCATACAGCGCTTATGCGCATCCCGAGCGCAGAATGATGTGCTTGAAGCAACACGGAGTCACAGCGCGTCGAGTCCGCATTGAAAAGTTCAAAGCACAAAGGAAAGACATATCGATGCGTAGTGTATTATACACAGTATGGCTCAATAAACGATTGCATAGATAGAATCTATCTATGCAATCGTTTATTGAGCCTTTTCTTTTAATAGTTTTACATTTCAGTTACTGTGCGCGTGAAGAACTATATAGTGCTCTGACTCTACTCTAGTGTTGCGATCTAACAGACACCCGGTAGAAAGTAACATGATTTAGTTACAGCAATAAAGTCCTGCAATATAAAGTTGTTTTATGCGAAACCATAGAGCTTTATCTACAGATCAAGTATAATAATAGTAGCATTGAATCATCTTGGAGAGTTTCCTCGTGTTGACTCTTGTACCCGAACGCGACGCGCTGTCTGATGCTGAATGGAGAATGACTGACAGCCGCAGTGGAGGGAAAAAGTTTACGTGATCTTGAATTTAATGATTTTAAATATTAATTTATATCTCACATTATACTATATAATGGCTTCAGAACACTTAGAAGATAGTGCACGAAAACTTTATGGTGCTTTATAATGTTTTTGTGCCTTTTGTGGGGCTTAACAATAACACAGAATAATATGCACAATATCGGATTTGGATCGGCCTCGTCTGACCGATACCCGATCCGGCAAAAATGGCAGTATCGGAGCCGATACCGATACTGAGTATCGGATCGATGCATCTCTAAAAATGATGTTCTTAATAGTTTATCAGCATGTCTGGATGACGTAAAAAAAAATTATTTTCCTAAACTCAGATAAATTGGAAGTCATTGTCTTTGGCCCCTCTGAAACTAGAATACAAAACTTACCTAATCTTGGGTTCTTAAATCTTGCTATTTCATCCAAAGTGCGAAATCTGGGTGTGGAAATTGACAACGGCTTGAAATTTGACAGGCAAATTGCCTCTGTAGTGGGCTCTAGTTTTTTTTATCTTCGCTCTCTCTCTAAAATTAAAACCTTTCTTTATAACGCCTCTTTAGAGGTTGCTATCCATGCTTTTCTTACATCTCGGCTGGATTACTGCAACTCTCTATATTATGGTGTTTCAAAGACTCAAATCTCCCGTCTACAAGTCGTTCAAAATGCAGCAGCTAGATTCCTGAAGTGATGTAAAAAATTGGATCATGTTACACCCCTTCTGAGATCTCTACATTGGTTACCTGTTCAGTATAGTTCTGGTCTACAAATCTTTAAATAATCTTGCACCATCTTATCTGACGGACTTACTTCACCCGTACACTCCTAAGCGAGGACTTAGATCGGGAAACAAACTCCTCCTTCACATTCCCAGAACCCGCTTGAAAAAAAGGGGAGATAGAGCCTTTGAAGTGGCTGGCCCCACTCTGTGGAATAATCTCCCGACCCAAATTAAAATGGCTTCCACTTTATCTGAGTTTAAAGCTGCCCTCAAAACTCATCTGTTTGTCTCGGCTTTTAACGTAATTTATCCTGTTTTAAATGTTTATAAGTGATTATTGATTGTCTTTATTGTGTTTCTATATTGTAATTATTGTACAGCACTTATTTACCGGCCGACGGCCGGTATGAATGTACTTTAGAAATAATAACTTGAAACACTAAGGAAACTAAATTAATTTAATTAATTTAGTTGTTTAATTAAATTAATTATTTAATAATCAAATATAACGACTAATACGTGTCACCAACACCGCCTCAGATGCGTGCTTGTCAGAATGTGTGACCGTTGTGGACGTGCTCTTCCTGGAACAACGCACTGAAAACGGCAACTAAACCCAATGAATTCACAACGATTTAATAAAATAGCGTTCTCATGTTATGTAATATGACAGTCCCAAATTAATCATCGTTATTATTAGTCGTTAGGGCTGCACGATTAATCGCATCGCAATCGCGATTCAGCCCTCTGCGATTATATGACGGCAAAATGTTGCGATTATATTAAATAAATAAGAGTGTGTGTGTGTGTGAAGACAAACTTTTTGAGAACAGTTTGCCGATTGCCAAACAAAACAAAATTACAGATGTGTTTGCAAGCATCACGCCATATGCTAAGTCTTCGGCTAGACATAAAGAAAACACTGACTCCATAACGCACTGTTTGGCAAAAGACATGATGCCCATACACGCCGTTAGTAAAGTGGGATTTCAGAAAATGATCCACACACTGGACAAGAGGTACCAACTGCCCTGTCGAAACTATCTCTCTCAAATAGCGATCCCTAAACTTTATACTTCGCGCCGTGACGAAGTTCAAAAGGAAATGGCTACGGTGACGTTCTTTTCAACCACTACGGACCTGTGGTCAAGCAGGACAAGTGAACCGTATATTAGCTTGACTGTGCACTTTGTCGACGAGGAGTTTGAATTGAAAAGCCGCTGCCTGCAAACATCGTACTTCCCCGCCGACCACACAGGAGAAAACATAGCCTTGGGCTTGAGAGAGGCACTGGCTGCGTGGGACCTCTGCCAAGGGGCATCAGGTAGGCATACCAACAGACAACGGCACTAACATGGTCAAAGCAGTGGAGCTTAATCAGTGGACTAGAATCCAGTGTTTTGGTCATAGACTTCATTTGGCCATTGGTAAGTTAAATTGCTTTCATATTTCGTTATATTACACTAAAGCAAATATTTTAAACTACTGTACTTTTATAAGCAAATAACTTTGGGTTAGGGGCAGTTGTACCATTAATTTAATGAAATAAAATTACTTGAAATACAATGTAAAATTCTGTGTGTCACAAAAGATACTAGGAGTGGCCCGTTTCATTTAGGGCTATTAATTAGCATTAAACATAACTCTGTAAAAGATGGATGATTGTAAAGAACAAATCTGCCATTGCCATTTTTGCCAATATAATTAATTAGGCCTAGAGTTGTGACATGATTTAGTACAAATATTAACTGTGTGTGTGTGTGTGTTTTATGCTATTCATATGAACTGGGCATGGAATCAAAATGTGAATATTAAACGTTTTTGCAATGTGTAGTGAGTAAATGTTTTTCATCTATCATTCACAGAAAATGCTCTGAAAAAGAATGCACAATGCATTAACAGAGCTACTGGGATATGCAGGAAGATTGTGGACCACTTCTCCCATAGTTGGAAGAAAAGAGTGGCCTTGAGGGAAGCACAACGAGAGCTCAACCTCCCAGAGCATGCCATGGTGACAGACTGCGCAACACGATGGGGTTCCACTCAGAAAATGATAGAAAGAGTCCTGGAGCAGCAAAGTGCATTGTCCAAGGTTCTCTCTACAGACCGCAAAGTGCGACACCTACTCCCTTCTTGGCAGGACCTGGAGGTCTTGGAATCTGTAAACAAGGCACTCAGCCCTCTACAGGACTTCACGGATGCCTTATCGGGTGAAAGTTATGTGAGCATATCTTGTGTTAAATCTGCTCTGCATCTTCTGAACACATCAGTGCTGGCTGAAGACGAAGCAGACACTGAGCTGACCAAGTCACCGAAATCCAACATTCTTAGCTACCTCAACAGCAAATATGAAGGCATTCAGGACTTGCTAAACTTCACCACTTTCCTAGACCCAAGGTTCAGAACACAACATCTCTGAAGAAGAGACCCAGACCTTAAAGGAACGAGCCATATCTGAGTTGATCGTGAGTGAAACCACAGAGTTTACTGGTAAAAAATTATTCAATGTAACAAATTTCTAAAACATGTGCATTGTTTATTGTTTCAGGAAATTCACGGCCAGCAGTATGTAGCCCAAAGCCCTGCAGTGATGGACAATAATAGCATAGATGTGGAAAGTCCACCTGCTGCTAAAGCCAAGAAGACAACTCTGGTCAGTTTCTTTAAGGAAACCACATGCACAGCACCAAGAGCACCATTGTCATCCACATTTGATTCCATGGCACAGTTAAGAGAAGCAGTGGCCTCTGAACTCAATGTTTACATTTACATGCCATGTGTAGACCATGGAGAAGATCCACTGAAATGGTGGAAGACACACAAAGTCAGCTTCCCTAGGCTATGCAAACTAGCACAGACATATCTGGGCATACAAGCAACAAGCTCTGCATCAGAGAGAGCTTTTAGTGCTAGTGGTAATGTTGTGATAAATCATCGCTCCTGTCTGAAACCAGAGAAAGTCGATATGCTTGTGTTTTTGTCTAAGAACCTCTAATGCGATAAGATTAACTGTTTAGAAAGAGGATTTGGAAGTTGGTCATTTAAGATTTAGTGGTTTGGGTTTTCAACAGTTTTTACAGAGAGTATATGTTACATCCTGAGTAAATGTCCATGTTTGTTTGGACAAAAAAGTTAAAAAATCTTATTTTTGTGAAAATGTGTATGTTATTATTTGTCTTATTTATTTAGCTTTACTTTTGAGAAAATAAGTTTACATAAATGCAAATGTTCATTTTTGTATTTAATTTGAAAACATTTCTAGTTTTACAAATACACATTTTAGCATTATCACTAATCTGTGTGTGCATTTTCCTTTAAAACCCATCAAGTTGACTCATGATACAATTTATTATAATCGCAATCGCATATCGCAATATTGACCTCAATAATCGCAATATGACATTTTCCCCAAATCGTGCAGCCCTATTAGTCGTGCATTGCTACTTGAGCGGTGAACTTGAACTGTTACTTGCCAGAATTACTCATGTTGTGGACGCGCTCTTCCTGGAACAATGCGACACGGCAACTAAACCCAAATAATTCACAATGTTTTATTACAATATTGTTCTCTTTATAATGTTATGCAATATGACAGTCCAATAGTCATTATTAGTCGTGCATTGCCGTTTGAGCTGCGCGCGCTAAAGATCACGCTTTAGCGTCAATTCTTAACCAAATGCATCCAATATGAGATAAATCTGATATAGGCGTACACAAAATAAACTATTACAACTTACAGTTGCACAAAACAAAAGGCTGCGAATGCTCACGTAAACTCATGGTCATGAATGATGAAGGTGTAAAATAGTCCCAAACATAACTCCGGCGCTCGCTTGCATGTTTCGCGGTTGAGCAGCACGCATTAAATGTATTATCGACAATTAATCGATCATCGATTAATCGTTAACATCCCTACAAGAGATGCAAAAAAAATAATTTTGAACCTTGTTTTTTTTTCAATGGTCAGATTCGTCACTTCAAAATATATGCAAATTAGCACATTTAATTAGATATAGCCTGATTAGCATATTTAAACAAAATTACAGAAAACTTGCAAGACATTTTTTCTCTTATTTATGTGAGTATTCAACTGATAAAGTTTCATGGTGGTATCTGTAAGTTAACTGTTTTACCCTATTCACCTGTAGTGTCTCGCCTTAATGAATAAATGTCATATTCCTTAGTTAATCTGATCGTGCCGTTGCGTTCATGCTACTGTATCAGATATCAAGCAGATCCTCAGGAAAGAAGCATGATCGCGCACGGATGGGATGAGTAATAGAATTTATTCTCTTTTAAAGACGAGTAGTATGAGGCAAAATGAGCAAAAACACAGAGAGCGTGAATGCTAAAAGGCATGAATGTAACGTACATACATGTAGGCAACAAAATACATAACAGTGTTTCACAAAATATAACTATGGTTCAATCTTATTCAATGACACAGCATGATTACCAAAAAGACTTTATATTATAAAATATTTACACACATATAATATGATGTGTTTATATGATAGTGTGTTGCAAGTATGCTTAGTAGTTTTATTTGCATTAATCGTTATATTACATAGGTATATTTTGTTGCCAATGTGTATCAGGGCTGGACTGGCCATAGGGCATACCGGGCATTTGCCCGGTGGGCCGACGTGCTTTGTGGGCCGATACATCTCATACTTTAAAAAAAAAAAAATTGTTGTCTGAACGGCCCATAAAACTCGTACATCGGCGGCCCATTGCATTTAGTTTTGCTTAATTGGCGGCACTGGGATCTTTGTGCCGGTGTAATGCATTGGACAAAAAAGTCAGCGTAGGTTTTTTTTATCTCACAGACCGGTGCATGAAACGCGCAGATCAGCGGCCCATTGGTTATTTTCTTGATTGACACTGGGCTGGTCCAATCACGTCTTTAAACTCCTCCCCCTTTGAGCTCTGAGTGAGCGAGCAGTGTCAGTGTGTATCTGTCAAAATAGTCAGAACGATGGAGAAGAAACGCAAGGAATGTGCAGAGAAATAGCGTGAAAAAAAGAAACTTCAAAGGCCCTTCAAGTGGCTGATGAGGATAGTGAGGAGGATAAGAAGAGAAATAAGTGAGTGTAGAGAACTGTGGTAAGCAGAACTAGGCTACTTTCAGAACACTTAGGCTATGTAGGAACTAGGGGTGTAACAGTACATGTATTCGTATTGAACCGTTTCGGTTCGAGCCTTCCGGTTCGGTACGCATACAAACCGAACGATTCCTTGGACCATTTTTCCTGCCGACAAAATTCGCGCTGGCGCGACCACCACAACGTTGCGCAACATCAAATGGCAAGCGTAATGAAAGCGGAACGAAACTGCGCTACTCATTATGTGCTTCACGGACCGTTTATCAGTTCGGACCAACATCTGTGCAGCGGGAGCCGATCTCGATCAAGCGACACTGTTACTACACAGCGCTGAGAGATCCAGTAAAGAAAACATTTGAATTCGCCACTGAAGTAATAACATCGCTGCGAGATCTAGTGAGAAGCATTCACATTTCTCCGTTATCAACCGTTGATCTCTATTAGATCAAACAGCGCTGACGTGGACACCAGGAGAAACATTGTGCCGTGAATGAACTAGTAATACTTTACGTCCACAGACCAGCAACATTCACCATGGATTTAATATAGTAACACTAAATGTAACCAGTTTGGCTGGAATAGTGAAATGCTTCCAAGTACTTAACACATCTTTTTCCAGCACTTCAAAACTCAAATATTATATAATAAATATATGAAGAGTTCAGATGCAAAAGCCTCTAAGTGCCATTTGAAATTTTCTTCTAGAATGATCATTTTTATGAAGCTTGTATATTTAAGTTCAGTAATTTCACTCAAATGACAATTAATAGGTAATCTTCATTGCCATTTAAGTGAAATTACTGAACTTAAATATACAAGCTTGATAAAAATGATCATTCTAGAAGAAAATTTCAAATGGCTTTTGCATCTGAACTCTTGATATATTTAAATGTTATTTTTAATGTGATGACCAAAACATTATTTTTTCATCCTTCAAAGATGACACCCATTTATAAACCTGAAAGTTTCAAAATGAAGGAAAACTCACACTTATTTAAAAAATATTTTTTCTTTTAACAAACAGGAAATTTCTCTGGCATTTCTTACTTTTTGCTGTATCGAAAACGTACCGAACCGTGACTTTAAAACCGAGGTACGTACCGAACCGTGATTTTTGTGTACCGTTACACCCCTAGTAGGAACCCACTAAACACAGTTACGCATTATTTCCACATCTGCATATTTTACGATTACGCATTTAATTAGAATTGTAATGAGACGAGTTTGTAAACCATGTTTTTCGCCAAAATAAAGAATCAATGCCGTTTCCGTCAAAACAAAAGATCATGTGCTTATCTCTTTCAAGTATAGAACTTAGTACGAAACTAATTATTAAAGTTGCTTTTATTTTTCAGTGCATTTGTTTTACAACATATGGCTATTACTGCCATGGGATTAATATTATAACTATTATTATGTAGTAGTGTAATGTAGACAGACACTATATCACAACTAAAAGAGTTTTGAGTTTCTTTGTTCAATTTGCACACTGAATATGGGTTGGAGCTCTTTATTTTGAACTCTCAAAGTGCACCAGATTAATGAATTTAACATTAAAAAGCACAACATTTTCTTACGGGGGAGCATGCCCCCGAAGCCCCCTAGAGGGACAGAGGTGCACTCACCACAGATTTCCCCAAATCCTGTGGGGAAAACCGGTATTGCTATCCCAATGCAGCTTATAGCTTGTTTTAGGATTCATCACTGAGTATATTTCAACTTAGTAGTTATTTCATCTGTTAACTCTTACTCACTCCTATTCACTTAAGGCATTAGTGGTTTTAATTGGAGTTGGTAATGGTATACATATTCAAGGGCGTGCAAAGTTCGGTTGTGTTTATGATCATATGTAGTGGGCCAGTCTGGGCCAAAATGCCCGGGCATATTTTTTCTCTGTGTATGGTAGCCTAACTGACGATGCTAGTCAAACAATTATGATAACTTCTGCTATTCAATCACATTGAAACTTAAAACAAATTATATAACCATTAAGAGCACAAACATACCTTTAAAGAAGAGTAGTACGATGCGAAATGAGCAAAAACACACCGGAAGTCCTTCTCTCTCACTGGACAAACACACGCGCGATTAAAAGCTCCAGTTTCAACGAGAGTTCGTTAGATACACGGATACACGCCATGAAGTATTTATCAACAAAGTTTTAACACGATGTTCACTGATACAGAGACGGTAAGTAGGACATATGTATGAGTATGAGCGAGTGAAAGACACTGAGCTTCTGCCTTTACAGTGAGACTGAGCGCGAATGCTTAAAGGGGAGAGAAAGCAGTTCCTAATGGGCGTTTCTCACCGCGAGCTGGAGCTCCGCGTCAGCCTCGCGTCAGATCCGCGTCAGACTCGTCATATAAGGGAGCAAGTCTTTACAAAGACTATACATTATTTTTTAGAAGTTGGTCATTTATAAACTTGATAGCCCTAGTGAAAAAAAGTAGCCGATTTGCAATGTAGGCCTACTATTGAAAAAGAGAATATATTTAAAATACAATAAAGTATACAATAAAAGTATATTAGCATGCTTTTACCTATTTTCACAATACAACTTTTAACACACTTTAAAATAATTTTACTTTAGTATATTTTCTAAACAAATATATATATTAGAAAAATATACTTGAGGTGAAAATTCAGTTTATTTTTTAAAACTGTATTTATTTGCACTTTATTAAAAATATTTTTTAGGTATATTTTAACTGTGTGCTTAATTATTGTGACAATGCATTGTAAGTATACTTTCAAAATACATTATAGTATATTATATAAGTATTTTGCACGAAGTATAGCTTTGTTTAATACGTTTTATTTGTTTCATAATGTCCATCTGTTATTGAGGACACCATGTTAGCCTCGTGAGCAAGAGCGCCGTTCTGCGGGAGACCCGAGTTCAAGACCGGCTAGAGAACCTTTCTGTTCTCCTCCCCCTCTCCCACCTTTTTTTTTTACCAGCTACTGTCCTATTCTAATAAAAGGCGAAAAAACCCAAAAATATGTTTTTAATATCACTAATAGAACATGTAATTAGTCTCTACACAGGCATATACACTGTAAAAAATGATGCAGGTGGGTGTTAAATACAACCTGTGCAAATCAGTTATATTTTACTTAAGTATATTAGTTAGCAAGTAAAATATATAAAAATGGGTACATTCTAACTACACTACCTATTTATTAACAGTAATATATGGATCATTAAAAAATGAGTAAAACATACCCCAATATATTAGTTCAGTCATTGCAAATTGCGCATGCGTCAACTTCAACGTCCGGGCGGGAATCGCGGAATTCAAATTCAACGTCTTCAGAAGGACCACGAAGTGTTGAGCTCCAGGTAAGATGTTTATTTGTTGTTGTTTATCATGTTGATATCATATAACCCAAATATTAACTTATTTAATGGTAAGATTCATCAAAAGATTTGTAATTTGCTCGCTTCTGTTATCTTGTCGGTGCCACAGCCAAGCTGACAGGTTCGAATTTGAGGTTGGTCGATTTAGCTTTGATAGTGGAGTAACGTTATACTGGGTCTTATACCGGCAAATGCGAGTAAAAATCTACATTGATAATTAAAATATAAGCTGCCATTAGTGTCATGCACATTGCTGAAATTAGTGAACAGCTTAGCGAAGGTGCAGCGCATTGTGACTGTGTGATTAAGCCTTTGTTCACGCCGACGGCGTTTTTACGCCATCGGTTGACGATGTCCTGAGGTGATCAAGGCCGAGAAAATAATATCAATAGCAGTAAAGCTGTTAATAAGGCATGCTGGATAATTAATGTTACATTTTCTTGCATTTATATGATGATCTTCAGTGTTCTGTGTTAGAATGGATCAAATCATAAAGTAATTGTATTATTGTTATTATTTACGGATTTAGATGATCATTAATGTGTCCATTTCTGTGGGGTTCATTCATGTATTGTATGTTAAAACTGGTTTTGGTTTTATAATGGGCATTATTTTACAAATCATGAGTTATGTTAATATAATTGGGCGTTTGTGCGTGTGCTTTCGTATGCCTGGGTTGGTGCGTTATAAATATCATGCTTTACAAATAGGCAAGTTTCTCGGTGCATACAGTAAGTATATAAGCCCCAGAGCACATGAGTAAGTTAACGTTAAGTCCGCATCATTCTTTTTTGTTTTTATATTGTTTTACATTTATATTTATATCTGTACTGTGTTGTCTCTATGGACCTCTGTGTCTTGAATTAAAAAAGTTGATAGATTATTAATTAATGTAGCCTAGCACAGTGATGGCACAGTATAGTGATGAGCATGTGTTTTTGTCACACCGACAAAAAGTAAAAGATAGAACACATTTTTATGTTCCTTTTGTGATCATTAGTATATCAATTCAGATTTTAGTCTATTTTGTGCCAATTCACGTTAATTGAGTTAGGCTATGTTAGGCCTAGGCTATGTGTTTTTTTTTTTGTAAGTAAACTTTGGTTTGCAGATTGCACAAACAAGTTATTGTAATTATTTTCCGAAATATGTGGATTAAACTTTAAAGGAATTCTAAACTTCTATCATTTGCATTAATGTAAAAGCAACATATATGAATATAAATGATGTGCAATATTAAAATAAAAATAAAATAGTCAGTATAAAAATGTGGTGTTAGGCTATACATTATATTGAAAGGTGTTTCTAATGTTCATGAATATGGGATTAATGTATGTAATGATGTCCAGTTCTACACCATTGCAAACCTCAAAAAAAAAAAAAAAAAGTGTAGTTAAATTATACCTCTCTGTCAGAGTGTGCATTAAAGTGAAGGGGGGAAAACACATTTCACATAGCTTTACATGCTGCTCTCCTCTTTTGAATTGTATTTATGAATCATGCAATAGCAGTTTTATTTTTCAAGATGTGGCTTACTGTGATTTAAGACAAAATGCAATTCCTGACTAAATCTTAATGTGGTAGTAGCAGTTTATGAAATAATAATCTTATTTTGCCTAATAATCTTATTAAAAATTGTAGTAAATAATATCAATAGTAATAATTCTGACTTTCTTTCTCTTCCACAGAAAGATCTTTATGAAAGCATTTGAAGAGCACGAAAGAAGAATTGTAGCAGTTTTCAGTTTCACCTAATTCAGGTAACTGAACTGAACAATGAGTCGAGACCTAAAACAGAGGAATCTTATGGATGTTTTACCTTCTGGGAAATGAATTGGCTGTGCAAAATATGCAACTTCAAAACATCAAGAAGATTAGACCTATTAAAACACTATAGATTACAACATGGGCATTTTAGTCAAAATCAGTCCATACCCTGTCTCCATTCTGATTGCCCTTGCACCTTTAGGACATGGGGTGCATTACGGACACATTTGTCCAGGTTTCATCCACAGACAACTAAGCCAGGCCAGCTTCTTTCCTTTACATGCATGGTGTGTAATTCTTGCGGTTTCCACACAGAAAGGCAATATTTTGAGCACCTGAGTGTCCACCTTAAAAAGCATGAAACTGTGCCTTGTGTTTTCAAAGATTGTGATTTCAAGACAAACGTATACACAACATTTCACAGTCATAAGAGCAGGAAACATAATCCCCATTCAGTTGAAGATTTTAAGACCTTTGCTTTTGAAGAATACCAAAGCCAAATTGAAGAAGAAAGTGAATCTGAAAGTGAAAACTACCATGACTCTGTCCTTAACGAGGATGAAGACTTGAGCAAAACTATTATCAAAAGACTAGGGTTGCTCATCCTTAAATTGGAATGCATTTTCAATGTGTCCAATTCATGCATAAATGAACTAGTAGAAGAACTTAATTTCCTTGCATCATCTGCATCCGGCACAGTTATTAAAAACATTATACT
Organism: Rhinichthys osculus; assembly: GCA_029959095.1. Classification (NCBI taxonomy): domain Eukaryota; kingdom Metazoa; phylum Chordata; class Actinopteri; order Cypriniformes; family Leuciscidae; genus Rhinichthys; species Rhinichthys osculus. The sequence goes on from JARWKJ010000002.1 coordinate 62,715,290, forward strand.
GAGCACTTTGAGGAGGCATGGCAGTACTTTTGAAGATTCTGTGATTTCAGAACTGGTGGAAGACCTTTGCCAGCTAAACCCATTCTGTGCGGCTTTAGGGGTGGATGGTCCTTTAAGCACAAACTATAGGAGAGAACAATTTATAAAAGAGCATCTCTCACTGACTGAGCCAGTTGAGTACATACTTGATAGTAGCAAGAAAAGAACCTTCCAGTATGTTCCAATTCTCCCATTATTGTCTCAACTTGTGAGCAGTGGACACATTCAGGAAACAATATTACAGAATAGAAGGCCATGTAATGTTTCTTCAGAATACAGATCATTACATGATGGATCTTTACACAGAGAAAACAGCTTTTTATCTGGAGATGAACTTACACTCCCGCTCATTCTTTACATAGATGACTTTGAAGTATGCAACCCTTTGGGGACGTCCCGCAAGAAGCATAAAGTCACAGGTGTGTATTGGGTGTTTGCAGACATCCCTGCTACCATGCGATCCAATCTTAGTTCCATTTATCTAGCCGTTCTTTGTAAGGCAGATGATGTCACCCAATATGGATACCCAGAAGTGTTGGGGCCACTGCTTAAAGATTTGAAATGCTTGGAAGATAATGGTATTTTTGTGCCAAATCTGGGCAAAGTGGTGAAGGGCACTGTATTTGCTGTAGTAGCAGATAATCTTGGAGCTCACTCAATCGGTGGGTTTGTTGAAAGCTTTTCTTCCTCACACTACTGTCGATTTTGCATTGGAGAGCGTTCACAGATCCAGGAACATGAAGTAAGAGCAGGAATGTTTCCTCTGCGGACTAAGTCCAGCCATACCTTGCATGTCGAAGCAGCATTGTCTGACACTTCTGAAGCTCATCATTGTGGAGTTAAAAGACAGTGTCCCATCTCTGACAGATTGAGTTACTTCCATGCCACATCAGGTTATCCACCTGATCCTTTGCATGATTTGCTTGAAGGGATTGTACCTCTGGAACTGGTACTGTGTCTCAATGTGCTTATAAAGAAAAAATACTTTTCTCTTCAGGAGCTTAACTCTTTAATTTGTCGATTTCCCTACAAATGGAATGACAAAGTCAACTGTCCACAAGCTATCCCCCTGACTTTTGCATCACGTAAGAGTATAGGAGGCAATGCGCACGAAAACTGGTGCTTGTTACGGATGCTACCTTTGATAATAGGTGACAAAGTACCAGAAGATGACACAGCGTGGCAGGTTTTGATGACCTTGAAAGATGTTGTTGAGCTTGTCATGGCTCCTGTCCACAACGATGAGACACTAGGATACATGGAAAGCAAGATCAGTGAACACCGTTATAGGTATTTGGATGTGTTCCCAGAAGAGAGATTGAAACCGAAACATCACTTCCTTGAATATTATCCATTGCTAACAACTGCTTTTGGGCCACTTGTGTTTCTCTGGACCATGCGATTCGAAGCCAAACACAGATTCTTCAAAAGAATTGTGAGGCAGACTGGGTCTTTCAGAAACATTCTCATGACAATGGCAAGAAAACACCAATCAATGATAGCATATCACATCCATGATACTAACATTCCAAAGCCAAAACTCTCTGTGTCCCGAATGAGTCAAGTAGCAGTGGAGGTTCTAAAAGACACCATTAAGGAATCATTTGCAAAGAAGTTTCCCAGGGCAGCTGTTGTGAACATGACAAACAAAGTCACCATTTTAGGCACTGACTATTGTGCTGGAATGTTGTTGCCTTTCGGATCGACAGGAGGGTTGCCCGACTTTGGAGAAATACTCCAAATAATGGTTGTGCATGAAAATCCTGTCTTTGTTCTGAAGTTGCTAAGTGGGTGGTACCATGAGCACCTAAGGAGCTTCAAAATAGAGCCCACAGGAGAGATTAAAGTCCTTCAGTATTCGGAATTGAAAGATGCATACCCCTTGGCTGCATATAATACACTAGATGGTCGTATGGTGTCCCTGAAACACTTCATTTGCATAACAGAGTAGGTTTCACACTTTAGTTGAATTATTCATGCCTTATCAATCATGTGTGGGTGTGCCAAGTAAACGTGTCAAATGTTAACAAACTACTATCTCTTCTTTTTCTTTCAGCTGAACACATACTGCCAACAAAAAAAATGTCGGTCCAGTTGCGAGTCATCATTGAAGAAAACAATATCCGAAAATTGATGCTTCCATCGGGAATTCCAAGTAAAGTAGTAGATCTTGTTTCTAAAATTGTTCAAATATTCGAATTACAAGGGGAATTTGGACTACTCTATGAAGACAAAAGCTTTGGGAACCAATTTTTCACCGTCACTTCATCTGCCGAATTGGAAGACAAGGCCACCGTGAAATTAGTTAGAAAAGAGCCTTTGATCACCCTCGACTGGTTTCCACTAGATGAATCAGGACCATCCTCTACACTGAGTACCTTTGACACCCACACTGTGGATGACGTTGTAATGAACACCTCACTTGCAGATGGGGGTGAACCGTCAAGCTCACAACATCATGTTCTTCTCTCTGAGTCATGTCGCTCTTCTCCATGGCCAGTGCCGTTTCAAGTGCCAAAGTTTTCCCGTGACATTGAACTTATCCTTTCAGAGACAAACAAGTCATATCATGCCTCTGGAACGCACTTTCATGATGCAAGTGTTAAATCTGCAGTAATGCAAGACCTTGCTAAAGCTATTTTCTCTTACACAGCCTACCCTTCAAATATACAAATATCCTCATTGGCGGAAGCCCTTGTTGAGAAGTTTCCATGCTTGAAGGAGCCTGGGACCTTTGCAGGGATGTATGGCTGGCAGCAACGCCTCAAGTACAAGATGCACAATTTCCGCGCCAAGCTGAAAGCACAAAAATATACATATCCAGAATTGGAAGTAAATACATTGAAGAGGAAGCTACCGACCAATGCAGCACCAGCCAAAAATGTGAAAAGACCAAAGAAAGCGGAAGTAAATTATCTCCCTCCACATCCTGTTGGAGAAAACCAGGACACGTTGGAAAAGGAGAGGCTTGAGTTAGTCTATGAAATGAAGAAGCACAACAACACAAAGGTAATTGAAGAGAAAATGTCGAAAACCTTTTCAATTCGAAGACTGGAGGTTGTGACCATCAGCCCAACTGTCAGTCACTTCAGAGAGAGGTGGCCGGGATTATTCAGCAAGGCTCAAGTAAGAATGTTTGTCATCTCATTTGTGACAAGTCTAAAGTCTAAACTTTAGACCTTTATAATTAGTAACTATAACAGAAAATGTTTGTATTTTTATGTTGTTCCTTTACTCCTTTACTAGATCAAAGAGGAGTTCCGACGTATAACAGCAATTTCCTTGGAAGAGACATTTATGCTGAATCTTGACAGGTACACACCACGTCTTCTGCAGCTGATGCATGCCAAAGGAGGAGCTTTTGGTACCCGGATGAATCCTCTCCTGAACACTGTAAATGAGGTATTTTTTGTTTTACTCTTTTCACAATTTTTTTTAATATACCCCTGTTCCTTTCCTCTAAAACAAAGGTAAACAATATCTTGACTCAGAAGTAGGCTTGGTACGATAGTCTGTGTTACCACTTGCCCACCGCGGCACCGCAAAAAAAAAAATGTTTAAAGCATTACAATTTTTTAACGTAATTAGCCTACGCTGCGCAGTAGGCTTATCCGTTTTTTTCTCTCACCCGTTGACTTGCATTGTATGATCACGCTCTTATTAATGTGAATGCTTTTAAGACTAAAAAGACCGCGCTGCCTATTACACACACACACACACACAGAAAAGACGCGCGTCAGTATCGAGTTCTCTTTCGGGCTTGAACAAACCATGACACACACATATTATGCCAAAATGTCAGTTTTGTCGAGTGTCCTCATAAGAGCAGTCTTAAATGATTTAAATAAAGTTTTAAATGAACGTATAGAGATTGTGAGAAAATGAGACGCGTGTCAGATCGCGTCTCTGTCAGCAGCGGCTGGTCTTAAAGTGTCATTAAAGGTTGTATCAGTGATTTCAGGCCCAAATATAAATGATCAGATTCATCTAATCTTTCCTAACGATCCGCTAGCTGCCCACCCCATAATCAGGCCGTCAAAAAAACGCGTCTCTGTAGGCAGCCTAGGCTCTGAGATCTGCACACAAAAATAATTGGTTCACCAACCACCTCAAAACCAAAATAAATAGTGTTCCAATTGTTACCTCACTTTTATTGAGTAGATTCTATAGGTTTGTTTTTACAGTGTACTTAAAGTATACTTTACTTGAAATTGTTCCAATTTAGTACACTAAATACACTTAAAGTTATGCTTTACTACAATTTTATAACAACTAAAATATACCTAGTACAATATATATACCTAGTTGTTTCAAAATAGCACACTTCAAGTTAACTAATCATTAACACACTTGAAGTAGACTGATAATTAGTCTGGCTGCAAGTATAATTAGCATTTTGTTTCTTCACCAGGGAGTCTTGAAAGTTTGTTAAGATGGGGAGGTGTCCAACATTCGGATGTAGGCCTACATGGCAAACAACACAAACAACCAAGAATAAAGCTCTGATCTTGTCGTTTCTCCCTCACGGAACAAAAATATATGGGAATATACTGCAAAATATAATGCAATATATTACATATAATATAGCCTATGACCATGTATGGCTAAATATTATTATTATTTTTTTTTTAAATAAAGACAAAAATAGCATTACATATAACATTCACAAAGTTGTATCCTTTATTGTGTATATTGCACATACATGTCCCCAATATAAATGTAAATGTATGTTCACACATATGCATTCACACACATTCACGGAATGAGATTCATCAGATTTCTAGTTACCAGCATGCTTTGCTTCTTCTTCTGACTGAGGTAAACAAATATTACAATTAAGTGTTTTGTTCAATATGTATAGAGGGGGAGATCTGTTAGTTTTTAATGCTCTCTCTCTATATCTATATTAAAAAAAAATGTTTTATGGTAGGTGACCCTCATAAGCCAGACAAGTTGAGGGTTGTATTTGATTGCTCTGCAAAATTTTGTAGCATTTCTCTTAATGACACTCTTCTCACTGGACTTGCACACTTCATATGAAGCGGGAGGTGGGGGTTCACTACTGCGAAGATGGCGAGTCTGCATCGTCAACTTTATCAATTTATCAACAATTCAAATGTTTCATGCATAATCATTACTTTCGCCGGTTCTTTGTGGCAAGCTTTATTTCAGGTGTTGCGTGATATCTCTGCACCCAAGTAGCAGTGCTTCGACCGCGCTTCGCCTGTGCTTCCCCCTCATATAGTCCCAAATCAATATCTGTCTGGGAAATCACCCAGGCTTAATCTGCATTGCTATTTGTACTCGTTGTGAATAAGCAGGCCACAAGCTTATATTTTATTGATCACTTTTACTCACGTCATGCTATACATAGGATTCCATTCATCATGGTAAACTAAGCTAGCGGCGGCGCTGCCAGACTAAGACACTGCATGCACTGAGACAAAAATGCATTTGCCCACCTATCTAAATGTAGGGGAGTCAGTTGAAGGGTTGGTCAAAATCCCTTGCCTCTTCAAATACATCTATAATCATATATCCTTTTGAATGGTTATATACTTCCTTTATAAAAATCAATAATCAAATATATTCATTATCACATAATAATTTTTATATTGTTTGTGCTTGTGAAATTATATTTTCTTAAATGCATGTGATGTAAGTAACCAGTTTCTTTTAGGTGCATTCCAATCTTACTTTGAGATTGCACGTAGTACACGCAGGACACGAAGGCCACGTAACCCACAAGGCCGTTTGTCTCTTTCTCTGGTATCAGTAGAGGGTCCTAAAGGCAGCGTGGACACATATGATTCTTCGCTGGACAGATGGTCAAGCTATATTGAGCGTTACTATCAAACTGTATTAAAATGTATTCTTTCCAGTGTATTTCCTTCCTTGGGAGTAAATGTCTTTTATCTGTTTTTCTCCCAAATGAGTGAATGTTTTAGCATTATGTTTTGGTATACTTAACTGATAATAAGGAGCTCAGACTCTCTTCAGCCTTGATGGGAGCTGTTATTTGCTAGTGTCTGTTATTTGTGTGTGTGTGCGTATGACATTCTCTGTAGGTTCTGGACGTTCGGACCAGACACCCCGGCGCCCTTCTCTAACCTGCGAGGCCACCACAGACCTAAATCTAATGAGTGGACGACAACTATCTTTACTTATGGCGATAGGCACCCCTATCTCCTCACATGTGTTAAATTGTTTAGGCTTTCATGTTTCTTAGCCAATGAGAATCATTCAACCTGTAAGCAATGACGTAGCTTAGACCTTGGTGAATGGTATAACTGCTGTGATCTGTGTAACTGTAAGGGAGGCGGCCTACGAACTCCTGTGTGAGTCTTGAAGCTGACTTCTGCTGATGAAACTGCAAACTATCTTCAGTAAAACTTTTCTTTAATTTTTTTATAATTCTGACTCCGGGTCTTCATTCTTCATATCTGGTTCTGGGTCTTTAACTGTATACCCCTTACACAGTGTATATCCCCAATTAAAAAAAACGGTGGAGTGTTCCTTTAATCCTTTCTTTAAAAATAAGGAAAGCAAAACATATAGGTAACTGCTGAAAATATATTCTTTTCCATTTAATATGTGTGTGGGGGGAGGGGTTATTACATTACCACAAAGTACATTCAGAACTACAATAATATAAACAAAAGAAAATGTACAGCCTAGTGTCATGTTTCTATGTGTTTAAGTACTGTTTTGTACGGTGGCCGAGAGAGCTCAACACGCTGCAACAGAAGAAAACACATACAAATAGAAAAAAACGCATGCAAATAGAAAAAAACGTGTGCAAATAGAAAAAAACACATGCAAATAAAAAAAACACCCGCAAATTAAGAAAACATCTTCATCAGTTTCACAACACACGTGTGCTCCAAATACTCACAACACCACCATACAGAAACGCGCTGCAAATAACACAGAGCACAACGGAAATGTTTCCAGGGAAACCAAATAAGTGACGAACCCGGCTGGGACGTGCTGGCATAGATATCCATAAATCTATGCGTGCTGGTGCTTACAGCTTCAAATTCTACTTTATTTATTTATTTGTGCAAAACGTACAGAGATTAATTTTTTTTATGACATACAACTTGTATACAATGTACAAAATGTATTAACAATAATTGTCAAATCAAAATCAAAATGAGAAAAGAACAATAAATTGGAAACTAAAATAAATAAATAAAAAAGATAAAGAAGAAAAACATGAAGGAAAGATATTTATCTATACATCAGTTACACTGTACAAATTGTTTCATGTTATGTTTACATTTTCATAAAGAAAAGTTTCGTAAGAAATGTTAGGTAATGTAGGGTCCAAAATTTTAAAGTTGAGACACACAGATATATAACGCATATTTAAAAAAAAAAGTAAAAATACAAATGTATTTGCAACCGTTATGTTAACAGCATTATATTTCTGTCGTAAGACCAGCTGATGGACGCCGTGCTGCTTTGTCATGGGAACATCCCAGGTGAAAATAATGAGGAATTAAAGCTGCAAGCAGCATTTATCGGGGTTCAAGCAGTTAAGGCCTTTAAGCACATAAGCATTTAAGACATTAAGTTGTATTTAGCATACATTTAACCACTGACATAATAAATGGAAAAGACCATTTACAGCCAATACAGGCATTTTACCATAGGAAATTCAACAGAGTCCAGAGAATTGTCCTAGATTGGTTTGGTTCCAATTGAGCGAAAAAGCTAGGACTAGTTGCAAAAGTAGGTTTTTAACATTTTCGTTAATAACTAGATGTATGAAACGATATGCATATTGTGTGGATGTGTGCTACACCACGTGATTACAGAGCTGTAAAACTCGTTAGCGCCAACAAGTGGCCGATTTTTTTCAAAATTCTTACAGACCTTTAGGGCCACGAGTTGAATATGCCCATCGAGTTTCGTTCTGATCGGCCTCCGTTAACCTAGTTTAATAGGTGCTCAAACTTCATTGGTCGATGGCGGCCATGTTTTTTTAGATACGCCATTATCCTTTTACACATACATGGTACCAAGACACTGCACACCAAATTTCAGGTCAATCGGACTAACGGTCGCGTGGTCATAGCCATTTTATGTTTTTTCCATGTTATAGCGCCACCTACTGTTCAATCGTTGCAATTTTTTAACTGTGAGCTCAGATTGAACTCATTCACATGTGTACCAGATGTTCATTTTGCGCCTCTTTACCCTAACCAGTGACATAATAGATGGAAACAACAATTTACAGCCAATACAGGCAATTTACCATAGGAAATATATGGTTTTAAAGCTTTTTAACAGTTATAGCGCCACCTATGGTCCGATCTCCATAAAATGTAGCATGTTTGTTAACTATGTTGTCACATGCTCACCAATTTGTGAAGTTCTGAGTTTTTATTTATGATTTATAGGCCTTTGAGTTTTATTGCCATGCCCCTTTTCTAAATCATCCTGTTATAACAATATGAAAAATGCAAAAGTTCAACTTTTTCGATAATTATTGACCTAGAGAGTCCAGAGAATTGTCCTAGACTGGTCTAGTCCCGTTTGGGCAAAAAACCAGGGACTAGTTCGCAAAATATTTGAAATTGACTTTTACTCTTATTTTGTATACGGTGTGGTGTGGCTTGGACATGGTGTCCGTCGAATATAAACTAGGCACCTATCTTTAGGGAAGTGTCGTGGAGAGACGCTTCTGAAATGCTGCGTCGTGGCTGGTGTAAACACAAGCATTCATTAGATTGGGCGCAATCAGCTCCGGTAGCCGAGCATCACAGCTCTAACGCACTAAGAGTGTAAATAAGGGGTTACAGTCAATACCCTACGAATGGAATGTTATTATGCGTCATGGAACATTGTGCGCCCCAACTCGCGAAAGGTCGGATTTGCTCCATGTTTTGATAAGGTTTGTTTAGAAAACCATGAATCCATGTAAGACACAATGTCATTAGACACAATCCATGTCATTTAGGGATGCACGATATAGGATTTTGGCCGATATTCGATATGCCGATATTTTCAGACTAATTTTGCCCGATGCCGATACCGATATATTTGTGTGTTTTTTTTTAAGTGCAAAAAAAGCTTATTAAAGCTTCTATTAAAGTTCTCAGTCAAGAGCAGTGAGTGATTTCCTCTTTGTGTTTTGTTGCTTTATTAACATTAACGAGATAGTTCTCCCGAAAATTTAAATTGTCATTTACTCTCTCAAGTTTCTCTCTTCTGTTGAAATTATAAAAGTTATTTGGAAGAATGTGGCTAACCAAACAGTTGCTGTACTTCAGTGACTTCCATTGTATATTTAAGCACAAGATAGAAATGAATACAGGTTTGGAACAACATTAGAGTGAGTAAATAATGACAGAATTTTTATTTCTGGGTGCAGTATCTCTTTAAGGACAAGCGGCAGCATATTATACTGTCTCTTTAAGAACTGCACGCGACGCGTCTAATATACACGCATTTGACAAGCAGATTTTCTCTGTTTGCTTTCACTTTAGACATAACCAACTTTGTTTATGTAAACCGTGTGTGTATTTGACAGTATTAGTGCAATAAGACTCGAAAGATTAGTCCAGTATGCAGACTCTGTGACAGGCTTTTAGTTCCTGTGAGCGTCGGGTGTAACGTGCTCAGAAAAGCGGATGTTAGAACAGCGCATCAGCACGTGAATGACATGTTTAACTAGCAAGACTTTGACGCACATGCAAATAATGAACTTTTGTGAATTGCGGTGTCTCGTGACCGTGAGTGTAACTCTACCTCTGCGTTTACATGTGATGTGATGTGAATGTACGTCGCGTTGTACAGTATGTTGAGATGAAGGCGCCAGAATTGAACTGATAGAATGCACGATACTATGTTTTTTTTTCAAAAGCAGATCGTGGAGACATTTTAATCATCCACGATCAAAAACCGTGAGACGCACACCCCTAGTTGGAAGTTTAAGTTGCTGGCGCTCATGCTTCGTTCGCGTCACGTGCGCATAGGAAACACGCCACCCTATCGGCAAGGCTCATCGGCAGAAATATTCATATCGGCTGATGCCGATGATGGTCATTTTAAGCTTTTATCGGCCGATACCGATGTTGTCCCGATATCATCGTGCATCCCTAATGTCATTACAATCAATGAATCCATGTTATTCGACACAATGTTAAAGGTATAGCGGAGGATCTTTCCGAATTTTAGAGAAGACCCGCCCTCTCCAATTTTTTTTAAAATGCACATGCGCAACACTATTTGCTCCCGAGAGGGCGCACAGATATGCAAAGTAGATTGTTTGGAAGGGCATCCATATTTGGGTAGTCACGTTTGGTGGCACAATTATGTAGCAAATTATAAACTAACTCAAAAGCATTCATGCAAGACAAAATGTCAAATGCCCTTCTGTGTTTTATTTACTTATTATACTGATCGATTGAGTGACCGAGGACTCGAGACATGATATGCAATGGAGAAGTAGCTTGTTGCATTTGTGTAATAAATACTATGGTGAATACATTGGAATTATCGAAAATGAACACACAAGGTTTTAGAATATTTCAGCGTAATATCATTTAGCATTTGGTCATAAGGCTACTTTAGACAAATTGAGATGTTTACCGTGTCTACGCCGTGCATGACTTGTGCCAGGGCTAGCATCGCTAATCATATCTTAACTTTTACTAGCAGTGATTTTAAATGGATTTTTTAGGGATGCTCCGATCGATCGGCCGGAGATCGGTATCGGGCGATCATCACATTTTATGACTCGATCGGTACTCACTCAACTTGGCCGATCTCACAAACCGATCACAATTTGATGTCGTCAAAACGTGAGGAGGTAGCCTATATGATGCTTGGGGACTTAAATGTTTTGGCAGTCATGTCATCGCCGGTGTGGAATTAGGCTGCTGTGATGTGTCGAGAAACAATGAAAAAAATTTGCTATTTGCCGTGTATGTTTCAAAGGAATCTCACATGGAGGATCATTGTCCTCCAGAGAGAGCGCCTTTTTGAAGAGTATGCTTCGCTCGCTCAGTCCACAGCGCCACTCGCTCAGAACGCCCGCAGTGACATGCTGGTTAGAAAATATGTTAAATAAGTTGGGCTGCCCGTGCACGACTAAAGTTTTTTTCTAGTCGACTAGTAGTAGTTCATTTAAGCCATTAGTCTAATCGCATATCTATATTAATTTAATTAAATATATATATGGGAGAAAATATTAAACCATAATGAGCGTCATCATAATAGGCTATATTGCCTATATTTCGCATATCAAGCGCATGCATAAAGCTTGCCACAAAGAACCGGCAAAAGTAATGTTTATGCAGCATGATACATTTTAATTGTTTATTAATAAACTGCAACGATACAGTTGGCGATGTTGACGCCATCTTCGCATAGTGAACGCGCTTATAGAGAGAAATGCACACTTCATACGGATTAGCCTAAGCAGAGAGTAGCCCATTTATTATCGATTTAAATAGTTGTTGTTTTTTTTTAAGTAGACATTTCAAGCCTGAACTATACATTCTCAGGTATGTGAGGCAAGTTGAGGTTCGGTTCACTTATGAGACGCGCTCCAGTTCACGCGCCGGCGTGTCCGTGTCCTGATTATATTGTCTGCTATATTTCGCTTATTATTTATTAAATTCAGGCAAATGGATGATGAAACATAGTTTGAAATTAAGATACAATTTTTACAAAACGAAATTCACTTTAAAGAATGGCTTTCTACAAAACAAAACTTAATTAAGTGGTCAAAATCATGTCTGACCCATTCCAAATGTTTTCCGATATATTTGGCATCTTATGATCCTATCTTACTCATCTCATGCGGTTCCCTTTTAATATAATCAACATATGACTTTTTTTTTTAAAAAGAACACTATATTAGCCTACTATAAAACATAAATATGAAACGTATATTTATGTTTTTAAGTTATATTTAAACGTCACACCACTCCGCTTTTCTCATGTGTGTGGCCTATGCATGTGTGCGTGCATATGGGGGAGGGGTGCGATTTTCGAATAAGCGAATAATACCCAGATCTTCGAATGTTATTTTTGCTTGAAATGCCCATCCCTTCTAATGAGTAGCATCAAACTACTCCAATTTGTTCTAATTAAATTAATAATTAATCTAATTAAATTAATTTTGTCCTGCTTAGACTTGTATTAGACCAGGTTAAAGTTACATCAGACTCTCTATTTTAGGTATTTAAATGTTTATTTTGTCCTCCAAAGTTTACTATTGGACAATGTTTAATTAAACCTTGTGGGCTGCATCAGAGTGCTCCATTTTGTTTGTATTTATCTTTGTCTTATATTAAGCATCGGTATCGGGATTAGTGCTGCCGCGATTAGTCGACGTAATCGACCATGCAAATTAGTCGACGGCAATTTTTTTAGTCGACGTGTCGTTTTACTATTGACCGCTATTTATTTTTGGTCTCCCGTCACAAACGGCTCACTGTAATTCACCTACACACACCAGTCTGTGCGCCGTGCGCGCCCTGCTGGTTTATCTGCTATAATTTTCCTTCACGTTCCCGCCCGCCTTCACTGCTTTGATATGAAAAATTGCGGCGGCAGGTGACGGAGCTTTCACAGTGGGCTCGTTTGCTGCGGTCCGAGCGCGAGCGCGATTGTTCCCGGCGCCCCCCGCAGCGTTGGTCTGGTTTCACACTCAATTCTATCGAACCCTGTTGAGTTTGCGTGCATCTTATGCCATAGCAAACGTGCACGGCGCATGATAGAAAACAGGACGCGGGTCAATATATTGTGTTTTTCAAACGCACTCTTTTGAGGAGACAGTGGATTTCCAAATGTGCTGCCCTGATTGCACGCGCAATACGCGAATACACTGCAGACTCAACTCCCGCGTATCCAAGGTAAATCATCAACACTATTATCCCTTACATGTGTTTTATTTAACTAAATGCATCATAATCAGCTAAAACGCATGGGCAGGTTACTAATGTTCCTGAACAAGCGCTCCCGAGTCCGTGTTGCTTTCACATTCCCGCGAACCGCGGTACGGGCCCTCCATGCACGCAGGTGTAAACACGAGCTACATAACTGCGTGCCTGAGAGCTAATTTAAGTAATACATACATGTTTGTTATTAGAGGATTAGATTAGGACTCTGACCAATATGGTATAGCCTAATGGAAATGCAGATACTTAATGCTTAGATTGTTAATACATAATGTTTTTGAACAGGTGACATTTTATGTTTTGGCCCTTCAGTTGAGTTCAAAATAAAATGGACACAACGAAATAAACACTTGATTTTTTTTTTTATTAGTCGTTTAGATTAGTCGACTAATCGAAAAATTAGTCGAAAGATTAGTCGTTAGAAAATTAGTCGTTAGTGGCAGCACTAATCGGGATCGGTATCGGCCGATCACCATGACAAGAAATCGGCAATCGGTATCGGCTGCAAAAATCCTGATCGGAGCATCCCTACAAACTTTACCCGTCTAGTAGAATTTTCGCGACTACGGCATCAGTGGGAAGCCCAACCTGTGCTTTTAGCGCACGCCAGGGTGTGAAATATTCACCCAAAATCACTCTGGTCTTGTTTCTATATTCTGCGGCCTTTCTCTTCTTATCATACACTTCGTATACATTTTTTCTCTTTCGACCCTCAGCCATTTTCAAAGGAACGGCTGAAACCGTAACTCATCACATATAATACAACTGAAAGTGCTCATGCGCAGAAAGAAATTTATCCCCAAATTTAAATGTTTTAATTTAGGCTATTCTGCGCCAGTTTAGCGCAGCACGTAGAACACTCGGGAACCGCACCTGCGGCTGGCTGCACTGCTGCTTCGCGCTCAGTAAGGAATATAGGTAGTTTTGCTGTATTCATTCAGTTAGAATGCTATTTGTTTTGGCTTTAGTCAACAAAATCTCCAAGAAATCTAAATCTTTTCTCTGGCTGCATTTTACAAAAAAAGACAAGACTGTGGAGTGCAAGCTATGCTGCTGCGCCATTCACATATAGGCGTAGAAAACGCTAGGCGCGCCGTGTTCTCCTTTTTCCAAAGCGCTAGGGCGGTTGCGCTCCGGAGGAGTCTGTTGTTTCTAAGCTTGTTGTTGTTGTTGTTAAGGTTCTTGTCACGTGACCTACGGTGCGCTTGCAGCATTCTGAAAAGTTAAGATGTTTTTATCTCGATGCGGCACGAACGCGCTTGGAAAAAATGAGCGTGTCGCTTCCATTATCAGCGCACATGCCGCGCGCCTACATTTGAAATAACGAACTTGAGCGCGCAAAAGACGCCTGCTCTGCATCCCTTCAACCTCCACTCCTCCAGAGCACATATTTTCCAAAGCAGGATTTATTGTTAAGTCGAGGAGCTGTCTTTTACCCAAGAATGTGGAAATGTTAGTGTTTTTGGTCCACAACATAAAAAAGGTGGACTAGGCCTGCAAATCTGTAAGTAGCTTTAACGGCTTTATTAGACTGACTCAATAGATTGTGTTTTATGTTTTTATTTGTACACTTGACGCGTTTGAAAATAGCCTAAATAATGTTACAAAATGAAAATAAACCTATATGCCTTCCTACTGTACAGCCTATAATTATTAGGATTGTTTTTTAGGCTATTTGGGTTTGTGTGTTTTAAAATGCCTAGATTGGCTGAACAAAAGTTAACCCAAAGCTTTGAAAGTAAAGAAGAATATACACCAGTATAAACTAGAGCTTTTGTTATGATTTTTCAGGTGCGCGATTGTGACGGCCACTATAGATCTAGGACAGAACTTCTCACTTTGCAGTTAAAAAAAATCACTACTAAATTCACTTTTCAACTAATTTTATTATTATAGTTTTATGTAGTATTGATTTTTTGTTGTTGTTTTATAAATGCTCTATGACAATTGTTTAATAAATGTTCAATAAAAATGCAAAACATCGCATCTTTTTTTATTTTTATTTTATTGACTGATCGTTGTGCAGGACAGGACTTTGGTTGACTAAGGATTTCTCTGGTTGACTAACCTTACAGCCTTAACGACTAGTCATTTCTTTTGGGATGAATGAATGATGAAATGTAAAAAAAGAAATGTAATCAGATATTGGATTTGAGTCAAAACACAATGATTCAGAATTCCTTCCAATAAACACATTTACTGTCAATAGTAAACAGTATTCCACAATATGAATTGGAAATGCTGGAAAGATGAAAAGATTCAGTTGAACAAAGTTCATGAATAAAACGACTCAGTTGAACAAATATCGTGAATCAAAGGATTCAGTTTAAAGAGTTGTTCAAATTTCTCCGATCAGTTCAAGTACAAAAAACAAAGTCTGTCCATTTCAGAAGAAAAAATAAATCAATTTTCTTTTGTTTTTCGGACTCAAAGGACTTTGATTCATGGGATTTAGTGATTGATTGAAGACATCTTACCAGTTGATAGTTTCAAAACAGGATACTTGCGGATCACGTTCACATAGGAATAAACTGAGAATAAGGAAACACAGCCTTGCAAAAGACAAGACAAACGTACAATAATTAACGTTAAGTATGCGCATCTCAAATGACTCATTAATCTAACTTATCGACATTTATAGAACAGATCAACACTCATAAAACACTCATTGTCTCAACTCATGATGATACAATAAGCATCGTTACATGTGGTAGCTTTAGCGTTAGCTAACTAGCTCAGCTCGTGCTGTGAGTGCGGCCTACTCATATCAAATCATTTCTGAAATTGACATACCTAGCTATATCTTTCATATGTCTTTTTATATTCAGATTTAATATTTTTAAAAATCACTCACCAAAACCAAATTCAATACAGATTTCCACTCCACTTTTCTCTCTATGACAACACACCAGCCTGACGTATCCAAAGTTTCCAAGTGCACTCAATCACAGTTCCCGTTCGATTATGATTTTGTGAAAGAAGTTTGTGGAGAAATGCTCCGTGTGCTGCTGCCTGTCTGACCTGTTCTCATCTGATTTCGTCTGTTGAATGCTGACGACGGCACCGGCGCGAACTGTGGGCGGGCCTAATGAACATGCCGCTACTGTTGGTTCTTAGGGCTGTCAGTCAATGCAGCACAATCAGTGATTGGATGAATCGCGTTTCTTTGTAGAACACTTTAATTCTTTATATTTCTTAACTTTTTCCAACTCTCAAGTCATTTACTGGTGGCCTGGGTTACCCGGGTTACAAATGTATTTCTAAAACAATGGTTCTAGCTTAGATTATGGCCCAGTTGTTTGGTCGAGTGCATATAGACAAAAAATGTACAGGTGAAAGATTGTCTCTGCTTTGTTTTATAATAAATATTTCTGTGTCTAGAATTCCTAATTTCCTTTACTCTCAATTTTTGTATAGTAGTGCTAGTCATGATTTTAACAGCAGGCATGCATAAAAGGGATTTTTATTTTATTTCGAAAACCACTGCAAAACATCGGACTGTAAAATGTAAAGAATGAAACTATTGAAGGATTTACCATTGATATTACACATTTTGACAAGAGACACTCTACACAAGAAAAATGAGTTTTAAAAAATATTTTAAGGAACATTTAATAGCACTATATATAGTAAATTGTTGATTTTGATATTTGGAATGAATGTTAGGTTAATTAACTTTTTATTTTTTTGATTAAATGTAGTTTTATTACTAGTCCTAAAAGTGTGCCCATATACATGTCTCAAATTTGTTGTAAATATCTCATTTTGTTTTGAAGTTGAGACACTTATATTTATGAGAGCATAAAAATTATGCATCGGTGATATTGATTGGATTTTTTTTTTTTTTTCAGTTTCTATCATAATTTTGACATTTGGGCATTATTGTTTAGCTATTTACTTATGTTTTCAAATTGCCTGTGTTTTTTTTTTTTTGTCTCGATCGGACTAATGGTCTTTGAAGATAACAGTAATTCTTTTTAAGCTCTAAATGACACGTTACAAAACCAAAAGGCAAAACCTGGCATGTTTGGTATTGTTGGACTCGGCAAGGATTCAGGAGTATAAGGAGGTCACTCCTGTGAAAAAACGCTGGCTTGAAAAGTCTCAGGCTCCTTCAGGGCATTTTGCTGATGACGTATACTGAGTTTTTTTAGCTACACCAATGTTCTCATAGACTATCAAGGTACCCTGGACAAAGACACTGCATGCCATCTTTCATTAGACTAACGTTTGGATGTGGTTATTACCATTGTCATGATTTTTTTCCATGTTATAGCGCCACCAAGTGGCCAATCGTCGCAATTTTTTTCATGCCACCTCAGATTGTGCTCATGGACATGTGTCCCAAATTTAGCGAAAATATCTCTTTCCGTTCACAAGTTATAACCATTTTAGTAAAAGTGGCTCTGGTGCCATCAAACGTTTTGGTTCCCCTTAGCAACCGACAATTGAAATTGAATTTTTTTTTAATGATTATTGACAATCAGACTCCAGAGAATATTTCTGCAGTGGTTTGGTTTCAATCAGGCCAAAAACCTAGGAGTAGTTCGCAAAAGTAGGTTTTACACAAAAACGCAATTTACTCGAAATTGGAGCCTGAAGGGCGAGCCAATCCGAGGCATGCATCTTGTCCGGCTCGAGCCAAGGATTCCAACGATGTAAGACACTTGAGCCTACGCCCGACGGTTGAGGAGTTATGAGCCATTTCGTACTTTTGCCCGCTGTAGCGCCACCTATGGGCCAATCGGGGCGTGCCTTGGTGAGGCTGTAGGCGGTGAGAGTACTACCAGCCCCCAAAGTTTCAAGTCTCTACGACTTACGGTTCGTCCTGCCCGATCAGTTTTACGTGGAGAATGTTGCATGATGGGAAAATTAACAATAACAATAGGGTTTCAGCACTGAAGTGCTTGAACCCCTAATAAAAAGGGACTAAAAAGGCCTATAAAAAAAAAACCTTAGGGTCCACGCACTTGACGCTTGTGCTGCTGCTTTCCAAAAACTTTATCAAGCCTTTTAACATGTGCCTCGGAGAGGAGAAAGTCGCTTTTTTGCCTTTTTGGCTCATTTTTCATGGAAATGTGGTGATTTTTGTTTTACCTTTTAAACTGCGACACCTCCACCGATGGCCCGATCTCCGTCAAACTTTGCACGCTTCCTCAGAATAATATGGCGCACATGCTCAGCTAATTTGGTGAAGTTATGAGCAGAGCAGACCCTTTTTCAGTCATTTAAATGTCATTTTGCATAGGATATTATAGAGCATTTTACACCTTTATAACAGTTAAAGGGCCACCGGTGGCCCGACGTCCATAAAAGCTTCCAGGCCTCTTTAGGGCCAGGTGACGCATGCGCACGGCCGGTTTTGTGAGGTTGTATGCAAATCAGGCAGGAAGAGGGCCGCTTTCAGCCATTTCATGGGATTTGCCATAGAAATACATCATTTTGGCACCTGTTTAACAGTTAGAGCGCCACCAAGTGGCCGGTCGCCCTGTCCTTTTTCACGCGACCACAGAATGAGCTCTCACACAGGCGCGTTGAGTTTGGTGCAAATATCTCGTTCCGTTGACGAGTTATAGGCAATTTAGTAAAAGGGGCCCCTCCCACTCGGAACGTTTCGGCGGCCCTTAGGGACCGTGAACCCAAATTTCCACTTTTTTTTGATAATTATTGACATTCGGACTCCATAGAATCTTGCCGCACTGGTTTGGTTCCGGCCGGCCCAAAAACCTAGGACTAGTTCGCAAAAGTAGGTTTTACGGAAAACCCAAAATACCCGAAAATGCACCCAGGGTGACGAGCCAATCCGAGGCATGCATCTTGTCCGGCTCGAGCCAAGGATTCCAACGATGTAAGACACTTGAGCCTACGCCCGACGGTTGAGGAGTTATGAGCCATTTCGTACTTTTGCCCGCTGTAGCGCCACCTATGGGCCAATCGGGGCGTGCCTTGGTGAGGCTGTAGGCGGTGAGAGTACTACCAGCCCCCAAAGTTTCAAGTCTCTACGACTTACGGTTCGTCCTGCCCGATCAGTTTTACGTGGAGAATGTTGCATGATGGGAAAATTAACAATAACAATAGGGTTTCAGCACTGAAGTGCTTGAACCCCTAATAAAAAGGGACTAAAAAGGCCTATAAAAAAAAAACCTTAGGGTCCACGCACTTGACGCTTGTGCTGCTGCTTTCCAAAAACTTTATCAAGCCTTTTAACATGTGCCTCGGAGAGGAGAAAGTCGCTTTTTTGCCTTTTTGGCTCATTTTTCATGGAAATGTGGTGATTTTTGTTTTACCTTTTAAACTGCGACACCTCCACCGATGGCCCGATCTCCGTCAAACTTTGCACGCTTCCTCAGAATAATATGGCGCACATGCTCAGCTAATTTGGTGAAGTTATGAGCAGAGCAGACCCTTTTTCAGTCATTTAAATGTCATTTTGCATAGGATATTATAGAGCATTTTACACCTTTATAACAGTTAAAGGGCCACCGGTGGCCCGACGTCCATAAAAGCTTCCAGGCCTCTTTAGGGCCAGGTGACGCATGCGCACGGCCGGTTTTGTGAGGTTGTATGCAAATCAGGCAGGAAGAGGGCCGCTTTCAGCCATTTCATGGGATTTGCCATAGAAATACATCATTTTGGCACCTGTTTAACAGTTAGAGCGCCACCAAGTGGCCGGTCGCCCTGTCCTTTTTCACGCGACCACAGAATGAGCTCTCACACAGGCGCGTTGAGTTTGGTGCAAATATCTCGTTCCGTTGACGAGTTATAGGCAATTTAGTAAAAGGGGCCCCTCCCACTCGGAACGTTTCGGCGGCCCTTAGGGACCGTGAACCCAAATTTCCACTTTTTTTTGATAATTATTGACATTCGGACTCCATAGAATCTTGCCGCACTGGTTTGGTTCCGGCCGGCCCAAAACCTAGGACTAGTTCGCAAAAGTAGGTTTTACGGAAAACCCAAAATACCCGAAAATGCACCCAGGGTGACGAGCCAATCCGAGGCATGCATCTTGTCCGGCTCGAGCCAAGGATTCCAACGATGTAAGACACTTGAGCCTACGCCCGACGGTTGAGGAGTTATGAGCCATTTCGTACTTTTGCCCGCTGTAGCGCCACCTATGGGCCAATCGGGGCGTGCCTTGGTGAGGCTGTAGGCGGTGAGAGTACTACCAGCCCCCAAAGTTTCAAGTCTCTACGACTTACGGTTCGTCCTGCCCGATCAGTTTTACGTGGAGAATGTTGCATGATGGGAAAATTAACAATAACAATAGGGTTTCAGCACTGAAGTGCTTGAACCCCTAATAAAAAGGGACTAAAAAGGCCTATAAAAAAAAAACCTTAGGGTCCACGCACTTGACGCTTGTGCTGCTGCTTTCCAAAAACTTTATCAAGCCTTTTAACATGTGCCTCGGAGAGGAGAAAGTCGCTTTTTTGCCTTTTTGGCTCATTTTTCATGGAAATGTGGTGATTTTTGTTTTACCTTTTAAACTGCGACACCTCCACCGATGGCCCGATCTCCGTCAAACTTTGCACGCTTCCTCAGAATAATATGGCGCACATGCTCAGCTAATTTGGTGAAGTTATGAGCAGAGCAGACCCTTTTTCAGTCATTTAAATGTCATTTTGCATAGGATATTATAGAGCATTTTACACCTTTATAACAGTTAAAGGGCCACCGGTGGCCCGACGTCCATAAAAGCTTCCAGGCCTCTTTAGGGCCAGGTGACGCATGCGCACGGCCGGTTTTGTGAGGTTGTATGCAAATCAGGCAGGAAGAGGGCCGCTTTCAGCCATTTCATGGGATTTGCCATAGAAATACATCATTTTGGCACCTGTTTAACAGTTAGAGCGCCACCAAGTGGCCGGTCGCCCTGTCCTTTTTCACGCGACCACAGAATGAGCTCTCACACAGGCGCGTTGAGTTTGGTGCAAATATCTCGTTCCGTTGACGAGTTATAGGCAATTTAGTAAAAGGGGCCCCTCCCACTCGGAACGTTTCGGCGGCCCTTAGGGACCGTGAACCCAAATTTCCACTTTTTTTTGATAATTATTGACATTCGGACTCCATAGAATCTTGCCGCACTGGTTTGGTTCCGGCCGGCCCAAAAACCTAGGACTAGTTCGCAAAAGTAGGTTTTACGGAAAACCCAAAATACCCGAAAATGCACCCAGGGTGACGAGCCAATCCGAGGCATGCATCTTGTCCGGCTCGAGCCAAGGATTCCAACGATGTAAGACACTTGAGCCTACGCCCGACGGTTGAGGAGTTATGAGCCATTTCGTACTTTTGCCCGCTGTAGCGCCACCTATGGGCCAATCGGGGCGTGCCTTGGTGAGGCTGTAGGCGGTGAGAGTACTACCAGCCCCCAAAGTTTCAAGTCTCTACGACTTACGGTTCGTCCTGCCCGATCAGTTTTACGTGGAGAATGTTGCATGATGGGAAAATTAACAATAACAATAGGGTTTCAGCACTGAAGTGCTTGAACCCCTAATTACGTTATCTTTAGTTGCTCCTTCATCAAGTGCGTTCCACACGGCTATAATGGCACACTAGAGCCCTGCTCACTCCAAAGTCCCACTTTAAGGGCTCTGCCGTCTGCCCTTCGAAGGGAGTAGGGCACAGAGACGCTCACGAGCAGTAAGCACGTCCCAGCCGGGTTCGTCACTTATTTGGTTCCCCTGGAAACATTTCCGTTGTGCTCTGTGTTATTTGCAGCGCGTTTCTGTATTTGGTTGTGTTGTGAACTTTTGCAGCGCGTTTCTGGATTTGGAGCACACGTGTGTTGTGAAACTGATGCAAGATGTTTTTTTTAATTTGCAGGTGTTTTTTCTATTTGCACGCGTTTTTTTTCTATTTGCATGTGTTTTTTTCTATTTGCATGTGTTTTTTTCTATTTGCACGCGTTTTTTTTTATTTGCATGTGTTTTTTTCTATTTGCACGCGTTTTTTTCTATTTGCATGTGTTTGCTTCAGTTGCAGCGCGTTGAGCTGTCTCGGCCACCGTAGTTTTGTGATCTGGTTTCCCCCTGTCTTTGTGTTTTTGGTTTAGTCCTGTTAGTGTTTCCCTGTCTGTTTAATTAGTAATTCCCTTCACATGTGTTCTGTTAATTATCCTATTAGTCCCTGTTCATTTGTTTCCCTCAGTGTTTGTTGATCGACGTCCGTGTATGGTTGTGTGTTTTGTGAAATCCTGGAATGTTTTCCTTTTGGTTTTGAAAAGTTAAGTTTGTAAATAAATCAACTATACTGCAGAACATTCTGTCCTCGTCTTCTGCTACCTGCAACAACCATGACACCTAGTAGGCTAACAGTTACAGAAATAATTTAAAGCTGTCCTGTTATCCGAATGGTTTTCTTAGGCTATATATTCTAATTATACGTTGAAGAATAAAAAGAGGTTTGGTTTTACTCTATATTTGCATTTATGTATATAATATTTAGTAAAAAATGTTTAGACTTCAGTTGTCTCGAAAGTCAGAAAACGAAATGAAAAGATTGATAAACACGTATTTGAAATGGGATTAAATAAAAAGGACTTTGGGAGTCTTGTTCATTATATTTATTTTTTCATATAAAAGCAACATAACTTAAATAACATCCAGTTTATTAGCAACACCGTGCACGAGCGTGAATCCAAGCGATATCCACCTGATCTCGCAGGTGTCTAATCCACTCCGAGAATAGAGATCTGTCCGTCTTGTTTCACTCCTCCTCTCACTGCAGTACCGCCTCTCGACTACATTTCATCTCAAACAAGCCTATAGTCACAGATTCAGACACACCGTCCGTCACAGCCCCAACCTCACCCACCATCATTCCCGCTGGTTCTCACCACTCTGCTCATAAACCCTGTTATCACTATAACACCTGTTTCATTCTGTGTTGTGACAACCACACCTACAGTACTCAACTGTATATCATTATGTATTTTTGGTACTTACCAACAATACTGAAAGTGAAAGAATATTCTGCAGAATATGTAAATAGTTTGCTGACTTCAAAGAGCTGTACAATAAGCTTTGTGTGTGTAAAAATGTTACAAAAATGTTTAATTAGGGCATAACACATTATTAAATCACATTTACACAAAATGTATCCTAAATGTAATAAAAAACAAGCAGCTCATATTCCTTCAAATCACGTGACATACTGGAAATTCCAGAACACTAGAGGCACGTCCTCTTTTTATCCAGATATAAAACAAGTCGCTTTGTCTTTTCACAAATACATTAAGAGCTTCGCTGTCAACTCCACAGAAGAATAGTGTAAGTATAAAAAAGAAATGCTTTCAGTGGAAACATTTGATTGATCTACTTTGAAATCACTTTTAAATTAAACAAACGTATTACTCTTTATTTAAAATAAAGCCTATTGTAGCTATCCTAATCATCTCTTGCTTTTATAATATTGTTTGCTAGATGGGCAGAAGCTGAAATATTTTCTGATTTTCTGTTTTTTTTTTTTTTTTTAAACACAGACGTTGCATTGTGAAAAATATGAATAAGTGAATTTCCAGAGTTTTGAAAATGGAAGCATCAGGAAAATTGCTGTCATCAAGACTGATTTCCCTGTTTAAGAGCAGACAGTGGAGAAAAGATGATGTTGTTACGTTATTTAAAGCCCTTGTGGAGCAATATAGTGGCAGGAATGAAGATTTTCACACATGGATGATGAGAATCCTTCATCAAGTGGAGATTCATAAAATAAGTGTGTCAGATTTGACAGTGAATGATAAGATGGCAGATCATGTTGAGGCCAAAATTAAGGACATAGCCAAAAACGGTAAAGAGAAAACACTGGATGAGATTGTGAAGGAGATCTGTGGACAATCAGAAATTGATGAAAAAATTATGGAAACAGTGAAAGACATTGTCCTCTCTGTGTCCAAATGTCTATCAGCTTCTACAGCTCCACATCTACAAGAAATAAAGCAACGTTTGTTCAAGCTCTGCAAAGCCGTGGAAAAGACAATGAAATATAAACCTCGAGTGACTCAGATGGTGAGCTGGTGCATTCTTGTTCTTTCTGAATCAAGTCGGCTCGTTCAGGTTTTAACAGGAGAAGGAAAGTCGTGTATCGTGGCAATGTTTGCAGCACATCAGGCCATGATGGGAAAAACCCCTGATATCATCTCCAGTTCTCCTGTACTTGCTGAAAGAGACGCTGAACAATGGTCTGCATTTTATAAGGAACTAGATATAACCATTGATGTCAACACCAACAAATCAAAAGATGAAGACCTCAAGAAGTGCTATGAATGCCAGGTGGTCTATGGTACAACTCAGAGTTTTGCTGGTGATTTTCTGAGACAACGCTTCCACAGAAGAGATGTGAGATCTAAGAGAGAGTTTCAGTGTGTTATTGTGGATGAGGTGGACTCGCTAATGTTGGACAAAGGTCTTGAAGTGGTCTACCTGAATACTAACATGCCTCTCATGGAACCGTTGAATGTAATACTGGCTGAAATTTGGTTGATCGTCAACCAGCTAAAGCGTTTAGAGACCGGGGAGATCTTAGGGCCCATTCAGCTCTTCTCTGAGGTTCTGTCTGAAATCATGCATGAAAATAAAAACATTGATCAACTCAGTATTGTGCAGATGGCTGTGGATGCAGGAATTATGCCTACGAAACCCTCAATGCAAATGCAAGAACACATGACAAATGTTTTAAAACAACTAGATAATGCAAGTGTTTTGCAAATGGTGGCATTTTTAACCACGTTAGTGAGAAATTTCCCTCAGTATTCCTTTAAACTATACCATCAAGAGCCTGATGGTACTTTAAGGAAACACAATGAAATCAGTTCTGCAGGTTCAAATAAAAGGCAAGAAATATCAATTGTTCTCCAGGGAAATGGAAAATATCATGTTGTGCACTTTGATGAAGACTCACTAGTTAAGTCATTGGCTGAAAGGATTAAAAATGGTTATCAGTCTGAGACAATAAAGGAACAAAATGAATCTCGTATTCCAGGCCTTCAAGATCTCATTAATGGTAAGATCCAAACTTGGATTGAAAATGCTCTGCTAGCCACCAAAATGACTCTGGGCCATGAATGTATCATTCATAAAGATGGAGTTGTTCCTGTTGATTACAAATGCACTGGTGTTGTGCAGAACAACATGAGATGGGGTGAAGGACTTCAGCAGTTCCTGGAGATGAAACACCAAACTAAACTGTCCAACATGAGTCTAATCACAAACTTCATGTCTAATGTTTGTTTATTCAAGAAATACTCAAACCAGATCTATGGGATCACAGGAACTTTGGGTGACCCAACAGAGCTTGATATGCTGAAGAAGCTCTACAATGGCATTAAGACCTGCAAGATTCCCTCATTTAGACCAAGGAAACTCTATGAGCTTGAAGGCATGGTGATCCCTGAAGAGGACCAGTGGATCAGAGCCGTTTGTAATGTTGTTAAGCATCAAGTGTCCTCTACAGTCTATCGAGGTCCACGAGCAGCTCTCGTCATCTGTGAAACAATCAATCGTGCAGAGATGTTTCATAGGGCCCTAGCAAACACCATCACAAAAGACAAACTAAAACTCTACGTGAATGACAATATGGATAACTCTACAATAATAAATTCAACAGTTGAAGCAGGAGTCGTCATCATTGCAACTAATCTAGCAGGTCGAGGAACAGACCTAAAGGTCTGTGAAAGTGTAAATGAGGCAGGAGGACTGTTTGTGGTGCAAACCTTCTTACCTCTGAATGTCCGTGTTGAACAGCAAGCCTTCGGACGAACGGCTCGCCAAGGAAGTCCAGGATCTGCTCAACTCATCGTGTGCACCAGTCACCTCTCTGACTCTGTTAAACTAGTGATGAGCCTGAACACATCTGTCACCAGCTTACTCAAATGTCTGAGCCATCTTAGATCTATACTGATGTCATGTGATTCCACAGAGAATTTGTTTGAGGATGGACTTAATCATTACCTTGAAAACCACAGCTTTCAAAATCATGAGGCAATGGTCTCTGCCCTAACAGACCTCTTAACCACGAAATCATTCTCATCACAAGATCTGGAAGAGGCAAAAAAAGCCAGGACCATTATGGTGAAAATCAGACTCTCAAGCTTCCTTGAAAAAGACATTCCAAAAATCACAACAAAGGAAGAGCTTTTCTCTGTTTACCTTGATGTTTTGGACAACATCTATGAAGATGATGCTTTTTCAGACCAGCGAGATGTATTTGTGTCCTGTCTTCATGAGTGTTGGGGTTTGTGGTTCTTGATGTACTTCAATGAGGAAACATCCATTGAGACACTGAAGGAACAGCTGGTAAGGGACTTGTCAAATGCAAAGCAGAAACTTTTAAGTAAACAGTCTCCATCCACTATGGTCTACTATTACATCAGGTCTGGAGACAATCTCCGTGAGAAGGGATGCCTTGCAGAGAGCATTGAGATGTACACTAAAGCTTTGGAGGACGGTGTCTGCTATGAGTTTATTCCTCTCTATAATCGTGCACTCGCCACAGTTATGAAGAAAGATGGTGGTTATATTGCTAAAGCACTACCTGACCTTGATATGGCTGAAAAGGCTATAGATTCATACAAGTCACAACTGGCACGGGTTCTGACTTGTGTAAAGCCACAAAGTGAAGATAAGACTTTGCTTACCAAACAGTTTCGAGTGAAGATGATCATTGCAGACCTTCTCAAGATGAACATTCAAGATGCTGTAATGGAGTTGAAGAGGGCTGAAAGCACAGGAGAAGATGTGAGCCAGACTGGAAAACATACTCTTTTTTTGCCCATAGACTTTTTAATGAGGCATGTAAGCAGTATGGAAGGTGAGAACCTGGCTGAAAGAGATATATATAGCTATGATGAATTCAACTAAAAAAATATCACTTTAACCACTTTAGGCACAGTCTGGAGCCCTGTTTAAGATAATTAATTACAATAGAAAATATAGACAAATTAAAAAAAGTAACTTATATTGCCTATTATTTACTATCATAATCTTTGTTTATGCTTTACATCAAATGCAGGTGATGGAAATCAACTAAAAGACATTTTTCAAAGGTAAGCGTGTCTCGACTTAATCAGTTTATTGATATTAGAGGTACAGCAATATTTTAAGTTAGATCAAGGCAAATATTTAGTGGATGAATACTTGAAAGAGTTATTTTATAGTGGTTAGTCATTCAATGTACATCAACAGAATATGTTCCTCTTTATGGCCAATAAGACTAAAAAACTAAAATACTGTTTAATCCTGATGAACTGTTTGATATTTCAGGATGCTTGAATTGAAAAGAAGCATTGAAGAACTAAAATCAGAATTTAACAGAAATCATCAAACTCTGACAAAGCAAATAAAGGCTCTGAATGACAGCACAGATGAGCTGGAGTCCATGCACAAGAACACTACGAAGGGCAGTTTGGTAGGATCTTCAATAGGAGCAGCGGGAGGAATCACAGCACTCGCGGGACTGGCTTTGGCCCCGTTCACATTCGGTGGTTCTCTGGCTCTTACTGCTGCTGGTGCCGTTGCTGGAGTAGCTGGAGGCGTCACGGGTGGAGCATCTAACATTACTGGCGCCATCAAGCAGAAAAGCCTACGCGAGACTATTGAGAAGATCATCAATGATTTCCTGAGCACAATCAACCCAATGATTGAGCTTCTGAGTAACATTCATAACATCACAGAGAAAACAGGATCTCCAAAGGAGACATTAACGCAGAAAGAATTTCTGAGAGCAGCAAGAGGGCTTGGAGACATATTACATATTGCACATGTAGCTGATGTGGCTAAATTTGCGAAAATGTGTGCAGAGACTGCCAAAGAAATCCGTGTGTCTGTGAAAGGTGTCAGTGCTGTGCGTGCGACTGCTCAAACCCTCAAACCTCTCCGTATGACAGCAGCGCTCACTGGCGCACTCTCCGTTGCGTCTCTAGCTTTTGACGTTTACAGTATTGTTCAAGATTCAACAGAGCTCTCAGAAATGAATCAATCAGCACACAAGAGAAATGCAGAAGAAATCAAATCAGAAACGCTGAGATTTATTCATCGGGTGAAAGAAATAGCTGCTCAGTTTAAGATTAGTGTGGATATAATTAAACATACCATAAACACTTTTAAGAGTATTTAACAAATACTCAAAAACTTCCTCTCAGACCCAGCAAAGCAAATGATCAAAAATGTTAATAACAATGAAAACATTGATGATTATATTAAATTAGCAGCCTTGTTCTTGTGTTTCTGATTGTTTTCCAAGTTGTGTTGAATTTTGGTCTGAAATACAAAGAAGGTCTGCACTCTATTGTTTTTTTTTTTATTCTTGGCAGAAGACAAAGTTGACAGACTTTTCGGCTCTTTGCCAGTCACTGACGAAGGCAAAGAGACGAACCGTTTGTCAACTTTGTCTTCTGTCAGGAATTAAACTATTTTTTTTAGAGTGCATTTTTGGTTTGATAGCTGGGAGAGTGCGGTGAGCGTATTGATTGGAATTTTGGTCTGAAAAAAATTGTCAATCAAAATAAAACGTTTATTATTATTATTATTTTTCCTGAAGAGCAAAACCTTTTATTTTGTTTGTTTATTTACCAAAGAAATGTCGATTTTTGTATATTTTATATTATTTATATTGCTGTCAATGTTAACACGATTAATTACAACACATGATTAATTGCAAATAAAATAATTTTAAGAGGTCATGAACAGCATTGTTTTATAATGTTTCCTGTGGAGCATTTATAATGTTAGTATGATTTGTCATAAATTAGAAATAAAAGGCATTTATCTGATGTTAGCCTCTGATTTAAACGCTATGTTTGAAGGGGGGCGTGTCTGTGTGAGACTTCAGTATAAACACCCACTGCTGTGATTGGCTGCTGTGAGACTTCAGTACTGCTGTGATTGGCTGTGAGACTTCAGTGTAAACACCCACTGCTGTGATTGGCTGTGAGACTTCAGTGTAAACACCCACTGCTGTGATTGGCTGCTGTGAGACTTCAGTACTGCTGTGATTGGCTGTGAGACTTCAGTGTAAATGCCCACTGCTGTGATTGGCTGTTGTGAGACTTCAGTACTGCTGTGATTGGCTGTGAGACTTCAGTGTAAACACCCACTGCTGTGATTGGCTGCTGTGAGACTTCAGTACTGCTGTGATTGGCTGCTGTGAGACTTCAGTACTGCTGTGATTGGCTGCTGTGAGACTTCAGTGTAAACGCCCACTGCTGTGATTGGCTGCTGTGAGACTTCAGTGTAAACGCCCACTGCTGTGATTGGCTGCTGTGAGACTTCAGTACTGCTGTGAGACTTCAGTACTGCTGTGATTGGCTGCTGTGAGACTTCAGTACTGCTGTGATTGGCTGCTGTGAGACTTCAGTGTAAACGCCCACTGCTGTGATTGGCTGCTGTGAGACTTCAGTGTAAACGCCCACTGCTGTGATTGGCTGCTGTGAGACTTCAGTACTGCTGTGAGACTTCAGTGTCAAGTCAAGTCAAGTCACATTTATTTATATAGCGCTTTTCACAATACAGATTGCATCAAAGCAGCTTCACAGTGATAACATGAAAGTAGTACAACACAGTTCAATAATATTGTTGAATATTAAATATTAAATATCCCCAACTAAGCAAGCCAAAAGCTAGGCGACAGTGGCAAGGAACCAAAACTCCATCAGATTGGATGGAGAAAAAAACCTTGGGAGAACCCAGGCTAAGCCTAAGCCAGTGTAAACACCCACTGCTGTGAGACTTCAGTGTAAACACCCACTGCTGTGATTGGCTGTGAGACTTCAGTGTAAACGCCCAGTGCTGTGATTGGCTGCTGTGAGACTTCAGTGTAAACGCCCACTGCTGTGATTGGCTGCTGTGAGACTTCAGTGTAAACGCCCACTGCTGTGATTGGCTGTTGTGAGACTTCAGTGTAAATGCCCACTGCTGTGATTGGCTGTTGTAAGACTTCAGTACTGCTGTGATTGGCTGCTGTGAGACTTCAGTACTGCTGTGATTGGCTGCTGTGAGACTTCAGTGTAAACACCCACTGCTGTGATTGGCTGCTGTGAGACTTCAGTGTAAATGCCCACTGCTGTGATTGGCTGCTGTGAGACTTCAGTGTAAACACCCACTGCTGTGATTGGCTGCTGTGAGACTTCAGTGTAAACACCCACTGCTGTGATTGGCTGCTGTGAGACTTCAGTGTAAATGCCCACTGCTGTGATTGGCTGCTGTGAGACTTCAGTGTAAACACCCACTGCTGTGATTGGCTGCTGTGAGACTTCAGTGTAAACACCCACTGCTGTGATTGGCTGCTGTGAGACTTCAGTGTAAATGCCCACTGCTGTGATTGGCTGCTGTGAGACTTCAGTGTAAACACCCACTGCTGTGATTGGCTGCTGTGAGACTTCAGTGTAAACACCCACTGCTGTGATTGGCTGCTGTGAGACTTCAGTGTAAATGCCCACTGCTGTGATTGGCTGCTGTGAGACTTCAGTGTAAACACCCACTGCTGTGATTGGCTGCTGTGAGACTTCAGTGTAAACACCCACTGCTGTGATTGGCTGCTGTGAGACTTCAGTGTAAACACCCACTGCTGTGATTGGCTGCTGTGAGACTTCAGTGTAAACACCCACTGCTGTGATTGGCTGCTGTGAGACTTCAGTGTAAATGCCCACTGCTGTGATTGGCTGTTGTAAGACTTCAGTACTGCTGTGATTGGCTGCTGTGAGACTTCAGTATAAAGCCTAAAGCCACACATGATTTACGTGACTGTGCCTTAAATTGAATGGAATAAATAGCAGAATAAAAGATAATAAGACATTGAGTAACACACGAGTGCGAGTGCATTTTGCAAAGTCATATTAAAGAACCGATCGGAAAGCCGTACAGTTATTATTATTATTATTATTATTATAACTATCTGTATTGCTGTTTTCACTTCACTCACTGCTACAGCCATCTACATCTCAGATGAGCTTATTTCTAACCGGCACACATCTCATGGTGATCACTGGTGATCGTTTCTGCGCAGATTTTGCTCTACTCAAACAAGCCTATTCTCTGTATCTTGAACTTTAACCTGCACTTGCTGTCAGACCGGATTGAAACAGGTTTTTACTTTTGTAATGTGACTGACTCCTGCAAACCTCTTCCTGCTTTCATGTTGGCAAGAAAGAAACGTCTAAACTCGATGCAACTTCAACACAGAGGTATTACGTTTCCTTATAAAAGCCCGTTTTGAGTTTCTTATATGAAATGTAAATGTGAGATGTAACAAAACTGATGAATGTGATTAATAACTTGATGAGCTGGTGTAACGTGGGTTTCAGTTTCATTATATTAGAAACAAATGAGAGTTATTTTGGTAATTGGTACAAATGTAACATGTAGCTACAATGAGATTTTGGAGCACAAAAAATGTTGAATTACTGCATAAATTGTAAGTGTAGAGATTAAAGATCTATATCATGTTGTATGCACTGATACCACTTTTTAAGGATCGAGTATTTTTGTGTTTACGTTTCAATGATGAAGTGATCAAGGAGTCTCTGGGTGTACACAGTTTTACTTTATCATGAGGGTTTATTAAAACTCTTTCATGTTCGTCACATGAGTGTTAACTCTCTAGCAGTAAGGACACAATGAATCTACCAGGACTAATTTGCATGAACTGTACTGACAAGTGCAACAGCCAATAAGAACACAGCTTACATTGCATGTGGCATGTGATTGGTTCCTAGCAAAACTACAAGTACGAGTACCGATATTTTTTTTCTGGTACTCCGTTGTACTGTTTTTTTTCTCTCTCTTTTTTATTCTGTGATGTGCCAATTTTCCAAGAACAACACAGTGAGACTAATAGCCTGGTTAAAACCAGACCATTCTCAGTTGTAACTGAGTTATGGTCTGGCAAAGCGTCATAGACAAATCATTTCCAGAGGGGCGTCACCAACGGACGTCGCGGATAGACCTAAACCCAATCAGAGCGATGAAGGAGATGACGTATGCAGAGCGGCGGAGAAACATCTCAGAGTGTTGTTCTTTGCTCGGTTTTTAACTAAAAGGAAACGTTCAAATCGCTTAAAACAGACGCGATAGCTGATTGGAACGAGTGATGTTCGACGGCGGCATCCATCTTTGTAATGTAGGCTACAAAATCTGCTTCAAAATCCCAGCGCTGTCGTCATCGTGTAAAGCCCGCCCCAACGTTTCTGATTGGTGCCTCGATTTCAGCGGATTGGAAATTGGCTTGAATGAGCTCTTTGCCAGACTAACTTTCAGAGCAAATCTAAATTTGCCGGAAGTTGTCTGGGTTTTCCCAGGCTATGAGACTAATGAATGTAGGACAGCATCTTTACTACAAACAACTTCAACTCAAACATATTATGAAAAAAGGAATCATTCTTATGTGCTTGTCACAAATTTTCACAGTGTCCAATAACCTCCATAGGGCGTAATAGATGTAATTTTTACCTGCCTGTCAAAAAGTTGTCATACAGTGCCAAACAAATATCACAGGACAAATGTTTATGACATAATAACACTGTGTAACAATGTAATCACAGTTGAAAGTGTACAGTAAAATATTACAGTGTACTGTTAAATCTGGATGAGCAACACTATAACTCAGTGGTTCTCAAACTTTTTCGGTCATTCCCCACTTTGGACAAGGGGGAATTTTCAAGCCCCACTGCCCCCATCGCCCCGACACAATGCTAATGAAATACGTAACAAGCTTAAAATGTTCCAATTTATTGAAGAACAAGTAGTATTAGTATAGTAACAAGTTGTATCTAAATACAAACTAACTATCTACATCAAATAACAGCAAGTTCAAAAATATAGAAAATGAAGTGCATCTGTGTCATAACTTGCAAGAAATTCAAAAATAGAGAAAATAAAAGTGCCTCAAAAATAGAAAAGAAATAAAAGTGCCACTTTGCAATCTGTTAAAAAAAAGAAAAGAAGAGAAATCCATTTGGCAAGAGGTCTATTTATCCCTGCATTAGTGACTGCAATGAGCCTGTTTTGCATTGCACAATTTCTCAAAGCAGGGTTGCAGGCTTGATACTGCCACTCTCAAATCATGTTCAATGTTCAGAGAAATTTCATGTCTTGTCGTAAGCCACAACATAATGACGTCACATATTGTCCAACCCAGCCCTCAGCCCCCACTTACGCATGAAACAGCTTCCAGCGCGCCTGGCCATCGGCGCAAAACATAGGCTACATATCTATGGGCGCAAAAGTTTGTTCCACTACAATTAATATGCCGACGTCACGTCAATCATTATTTTGGGGGTGGGGAATTCCTGTTACTTGTTGTCGCCCCCGGGGGTGATCGGTCTATTAAGCGGCAACACACAGCTAAGGACGGTTTGCTCTCACACGCGCTGCATTAATAGTCACACACACACACACACACACACACACGCGCGCGCGCAGTCACTCTCTACTGTAGTGCGCGGTCTTGCTCCAGATTCCGGGAGATTGGAGCTCATTTGCGGGCGTCAAGGAGCCGCTATCAATATTCGGGAGACTCCCGGAACTTCCGGGACATTTGGGATGTCTGGATAAAGATATAAAGGCATAAAAAGGAAAATTTCCTCCCGTTTGGCGCGCCCCACCTGTCACGTCTCTATTCCCCACCAGTGGGGCGCGCCCCACACTTTGAGAACCGCTGCTATAACTGCAGGAGGAGTTCTTAAGAAGGAAGAAATATAAGCTAAGGATGTTTTTGTAGAAGGCAGTCAGTTAATTAGGATTATTTTTCAAAAGTAAGTGGCAGGTTCTTTTTAAGGAACAGAAGCGTCTCTGCAAGTTCAGCAACAAGCCTGCTTCTGCTTTCATTCAGAATGTGTGACGAGGAGCTAAGCAATCTTTCACTTTCCGCGCTACTGCAAGAGGCTGAAAGATATGTTTGGGTAACACTTTAGAATACGGTTCCTTCATTAATGAATAACTACACAGGAACAAATGAGTAACACAATATTAACAATCTAGTAACTACTATTAACTAACAAGAAATTCTGATTAACAAATTAGTAAGTAACAGCGCACAGATGAAAGTGGTAGTTCACTATTAACTAATCAATAACTACTTTTTTTTTTAATGCTTCCCAGAAAACTACTGTAAGAATCATGGTAACTAACTAGTAATGACTCAAGTGTTACTACATACTTCTAAAGGAACGACTAATTATTTGGATCCGTATTCTAAAGTGAAGATCACAATAACTAACTAGTAATTACTCAAGTGTTACTACATACTTCTATGGGAATTACTAATTCTTTTAAGCTTTTGAGGTTTTTGGTGAAGTTTTAGATAGTAATTCCCATAGAAGTATGTAGTAACACTTGAGTAATTACTAGTTAGTTACCATGATCTTCACTTTAGAATACGGATCCAAATAATTAGTCATTCCTTTAGAAGTATGTAGTAACACTTGAGTCATTACTAGTTAGTTGCCATGATTATTACATGAAAAGCCAATCCTAAAGTGTAGAATCTTCTAATCCTTCACAAGATATTTGCACACACGTATGAGGTAGGAGACATTAATAATTTTTTTTTTTTTTTGAGGTATAGGTTAAATAATAAAATCACTGTATATGGTATTTGGATGGCCGATAACTCAATATGTTCCAGCCGTCACCGTGACTCTGGCCAATTTTCTGCCATTCCTCTGGACTGGCATTGAATCACTACAGGACAAGTAAGGTCCCGACAACTGCATTTAAAAAGCCATTTCTTTAAAATTATTCAGTTGATAAATAGTTCTCTAGGAGAGAGCATAGGCTAATTATTTCCCAAATCATACAGTAAGTCTGCTATGCTATTACATATTGATAAAACTTGTGTATTTGTTTACAGCAGTTATTAATGTTAATGTAGTGCTAGTCATTTGTCCTGCATTAGTTATTGATTAGTTTTGCATGAACTATTAATCTTCTTCAGTTCTCTGGGAAGCATAAAAAAAGAAGTTATCAATTAGTTAATAGTGAACTACCACTTTCATCTGTGCGCTGTTACTTACTAATTCGTTAAACAGAATTTCTTGTTAGTTAATAGTAGTTACTAGATTGTTAATATTGTGTTACTCATTTGTTCCTGTGTAGTTATTCATTAACGAAGGAACCGTATTCTAAAGTGTTACCCTATTATTTGTATTATTAAATTATTATTTATAAATTAATATTTATATTATAATTTTTTCAAACAATTATTTCAGTTAATCTGAACAAGATTTTCTTTTGTGTCACTGTAAAGTGAGAAGTAATCAACTTTTAAAATATACTGTGTATCAAAATTATAATTACACTTGTTCTCAATCGCTTTGGTATCGCTTTGGCACGAAACAGACTTAACATTCTCTTAACCGTAATTTCAATTGTCATAACTGTTTGCTGGACCATCAGAACTCTACAGTATATTGCATGTCTGCAAAATGTTGTTACTTACCCAAAACATTAACAGTTTTTCTCAATCGCTTTGGCTCAATTCTCAAATTAGACTTTTCCCCCCCTCAAAACAAGTTGGCTTGTTCCATCGTAGCGACGGAGAACTTTAATCCCTGAGAACATATGAACACATCACACCAGTCCTCAGGTCTTTACACTGGCTCCCAGTTACATTTAGGATTGATTTTAAAGTATTATTACTGGCAGCGGGGGAATTATACCGCGGTCACGGCCGCCGTTGCCCTACACTTTGGCCTTCATGCCCCGTGAAAAAAAAATCATCGTACGGCCACAGTGGCCTGTGTGCCCTGGCCCTGTCCAAGTTCCATGTATAAAGCGCCAGTGCGGCATAGTGGGCTTGCTTTGAATTACAGCGAGCCACCCAAGTAGTCTCTGAACTTCAATTAGTTCGTGGATTCGCGCAGGTTCAGTGTCATAATCACATTAATGATCTCACGCCTCAAAACAGCAGTGCAAGAAGCATGTAACGTCAGCACCAACAGAAGAACGACACTCAGGTAAGCATTAGCAAACGAGCTAAGCCGGTTTGATATGATACGTAACTGATTAATGTGGTAGGATTTGACTGAAGTTAACACTTAGTCGCTAGCAGCTAGCTTGCTAGTTCAGCATGCAAAAATGGTAAATACCGGTAATACTAAGGACAACAAACGTCTCCTCAGGGTGAAAAAGGTCGGCAGCTGCAGCGCCATTTAGCATTTAGTTTACTACCTGAGGCTGTGAATGTAACCTGTGAACCGTTGCCAGTGCGTCAGCGCACTGAAGCGTTTTTTTTTTTAATAGTTCAAAGTTGCTATAAGATTTAATGTTATTACCTTGACAAACTATACATCATTAAAAAGATATAAGACTCACGTTTCAGTATTTGACCACTATTGTATTCTGAGAAATTTTTATTGACAGACAGTTATGTCTTAATTTGCGTCAGATGCTCCCATTCATAAAAAACTCCTGTGCTGTCGTCATGACAGCGATTCACAAAACAACATCCCTCACGGCTTTTAGATCAAAAGTGTGCAGATTTGGAGAAATATTGATATATTCTCAGTTTACATCAGATTTCTATTGACAGGAATAATATTTGATTGAATTTATAGCCAAATGCGTCGATGTAATCATTATGAGCGCTGTATACTGATGTGCTGTGTTTTCAATTCATACCAGCAGCCTGAGGGCGCTCTACTGAACATTATAGTCCATATTTGAAACACATGAAGAAGAGCGTTCGACAATGCAGGAAATCCCAAATCCCCGACCACAAATAGAGCTAACAGATCGCTGTAACATGCAGATTATGTCGTTTTGAAGACAATAAACATTTTTGCAATGATATTTGACTTACCTGTGTTCTTCGAGCCATGTCAGGCATTTTCATAATAATAGATTATATGTATAATGTTATGCTAATCGATAGACTTTCTCATCGTTGCATTATGCCTCCAAGACCTACCGAAGATTACCATCAGCGATGTACACCGGCTAGTACAAGCGGCAAGCTCATCCCCGAGGAGCAAAAGGGAAAAAGGGTTCAAGATGTATATATTTAGTTACATCGACCACTATGAAGGTAAGTTATACAACAGCTATCTGACTGGAAAGCTAACGTTATCTGTAGTTAACGTTACTGTCTAACTTTGACAACTTGACAGGCTATTTGATCCAGTGTAACAGTTAGTGTTTTTATAATATACGATTAAGTGTATGCATAACATGAATGATGTCCAATTCCCCACAGTTTCAAACAAAGATTCATCAGGGAGAGTCAGCGTCAGGGCTGCCTGTTACAGGTCGATGAGAAAGAGCGAGAAGCCTCACGACCTCAGAGTAGGGAGTAAAAATAAGTTTTCTAGTGGAGGTAACCTGTGCTTTAGGATTCAAGTAAGCCTAGCTAGCTGACTTGAAAGGGCTAAGTTATATCTTTCTTTTCGATTTGCAACCCTGTGTTGAAAGACAAATTAATGACCTAAACCTAACGTTACACCTATTAGGGATGTCCCGATCCGATCACGCGATCGGAAATCGGGCCCGATCACGTGGTTTCAGACTCGATCGGAATCGGACGTTACCTCCCGAATCAGGACTCGGATATATGTAAATTAGGGGTGTAACGGTACATGTATTCGTAATTATTGAACCATTTCGGTACGAGGGTTCCGGTTCGGTACGCATACAAACTGAACCAAACAGGACCATTTTTCCTGCCGACAAAATCCGCGCTGGCGCGATCACCACAACATTGCGCAACATCAAATGGCAAACGTAATGAAAGCGGAACTAAACTGCACTATATTGTGCTTAACGGACCATTTATCAGTTCGGACCAGCAACATCTGTGCAGCGCGAGATCAAGCGACACTGTGCTAAGAGATCCAGTGAAGAAAACATTTGAATTCGCCACTGAAGTAATAACATCGCTGCGAGATCTAGTGAGAAGCATTCACATTTCTCCATTATTAACCGTAGATCTCTATTAGAGCAAACAGCGCTGACGTGGGAACCAGGAGAAACATTGAGCCGTGAATGAACATGAATTTAATGTTGCACTTCAAAACTCAAATATTATATAAATATATATTTAAATGTTATTTTTAATGTGATTACCAAAACATTATTTGTTCATCCTTCAAAGATTACCCCCATTTATAAACCTGAAAGTTTCAAGATGTAGGAAAACTCAAACTTATTTAAAATATTTTTTCTTTTAGTAAATAGGAAATTTCTCTGGCATTTCTTTCTTTTTGCTGTATCATATCGAACCGAACCGCGAATTTTGTGTACTGTTACACCCCTAATGTAGCCTATATTCTCTTTTTTTTAATATACATTTTTAAAACACTTTTTGTTTTTTGTTTACATGCCTGCCGGGTATTTTAAGTTGAGGTGCTATTTGTTTTTATATTAGACTTTTTCTATATTTACTGTTGCACTAAAGTCCAAAAGTGAAGATTTTATGTTATGTATTACTTGATTGTTCAAGCTACCTCACAGAAGTGCTCTGTTTGTTAACAGAGTTGTTGAATGTTAAAATAAAGTGAATTAAAGGAAAAATAAGGAACATCCTGGATCTGTTTTTTTTCGCTCTTCTTTATTCTTTTTTATGTATTATATAAGTATCGGATCGGGACTCGGTATCGGTAGATACTCAAAATCAAATGACTCGGACTCGAGGGCAAAAAAACCTGATCGGGACATCCCTAACACCTATAGCTTTCATGAAAACCCCAGAAACTGGTTATGACGGCTGCAGTTATAAATAATAATAATAATAATTCATTACATTTATATAGCACTTTTCTAGGCACTCAAAGCGCTTTACGTAGAATGGGGGAATCTCCTCAACCACCACCAATGTGCAGCTCCACTTGGATGATGCGACGGCAGCCATATTGCGCCAGAACGCCCACCACACACCAGCTTACTGGTGGAGAGGAGACCGTGATGAAGCCAATCAGTATATGGGGATGATTAGGAGGCCATGATGGACAGAGACCACTGGGCAAATTTGGCCAGGATGCCGGGGTTACACCCCTACTCTTTCGATTTTTTGTGACCACAGAGAGTCAGGGCCTCGGTTTAACGTCTCATCCGAAGGATGGTTTATTTACTGAAGGAAGGTTATTTACTGTATGTTCAATGTTCTCTGTTTTACTAACACTATATGAAAGTGAGTAAATTGAGACTGGTGATACAGGCTTATCTATTTGGATGTCCTTAAATTACAGTATTGTGTTTGATGCCATTGATAACATGACATGATTGAGCCTATTCCCTATACCTACTAACCTGATCAGCCTGCTCTCAGCTTTCTCATTTATACTATAAAAAAAAAATACTATAGTATTTACTGTAGTAAATTGTACTATACTGTATTTATTATAGTTTTTACAACACTTTGTTAATGAATGCTACAGCATACTGTAGTGTTAGCTATAGTGAATTGATAAACTAATAAATAGTAGAGTATACTTTAGTTTTTACTACAGTAAACTGTAGTGTATTGTAATATAATATACCCTATAGTTGTAGAAAACTTAGTACAGTATCGGGTAATTTGTTTATATTACTATAGTTGTTATATTGCCACAACAAATTAATTCAAGTACTTTACTATAGTAGTTTTTCATGTGTGAAGAGCTGATCTAGTATGTTGCATCAACAACCACTTAAATTAATTTGATAATTATTTTGTGTAATTAATAGGGTGTGAAACCAGGCAGAGTGAGTGACGTGGTGTTCATTTCCACTAAGCCGAAGCAGTTCACGATTGCTGACGGTGTAAGGTAATATCTATTGTCCTATGTAATTGTACAGCCTACTATACAGTATAACTTAGTGATTGTTGTTTGAGTGTAAAATTGTTATTAAAGTCCTAATTGTGAAATTAAATTATTCAAAGGAGTACACGTTACAAGGCAGTGCGACGGGAGCTGCCAGATCCAGATGTCCTCAAAGTTGACGAGGTGTACACAAGACTTCTTGCCAGACATTGCTCCACTCATCACCACCATGGCGATAAATGCGGATGTCCCACTGGTTGACTCCGCTTTTGGGAAAGTCCAGGAAGGTAGTCCCATATCCTACCAGCATCCATTACCAGTGAGCCGGGTTGTAGTACGCCACCCAGATGCCCCTCCACCACCACCTTTACCTGTAGATGGATATAGGCTGGAGCCTACCAGCTGTCAGTTTGCCTGCAGTCACCAACAACACTTCCATCTACAGTCACTTGTCACTACAGTAGACATGGCAAGGAAAATAGAAGTTGCCACCAGGGAGCAGAGCAACACTGTAGAGTGGCACCGTGTCAGGAGGCCAAGAATAACATCTTCCCGATTCAGGGAAATATGCCATGTCAGAGTTCTGCTGAAAACTTGGCACAAAGAATTAAAAAGGGAGTGGCTCAAACAGCTGCAATGAAGAGGGGACTGGCACTGGAACCGGTTGCCATCCAGGAGTACTGCAGAGTAAAAAACACAAATTACTGGCCTTGTGGGTTCATCATCCACCCAGACGCCCCCTGGTTAGGGTCATCTCCTGACGGTCTGGTGTTTGACCCAACTGAGAGCCCACCCTTCGGACTACTGGAAATTAAATGTCCCAACGCAAATAGCTATGTGGACTGTAGCTACTTGAAAATGCAGAGTGGCACATTGAAATTAAAGCAGACTCACAGCTACTACTGGCAGGTGCAAGGCCAGCTTCTACTTACAGAGATGGAGTGGTGTGATTTTGTTGTTTTTGCAGTGGAGGATATTCTCATACAACGCATCTACAGAGACTGTGAGGTGGCTAAAACCATCAGGGAGAAGGGAGATTATTTTTATTTTTATTTTTACATGGAAGTTTGAACAGGGTTCTCTGCCACTTTTTTTGCATTTAGAGTTGCCTTTGATTGATATGCACAATTTTTTTTTTCTTTGAACAACCACTATACTGATTAGGGCTGGACCCAAATATTCGAATATTCGTTCAGTGGGTTGGTATTCGATTTGAAAATGTGACATTTGAATATTCTGGGGGGTTTTTTTTGCACACAGGGCAACCCCCTCGCAACGGTTCTCGTTCGCGCTTGAATATGTTTTACACTATAAAATCTGGTGAAATATAATACTTAAGTTCTAAATACTATAAGTTCTTAGCTAGTTAATACATATATTTGCTTCTTTTTGGACTACAAAAAGTGTTCCTGCAACGGGAGTATTCTCTGGCTAGAGCGCAGAACAGCGGAGTTTGTATGGACAGAAGAGCATGCCTGAGCTTGTGTTTTGGGTTAAGCTGCGTTGCTTTGACATTGTGAAAAATAGAATAATAGAAACAAAATGTATTATCCTCCTAAATTAATCTACTGCGAAATATTAATATAAATTTGTGATGTTGTTATTGAAATTGTTATTGCTACCATGTTCTTTATTTAGGCTATTACAGTTCGTTCATTTATTTTTCGTTTGTCTTTATTTAAATTTGGTTTTTATATATTTAAATTTCATTTTTATTTATTTAAATTTCGTTTTTATTTATTTAAATCTACCCGACTTTGTCAGTGGGAATATTATAAGACTAGACCTTATTAAAAATATTGCTTAAGTTAAAAGACCTGTGTGTGTGTGTTTTATATGCAGTGTCCATTCTCGGAGCATATAAGCCCTGCTGGCGTGAGGCGCGCCGCTTCTTTATTTAAATCTACCCTACTTTGTCAGTAATTTGTTAGTGAGAAAAATATTAAAAGACTTATTAAAAATATTGCTTAAGTTAACAGACCTGTGTGTGTTTTATATCACTAGTGCAGTGTCCGTTCTCGGAGCATATAAGCCCTGCTCGCGTGAGGCGCGCCGCTTCTTTATTTAAATCCACCCTACGTGGTCAGTAATTTGTTAGTGAGAAAAATATTAGACTAGCCTACCTTATTAAAAATATTGCTAAAGTTAACAGACCTGTGTGTGTTTTATATCACTAGTGCAGAGTCCGTTCTCGGAGCAAGCTCTGCTCGCGTGAGGTGCGCGCGCTTCCCGCTTGCACTGTTCTGTAGTTTATTAAAAGTTTATAAATTCTGAACGTGTCGTGTCTCGCCTGTCTATATCTATATTTGCACTCTTGCACTCCTTGTGAAGTCGTTTGGATGAACGGTTCTCGAAATAATCAAAATGCAAATGGCCAGACAGATATATAGAGATTCCGAAGCTTCGAATATTCGATGTTCATTAGGCCTACTGCCGAAGCTTCGAAGCTCAAAAAATGGTATTCGGACCAGCCCTAAATCATTATTCATATTATTTATTAAGAATCACTGCTGTTATGTATAATAAATATTGCCTTAAATGTGCTTCTATGTGTGGTCTCCTCTTAATGCTTTCATGCTTTGAGTCAGGTGTGTAAAACAATGCAGAACTCTAAACTTTCCAGTTGGTGCCCATCTCGTCACCTGTTGTGGAGGAGGGGGTTTAAAGAGTTAATATAGGTGTATACAGTTATTTTTAAATAATTACCTTTTTAATAATGTAAAAGCTATGTCAACAAAAGGCTGTTTAATTAATCAATTCTGGTAAGTAAATGTTTAACAAAACTATAAAATATTCATTAGAAAATTTACAAGAAACTATTAGAATTAGAAATACATTCATTAGAAACTATTAATAAGCAAAAAATTAAATGTCATTAATACATGAGTCCAGATTCATTGTCGAGTTGCCTTTACCAGTGGTCCGTACTGGTAGTTGACCAGGAAGCAAGCCACATTGAATAACTCCTCAATGCTTCCACATACAGAAAGTGGGTTCTCTTTCACCCTCCTGATGCACCTCTCCACATGGACCCTCAGACGTGCAATGGATTGAGTCTGCATGACATCCTCTCTACTCATTTGGGTGTTTCTTGAAAGAAAGGCAGGCCGGTAAACCTTGCACGGAGCCAGATTGTCCACAAGGAACCCTTTGTCAACCATAATTGCCGTGTCTTGTGTGAGTAGGTTTGCGATGCCAGACAGCTTGAAGATCTCACGGTCACTCATGGATCCTGCATACAGACCAGACACAAATGTAATGGCACCATGGGGCGCCATACCGATCATGGCCTTGAATGTAGCATGAGACTTGTACGTGGAAAACACCTCACTCTGCAACTAGAGAAAGGATGGAGTTTGGCAGAATATTTCAGTACAGTCAAGCACCACTTGTGTGTCAGGGAAAACTAAAAAACTCTGGTGGAAGTTGAGCTCTGACAGTTTCACGTGGGATCCACAGACGTTGGCTTCCAAGCAGTTGGTATAGGACAGGGGTTCTCAAAGTCTACATTCAAAGGTCCAAATCTGAATTTTCATCAATGTCAAAGGTCCGAAACTATTGGTTATTACAAAACTTATTTTTAATAAACATGCATAAAAAAATCAACATTCATTTTATTTAAAAAATAAGGTGTTTTTGAAAAAATTCAAAAAAAATTCTTAACAAAACACAACAAGAGGTAGGCCCAAAGTAACATGGTGCAAAATACAGAACAGTCTAATGTGAGAAATGGCACTGTCTGTCTCCCATCAGCTGCCGAAAACGTGGCACAAAAGGTGTGGTTGCCAGACGGAGACACTGGCCTAAATGTTCATTAGTCAAGCTGCTGCGGTATGAGTTCTTTACAGCATTCATTGCTGAGAATGCAGACTCACACCGATAGGTCGACCCAAACATGGTAAGAACACAGATGGCTACTTTCTGCAGATTGGGGAAATTTTCAGCTGTGACCATTTTAGTCCAAAAGGTAAGAGTGTCACAGTCCACTTCCTGCAAAGCCACATTTTCCTGTAAGTCAATGAGTTCAGTCTGCAGAGATGCCATGCTTGCCCATGGGAAGATGCTCTTGGTTTCTTTTGAAAACTCCTCAACATTCTTGACCAGGAATGGAGATGGAATGCAGAGCAGCACTTGTCTGCCTATATTGAACCCCTCAAAGCGCATCCTGAAATTTTCAGCTAGCTTCTCCAAAAAGGAAAGATGGTGACGATGGTGATTGCCATTAGTCTGCTGGAGAAGAGTTGGAAAGTGGATATGTGGCCCTGTGATGTCACTCTTAAAGATCTCCAGCTGCCTTTCAAAGGAGCGTACTGCTGCCATCAGATCACACACTGTGTGGCCTTTGCCCTGAAGCTTCAGATTCAGTTCATTTAGATGAGATGTTATGTCCACTAAAAAGGCCACAAGCTCCATGCTGTCATCATCCCTCAGAAAATCCAAGTAATGCCTGGCTTTGACATTCTTCTGCTGGGACAAAAACATCTCCAAATCTTTTCTGATGGCCCAAAACC
This sequence comes from Rhinichthys osculus, assembly GCA_029959095.1. Classification (NCBI taxonomy): domain Eukaryota; kingdom Metazoa; phylum Chordata; class Actinopteri; order Cypriniformes; family Leuciscidae; genus Rhinichthys; species Rhinichthys osculus. The sequence continues at coordinate 62,759,476 of JARWKJ010000002.1, forward strand.
TTTCCAAGACTCTTCCCTTACTCAGCCACCTAACATTGTTATGGAGGAGTAAGTCGTCATAAGCAGCATTTACCTGATAAGAGAAAGAAAAAAGATAAAAATAAATAAATACATGATCTTTGTAAATTCTGTAAATTTAAATGGTTTAAGTCTGTTGTAAGTAGATTTTGATGACAACCTTTAATACTTCCAAATGCATATAATTACATTTTCTCCTACATTTTATTCACAATTAAAAATTATTATATAAATAAAAAAACATTTGTGAAATAAGGGTTGACTTAACATTAGTCAGTGGGGAGATATTCAGCATTTCCTGCATTAATTATGCCTTAGTTTCCCATTGATTAAAATTGTTAAAGATTTAAATGCTTTGGCTCTGCAGGTGTGTGTGTGTGTGTGTGTGTGTGTGTGTGTGTGTGTGTGTGTGATCGTGTGTGTGTGTGTGATCGTGTGTGTGTGATCGTGTGTGTGTGTGTGTGTGATCGTGTGTGTGATCATCACTTAATAATCCCCTATTGACCCACACACACAAAAACACAGTAGAAAAAGTCAAATTAATTCTCACCTCAGTCAGGAATGCCCGCAGAAGACGGTGCTGAAGGGCAGAGGATGCTCTCAGGTAGTTCACAAGCTTCATAATAGTTTCCATGACGTCTGAATATTCTTTTCCAAGGCTAGCACACAGCACGGACTGGTGTATAATACAGTGGTATGTCAGCAGGTCGGAGTGCTCCTCTTTCAGACGTTGAACAGCTCCCTTCTCCTTCCCTATCATGGCTGGAGCACCATCAGTAGTGATGGACACAATATTCTTGACATTAATTCCCCGTTCATTAAGCATCTGCATGATAGCTTCATAGATGTCCTCTCCTCTAGTGTGACAGAGTGGAGTAAGGCCCAGTAAGTCTTCACAGAATGTCCCCTTTGCCTTGCTGAAGTATCTGACAAACACACATAGCTGGGCTTGGTCTGTGCCATCTGTTGACTCATCCACCGCAAGTGAAACGCAGGGTGCATCTTTGATATCATCAGTTAACTGCTTAACTAAGTCATGGGCAAGTACCTCTGTCCTCCTGGTTGAAGTGTCATTGGACAGTGGGATTTTCTTTAATTTCTCTGACATCTCCTGTCTCTCCTTTCCCTCAAACAAAGCATCTGCTATCTCCACTAAACACTCCTTAACTATCTCTGCATCAGAGAACGGCTTCTTGTTTTTGCCTAGTACCCAGGCCACTCGGAAAGATGCTTCTGTAGCTCTCTCTTGCTGTGTCACAGCTCTCACAAGCAACTTATTTGTTGATTCATATGAAGACTTTAGCTGTCGTAGTTTTGCTGTCCGTACCTCTGTATTTTGTGGATATTGCTGTTCAAAATGTCTGTGTTTTGTTTCATAATGTCGTTTGACATTTCCACTCTTCACAACTCCAACTGTCTCATTACAAATTAAACAGAATGGCTTCGTGCTGGATTGGGGCAAAATGAACGCATACCTCTCGGTCCAATCATCTTTAAAAACTCTATTTTCTCCGTCAACTTTTCTTTTCTTGGACGATGCCATCCTAACACCCATTCAAACGCTTACTGCGGTGAACTTGAAGTGTCGCGTCGCGCCCGATTACGTCAAAAATCATACGCTCACTGGATGTCATGGCAACTAAATCACGGAGGAAAACTTTAAATATCTCGCCTTCGCTTTAATTTCGGACCATCTCAAAAAAGACATAACAAAACGAAACAAATGATTTTAACATGCGTTTATCAAAGTAGGAAATCCACACTTTTAATCCATTACACACAATTAGTGCTCTTGATACGAAATGGAGGCCGGTCCGGATTGAATTCCCTCCGGGTCCGGATCCGGACCGGAGTCCGGACTTTGAGAAGTACTGGTATAGGAAGTGTGTCCAGGTGGTAATAATCCTGCTGGCTGTGGTGCGGTGAATGTCAAATCGTTCTGCTAGATATAACTAAATTATTCAAATTATTCTCGGATATAACTAATATAAGGGCATAAGTGACACTCCATTGAACATAAAAAAGCCTTTTAGGGGATTATAGTTGCCGTTTTATTTTTTGCTACTTTGAAAACCTTATACTTGACCCACATAACACATTGATTAACAAGTTATAAACCAACCTGGTGTAAAAGCAAATGTGCTCGTCCGACCCTGCGAAGCGTTGTATGCCGAAACGGGTTCGCAGCTTTAACACTTCCAGTTGGTATTGGAGATACCTAATCTTCCGATGCAAGGCTTCATTCTCGTTGGCCATCTCATTTGCCATCACTGCCGTCGCTGGAGTCACACAGTAATCATGATGAGGGGCAGCTGTTTCCATTTCGGACTCTGAGTTTGCAGTCAAGACCGGGGTAAGGCTCTCTGCCCGCGGCTTACGTGTAGCTCCTTTTTGTAATCTCCTTAACCCCCCAGCAGTCACTACGAAGTCTCCCGGCTGAAAATGCCTGCTACACACACAAGTGGTTTTTGTAGGGCTGAAGCTGTCCCTACGGATCTTGATTAGCCACTGAGCCCCTACCTCAGTATTTACGGGAAACGAGTGAAAACTTATCTCCGAATTATAGCGTGACGAATTACTACAAAGAGGTACACAACAATGTAATGCCGACTTTTTCCCCGTTGGAAGGCCAATCGCCTTTCTTTAATCCTAAATCCACTCATTCTTACTTACAAGCTAGATCTAAGTGTCGATGTCAAAACTCTTATTAGCAGTGCAGAAAAGCATAAACCGGAAGTACTGACGCGCACTCTCATATACCGGATGTTGATAGGCGCCATCTTGTGTACCGAGCGAATTGCATCCTCCATATCTCCAAAAAGTCTTTAGTTTGATTATATTTATAAAAAAAAGATAGGCTGTACCGTGTCTTTCCGGAAAAAAAACGAGCGGGTGGAGGCGTGCCGTGTGGGCGGAGCTAAATAATCACGAGCGCGCGAAGCTTTTGCGTATTGCGTTGGTTTATGAGGACATGATTTGGTTTTACAATAAACAAACAGACACCTACAGTGGCCAGCTAAACAAATGTATTTAAACACACACACACACCATACATCGCATGCTCCATAGATACATGAACTGGATGTGATCATGTTGTTTACTTGCTGTGCTTACACGCCGATAGTTCTGTCAGGTCCATTAAGTCAAGAACACACAGACAAAATAATTTAGAATTTAATTGAATAGATTGCAAACAGGTTGATGTTCCTGAATTGAAATTTGGCGGTATGGCTCTGTTCAGGGAGTCCTCTGACCTTTCATGAGCACCATGAAATAGCAGAGAGTCAGAGGACAGCAGCAGCAGCATTAGGGAACTCTCACACAGTTTTAGACTGTGAGAGCTAAAATATCCCCCTGTGAACAGAGCAGGCAACATGACATAAGCAAATGCCACGTTATGCATAAGGAGGAGCTGGGGAGGTGGCGGGCAGCAGAAGCGAGCAGCGAGCCAGCAGAAGCGAGCCAGCAGAGCGAGCAGCAAGCATGTATGAGCAAGGTGAATGAGCTTTAAATAGGGCGCCTTGTTTGAGCTTTGGCCATTGAGCAGCGAGGGGAGTTAATGCAGCTCAGCTGGAGCAGATCAGCTGACGGGACAGTGTTGATAGCAAATAGCATAAGCAGCGGCTTGACTACCTGGCCTGCCAGAACTGACGCTCAATTTAACAACACAGACATTTGAAGCAGTTTTATCGTTGGGACTGCTCCATCCTTAAGCATTAGATGATCTGCAAATCCGGCGTCGAACTGGGCCTTGTTTATAAAACAATCATCGTCGAAATGCAGGGAACAAACAAAAACACTTGCACAACTCCGTTGATGCTCTGGAAAAACAAACTCCATCCACTGGTCCCTTAACGCTGGGTTCTTTGGGAATCTGTGCAGGGTTGTCTTGGCCTGGCAACCAAAAACACACTTCTTTGGTGACATTCTTTATTACAGCGCAGCCGATGACTTCCATAAAGCCGAGCACAGCGCTTTGATGGGCATACTGCTTTCGCTCTCTCGCTCTAGGCTACAGGTGCGCGCGCGCCCTTCCGGGAGAAGTGCCCTGAGGAAACCGTATAAGGAAGTTCCGGCGCATCTGACGTCACACACGCCCATACTTGAAAAAAAAATTCTGTGTATTTTTAACACAGAAATACTCCATCATACGTACAACTTAATTTTTTTAACTTTGTCCATGTTTAGCATGGGAATCCAACTCTTTAACAGTGTAAAAAAATCACTATGCATGAAATAGCATTTCACCCCCCCCCCCCCCCCCCCCCCTTTAGGTAAATTTCATACACATTTTTTAAAGTAAATTTCACATATGGAATTAAGTAAACTGTACTTAACTAAGTTAAGTGAAAGTAACAAAGAAAATAAGTAATTTTACTTTCTTTCTGCATTAAAGATGAACTGGTTAAACTTGTTTTCGCGCCGGCGCAATGAGGGAATAAACACTGAGTTTAGGGCAATAGGTTCGTCGCTCTGCTTCTAGTCACGAGGAGCAACCAAAAATTCTGACATGCCAGAAATTCATTGTTTTTCCCTTTCTTTTTCACATCTTGTCCACGTCTTTCTTGTTCACGACGTCAGGTCTAAAAGAAAAATGAAATCAAGAGAAATTACAAATGAGAGACAAATGCGAAATAAGTGAAGCACAAAGTCGAGATCACTGACAAGTTCAATTTATAGTTTTCACGTGACATCACACCATTAAAAGAACGCCACCTGGGGGGCAAAACAAGGCTTTCCTCCATTGCCCGCCAGTTTTTTTTTTCACTGCAAATGCATTGCGTTAATATTCCTGGCTCATTTGCTCACCTGTATATGGTATGTGTTATCAACAAGGTAAATTAGATTTTTTTATATCACTGTTTTAGTACATTAAGGCACTTGAAGGGTGGGTTGCACTAATAAGGATTCTGAATCCTGGCGTCAGTTCACCCTCCGCCTATGTTGCTTGATCAGCCCTTTAATTCTAACGGTATTTCTGAGTGGTTAATCTGTGTTTAAAATTAAGTGGTGAAACACAACTCGATTTCAAATAAATCAACAAATCCTCGATTAACGGTAAACTTTGCTTAACTGAATCCTTATTGGTGCAACCGATCCTTAACCCATTTAATCCCAATTTTTTCCCAGACACAAAAATATCCAAATCATGTGTCATTAGTATCCCTATGAAACAATCAATCATAATTTTTTTAAATTTTAATGGAAAAGTGTGTGAAAAAGTTAGTTTTATGATCGGTCACAATTGTGACCGGTGGGATACTGTGTTGTATCAACCATTGGACAGACTGAATATAGGTCTATTTGACCTGTGCAGTGTATGTGTGTGTGTGTGCGTGCACGTGTGTTTGTGTGTGCGTGTGTATGTGTCTGTGTGGGGTGTGGTGTGTGGTATGTGTGTGCGTGTGGGGTGTGCTTGTGTGTGATGTGCGTGTGTGTGTGGTTGGGATGTGTGGTGTGTGTGGGGTCTGCGTGGGATGTGGGGTGTGTGTGGGGTCTGCGTGGGATGTGGGGTGTGTGGTGTGTGTGTGGTGTGCGTGTGTGTGGGGTGTGCGTGCGTGTGGGGTGTGTGGTGGTGTGCGTGCATGTGGGGTGTGTGGTATGCGTGCGGGGTGTGTGGTGTTGGGTGTGCATGTGGGGTGTGTGGTGTGTGTGATGTGAGTGTGTGCGGGGTGTGTGGCCTGCGTGTGGGGTGTGTGGTGTTGGATGTGTGTGTGTGTGTGTGTGTGGAATGCGTGGTGTTGGGTGTGTGTGTGTGGTGTTGGGTGTGCATGTGGGGTGAGTGTGGTGTGGGGTGTGTGATGTGAGTGTGTGGGGCTTGTGTGGTGTGGGCTGTGTGGTGTGTGATGTGAGTGGGGCGTGTGGTGTTTTGTGTGCGTGTGTGGTGTGCGTGTGTGCGTGTGGGTGTGCATGTGGGGTGTGTGCGTGTGGGTGTGCATGGGGTGTGTGGTGTTTTGTGTGCGTGTGGGGTGTGTGGTGTGCGTGCGTGTGGGGTGTGCATGTGAGGTGTGTGGTGTGCGTGCGTGCGTGCATGTGGGGTGTGTGGTGTGTGATGTGAGTGGGGCGTGTGGGGTGTGTGGTGTTTTGTGTGCGTGTGGGGTGTGTGGTGTGCGTGCGTGTGGGTGTGCATGTGGGGTGTGGGGTGTGTGGTGTGTGATGTGAGTGGGGCATGTGGGGTGTGTGGTGTGCGTGCGTGTGCATGTGGGGTGTGTGGTGTTTTGTGTGCGTGTGGGGTGTGTGGTGTGCGTGCGTGTGGGGTGTGTTGCGGTGTGCGTGTGCGGTGTGCATGCGTGCGGGATGGCGTGCGTGCGTGTGGGGTGTGCGTGGTGTTGGGTGGGGTGTGTTGTGTGGTGGGGTGTGTTGTGTGGTGTGCGGGTGTGTGTGGTGTGCGTGGAGTGTGTGGCGTGGTGTGTGTGGCGTGCGTGGTGTGTGTGTTATGTGCGAGTGTGAGTGTGTGTTTCTGTGTATGTGTCTGTATGTAAAATTAGGTAGTAAGTTAGGTAGCAGCAGAGAGTAAGGTAGAACAGTTAGCCTTTCTGTAGTAGCATATAGATCCAATGTGTTATCCCACCGGTCACTATTGTTGCCCTTGACATGTTTGTGAGTTCTATGAACACATTAAACAAAGTTGAGTAATTGCAAATGCATATATCAATACTAGACACCTTAAACATGATGTGTACCAAAAATCTATGTCCTATCTTTATGTTAACATACTTTACTAATCTTTTCTTTGGGAGCTTTCTTGCTGCAATCCTCTTCTCTTGGCACAAACAGGAAATAAACAGCTCTGGTCATGTGACAATTTACAGTAAACATGCGACACTGCACATATTTCATTGAGACCCTTTATGATTTCAATATCTGCTGGAAATGCATTGATAGATTTTTCAGTAACATTTTTATAGCCTTAGAAATGACTTTTTTTTTTACGGTCACTATTGTGACCGTTGGGATTAAATGGGTTAAGCCCTATTTGCGTGGTATTAGTATTACATGGGGACCCCGTGTGGTTTAGAAATTAAACTATGAATGGTCATTTTAATCCCATCAAATCTGGTCAACAATCACATTGTTTCATAGACAACACAAGCTGATTGGCCTCTAAGCTATGCAAAAATGTGAGAATTTGTTGACAGACGGCCGTTTCACAACAAACGTCAAACAAATATGTGTTGGACTGAAGGAAAAGCAAAGTCACGCCTATTCAACAGAGGGCGATACATGCAGTGACCTTTCAGCCGTCGTAAAAGTATCTGCCAAGGGCATAAATGTAAATGTCTCACATGGCAAAAGTGTGACTTTCAATGGACTATTTTAAACAAACAACTTGCTAATCATGACTTGCTCATCAGGGGTGTGTCTAGAGGGGTGGTACTAGTCTGAGTACTAGTCTGATTACTTTCATGTGTGACTGATCAAGCTATTGTATGTCGCCATTAGCCTAACGTATTAGCTAACGTAACCTCGGCAGATAGAGATGACTTGTCAGTGTTATTCCGCGGTAGCGCATAAACATTAAAACAACAGATAAAGTAATATTATCTATTTTATATTTAAGACTGAAGGCACAATAATCTTATTAAAGCTAGGGCGTGGTAAACATTAAAATGTGAGAGCGTTAACTAACACCATAGCTACATGCAACTCTGTGTAATTTAGATACTTAATGGGTTTTTGTTTTATTTTACACAGCAACAGGACATCCAAGGTTCCTTTAAGAAGAAAACATGTCAGAGACAGATTTCATGCTGAGAACGTTATCTCTCTCACACACACACAGTGTGTTGAGAATAAAGCATGTTAAATGACTAATTAATGCCCATGTCATGTTTGAATTCATCTGACAAAGTTTATAGCTTACTGGTCAGAACATTCCCCAGATCCTGAGATCACTACTGCACAGACTTGGGTCCCGAGATCACTGCTGCGCAGACTGGGGTCCCGAGATCACTGCTGCACAGACTCGGGTCCCGAAATCACTGCTGCACAGACTCGGGTCCCGAAATCACTACTGCACAGACTCGGGTCCCGAGATCACTACTGCACAGACTGGGGTCCCGAGACCACTACTGCACAGACTGGGGTCCCGAGATCACTACTGCGCAGACTGGGGTCCCGAAATAACTACTGCAGTGACTGGGGCCCAGAGACCACTACTGCGCAGACTTGGGTCCTGAGATCACTGCTGCGCAGACTGGGGTCCCGAGATTACTGCTGCGCAGACTGGGGTCCCGAGATTACTGCTGCGCAGACTGGGGTCCCGAGATTACTGCTGCGCAGACTGGGGTCCCGAGATTACTGCTGCGCAGACTGGGGTCCCGAGATCACTACTGCGCAGACTGGGGTCCAGAGATCACTACTGCGCGCAGACTGGGGTCCAGAGATCACTACTGCGCAGACTGGGGTCCCGAAATCACTACTGCACAGACTTAGGTCCCGAGATTACTACTGCAGTGACTGGGGTCCCGAGACCACTACTGCACAGACTGGGGTCCCGAGATCACTGCTGCACAGACTGGGGTCCCGAGACCACTACTGCGCAGACTCGGGTCCCGAAATCACTACTGCACAGACTTAGGTCCCGAGATTACTACTGCAGTGACTGGGGTCCCGAGACCACTACTGCACAGACTGGGGTCCCGAGATCACTGCTGCACAGACTGGGGTCCCGAGACCACTACTGCGCAGACTCGGGTCCCGAGATCACTACTGCGCAGACTGGGGTCCAGAGATCACTACTGCGCAGACTCGGGTCCCGAAATCACTACTGCACAGACTTAGGTCCCGAGATTACTACTGCAGTGACTGGGGTCCTGAGACCACTACTGCACAGACTGGGGTCCCGAGATCACTGCTGCACAGACTGGGGTCCCGAGACCACTACTGCGCAGACTCGGGTCCCGAGATCACTACTGCACAGACTGTGGTCCCGAGATCACTGCTGCGCAGACTGGGGTCCCGAGATTACTGCTGCGCAGACTGGGGTCCCGAGATCACTGCTGCGCAGACTGGGGTCCCGAGATCACTGCTGCGCAGACTGGGGTCCCGAGATTACTGTTGCGCAGACTGGGGTCCCGAGATTACTGTTGCGCAGACTGGGGTCCCGAGATTACTGCTGCGCAGACTGGGGTCCCGAGATCACTACTGCGCAGACTGGGGTCCAGACATCACTACTGCGCAGACGGGGGTCCAGAGATCACTACTGCGCAGACTCGGGTCCCGAAATCACTACTGCACAGACTTAGGTCCCGAGATTACTACTGCAGTGACTGGGGTCCCAAGACCACTACTGCACAGACTGGGGTCCCGAGATCACTGCTGCACAGACTGGGGTCCCGAAATCACTACTGCACAGACTTAGGTCCCGAGATTACTACTGCAGTGACTGGGGTCCCGAGACCACTACTGCACAGACTGGGGTCCCGAGATCACTGCTGCACAGACTGGGGTCCCTAGACCACTACTGCGCAGACTCGGGTCCCGAGATCACTACTGCGCAGACTGGGTTCCCGAGACCACTACTGCACAGACTGGGGTCCCGAGATCACTGCTGCGCAGACTGGGGTCCCGAGACCACTACTGCGCAGACTGGGGTCCCGAGATCACTGCTGCGCAGAATGGGGTCCCGAGATCACTACTGCACAGACTGGGGTCCCGAGATCACTACTGCACAGACTCGGGTCGCGAGATCACTACTGCACAGACTCGGGTCCCGAGATCACTACTGCACAGACTCGGGTCCCGAGATCACTACTGCGCAGACTGGGGTCCCGAGACCACTACTGCACAGACTGGGGTCCCGAGATCACTGCTGCGCAGACTGGGGTCCCGAGATCACTGCTGCGCAGAATGGGGTCCCGAGATCACTGCTGCGCAGAATGGGGTCCCGAGATCACTACTGCACAGACTCGGGTCCCGAGATCACTACTGCACAGACTCGAGTCGCGAGATCACTACTGCACAGACTCGGGTCCCGAGATCACTACTGCACAGACTCGGGTCCCAAGACCACTACTGCACAGACTCGGGTCCCGAGACCACTACTGCACAGACTCGGGTCCGAGATCACTACTGCACAGACTCGGCACTACTGCACAGACTCGGCACTACTGCACAGACTCGGGTCCCGAGACCACTACTGCACAGACTCTGGTCCCGAGACCACTACTGCACAGACTCGGGTCCCGAGACCACTACTGCACAGACTCGGGTCCCGAGACCACTACTGCACAGACTCGGGTCCCGAGACCACTACTGCACAGACTCGGGTCCCGAGATCACTACTGCACAGGGGTCCCGAGATCCCTACTGCACAGACTCAGGTCCCGAGATCACTACTGCACAGACTCCGGTCCCGAGATCACTACTGCACAGGGGTCCCGAGATCAATACTGCACAGACTCAGGTCCCGAGATCACTACTGCACAGGGGTCCCGAGATCACTACTGCACAGACTGGGGTCCCGAGATCACTGCTGCGCAGACTGGGGTCCCAAGATCACTACTGCACAGACTCTGGTCCCGAGATGTCTTTTTATATTCTTGACCTGAAACAATGTAAATCTCGATGAATGAATGAGGAATCAAGAAAAAACATTAACCTCTTTGTTCTTTCAGAATCATGATATTTCAGTTTCTTAAATTGTTTTTGATGATCAAAACAAACTTTAATTAAATAGGGCTGCAAGAACTAATTGATAAAATCCATCATGAAAATAATCAACAACCAAACTAATTATAGATAATTCCTGTATGTCCAATCATGTCAATTTACAGCAGTGAAAAACATTTCTATGGACAAAGCGCATTGAAAAATAACATGGTTGGTGAGCACAGGAACCATGTTATTTCTTTAAATTTTATTATAAATGTGTGTTAACGTCAATCAAATTGCTTTTACGTCACTTAGCAAGCTACAAAAACCTTTTCTGGAGGTGAAAAAGCAGGGGTTTTTTCTCAACACAAAGATGAACTACTTACCATGATCTCAGACTGTGGTGAAGTGGTTTCTCTACTGCATGGATCTTCATGTGTAGCTTCAGGGGAGTTTTAAAACAGAATCTAATTCCACACTGATCACACGTGTGCGGCTTCTCTCTGGTGTGGATCCTCTCATGTGTTTGCAGAGATGATAAGTCACTGAATCTCTTTTCACAATGTGAACACGTGTACGATTTTTCTCCAGTGTGGATCCTCTCATGTGTTTTCAGAGTTCCTGAACGACTGAATCTCTTGTCACAGTGTGAACACTTGTAAGGTTTTTCTCCAGTGTGGATCCTCTCATGTGTTCTCAGAGATGATGAGTGACTGAATCTCTTGTCACAGTGTGAACACTTGTAAGGTTTTTCTCCAGTATGGATCCTCTCATGTTTTTTCATATGTGATGACAGACTGAATCTCTTGTCACAGTGTAAACACTTGTAAGGTTTTTCTCCAGTGTGGATCCTCTCATGTTTTTTCATATGTGATGACAGACTGAATCTCTTGTCACAGTGTGAACACTTGTAAGGTTTTTCTCCAGTGTGGATCCTCTCATGTGATCTCAGAGATGATGAGTCACTGAATCTCTTGTCACAATGTGAACACGTGTAAGGTTTTTCTCCAGTGTGGATCCTCTCATGTGTTTTCAGATTTGATGACCGACTGAATCTCTTGTCACAGTGTGAACACTTGTAAGGTTTTTCTCCAGTGTGGATCATCTCATGTTTTTTCAGATGTGATGAGTGACTGAATCTCTTGTCACAGTGTGAACACTTGTTAGGTTTTTCTCCAGTGTGGATCCTCTCATGTGTTCTCAGAGATGATGAGTGACTGAATCTCTTGTCACAGTGAGAACACTTGTTAGGTTTTTCTCCAGTGTGGATCCTCTTGTGTGTTTTCAGATGTGCTGACACACTGAATCTCTTGTCACAGTGAGAACACTTGTAAGGTTTTTCTCCAGTGTGAATTCTCTGGTGCTGTTTTAAACCGTCCGCCGTAGTAAAAGTCTTCTCACACTCAAAGCACATGTACTCTCTTACACCAGAGTGAGTTTTCTCATGTGTATGTAAATATTGCAGCAGTGAAAAACTCTTTCCACACACAGAACATGAATGCGGCTTCTCCTTCGTATGAACTCTCTGGTGTGTCTTCAGCTCTGATGCCCTAAGAAATGTTTTTCCACATTGATCACATGAGTACGGCTTCTCTCCAGTATGAATTCTCATGTGAATCTTAAGACTTCGTTTGCTTGTGAGACTCTTTCCACACTGAGTGCAGGTGAAAGATTTCTGGGCTCTTCTTTTCTTTAAAAATTTATTTTTAGTCTTTGAGCGACTCAAGGGTTTTCCTCCAGGTTGTACATGATGTTCCTCCTCCACTTCACTCAGTTCTTCACTCTCCTCCTTCACTTCACTCAGTTCTTCTCTCTCCTCCTTCACTTCACTCAGTTCTTCACTCTCCTCCGTCACTTCACTCAGTTCTTCACTCTCCTCCGTCACTTCACTCAGTTCTTCTCTCTCCTCCTCCACTTCACTCAGTTCTTCTCTCTCCACCTTCACTTCTCTCAGTTCTTCTCTCTCCTCCTCCACTTCACTCAGTTCTTCTCTCTCCTCCTTCACTTCACTCAGTTCTTCTCTCTCCTCCTTCACTTCACTCAGTTCTTCTCTCTCCTCCTTCACTTCACTCAGTTCTTCTCTCTCCTCCTTCACTTCACTCAGTTCTTCTCTCTCCTCCTTCACTTCACTCAGTTCTTCTCTCTCCTCCTTCACTTCACTCTCCTCCTTCACTTCACTCAGTTCTTCTCTCTCCTTCACTTCACTCAGTTCTTCTCTCTCCTTCACTTCACTCAGTTCTTCACTCTCCTCCTTCACTTCACTCAGTTCTTCTCTCTCCTCCTTCACTTCACTCAGTTCTTCTCTCTCCTCCTTCACTTCACTCAGTTCTTCTCTCCTCCTTCACTTCACACAGTTCCTCCTTCACTTCACTCAGTTCTTCTCTCTCCTCCTTCACTTCACTCAGTTCTTCTCTCTCCTCCTTCACTTCACTCAGTTCTTCTCTCTCCTCCTTCACTTCACTCAGTTCTTCTCTCTCCTCCTTCACTTCACTTAGTTCTTCTCTCTCCTCCTTCACTTCACTCAGTTCTTCTCTCTCCTCCTCCACTTCACTCAGTTCTTCACTCTCCTCCTTCACTTCACTCAGTTCTTCTCTCTCCTCCTTCACTTCACTCAGTTCTTCTCTCTCCTCCTTCACTTCACTCAGTTCTTCTCTCTCCTCCTTCACTTCACTCAGTTCTTCTCCCTCCTCCTTCACTTCCATCAGGTCTGACATGAAAGAAAAACGTTAATTTTCACTCAAAATAATTTAAAGAGATAAATATGGAGTGAATGGATATGTAATACACAACTGCTATAAAATGTTACAATAGTTTGTATGCCTTTTTATAAATGAATTATATGTCCAAGAAACTTTTTATGAATGAGGTACACTGATCTTTCAATTATTATTTTTAAAACATTTTAGACAGTCATTGTGTCCGCATAACGTTCGGTAATATTTGAAAGTACCTGTCACAGTGTGAACACTTGTAAGGTAGACAAATCCTATGTTTCTGTAGCAAGAACTATTAAATATATTTGATCAATAACACAAATTCTAACGTGATATTAACATTAAAACACACAATACTGACATATTTTAACATCAACTTTTAGATTTGTATTTATGTTATTAAAAACGTTTTAATTATTAAGTGCTGGTCAGACTAAACTTTTCCTTCTATTTACTTCATACACATGTGAATCTGGGTCACCGGAAACACAAGCTCAAATGAATTTTGCTTTAAGAAAGAACACATATTTTGCAGTAAAGTGGAGTATATTGTAAATCTGTACTTTTGGAATGATTATTATTTGTTATATACGTTTGTAAAAAGATGTCGCAGAATGTGTCTGTAGAAATTTCACATGCTCAAAGTGTAGACTGACCGCAGCTTTAATTGGCTTTAAATTAATAATTTTATTAACATTGTAAGGCTGGTGCCGGTATGTCTGATCGAACCCTCAATGTGACAAAAGGCCCTCCGGGGAATTAACACTTGAACTATCCCTTGAATATGTAACTCCCTCTTGCATATGTAACAGGAACTTTGGAGAAGCAGCACGCAGTGCAGTTCACACTTCACCCACACTATCTCCCCCACATCCCCCTCCTCCTCACCTGAAATACACTGAAACCTTATGCAATGTTATGTGTGTACAAAAATGTAACTACTCATGTTTGGTGTCTTTTGATGTATCACAATGCGCCTGGTGACATGGTCTCATTCTCCCAACTATGATGAAAAGCTAAAAGAAGTTATGAAATGTGAGAAAAGTGATGTGTCCCATAATAGCCTCATTCAGACTACCTCCTGTATGTAAAATCAGGCAGACCTCACAGTGTGAGCCCCTGAATAAACAACCAAAATCTAATTATAATGACAGACATCACCATTTGGTAACAATTGAATTATCTGGGTATATAAAGGAAAAGAGCAGAAAAGTTCGGGGAGTCTGTAGGTTGACTGCCCACACAACCGCTGTGTGTAATTTTGTTGACAGGTAATAATTTCTACAAATTCTGTGATTTCTGAATTGATATGCTTAACTGATGATTTTATCCTCTGAATTGGATTTGAAATGATTACATCATACCTGATCAATAAATTGTAAACGTTTGATTTTATTCTAACCGACTCTGAGAATTGTTTTCCCCCCGAGTAGATTATCGGATTCGTATATTTCCACAAGTTTGCGTCAGAGTTTAGTGACGACTAATATCTGATATCAGATTCAAGTGTACTTGAATGAGGAGACGGGTAGTTTCCGTCTAGAATCAGCTAATGCTGTTTGATCTAGATTTGGGTACATCTAAATACCTCTGTTCTAATTTAATGTTACTTTAGATAAGTGCACGCTACTAAAGTAAGTTATTGAATTAAGTTCCTGAGGTGGCATTCAAGGGGGCTGTGTATATGTCTTCGATTTTGTACGTGTGAATTACGGCAAATCCCAGACATTCAGCCAATTACCTCTGTTTTGAAAATCGGAAACTGACGAGATTGTGCCGGAGACCTGGTGAGGAACTCGAAGTGATATAGTTTCCTGATCTGAGCGGATAAAATATAATCAGAGTTTAAAGAATAAACAAACCTTCGCTAACGTTTAATGATGCACGGATATCATTAAAACCTTTTCATTTATGGAATCAGATAATAACGAGATAATACATGAGAAAATATATTGCATTTAATCTTGTTGTGTTGCGTGAAAGGAAAGGCAAGCAATACGCAGTAACCTTCTTCCGCTGATTGGATGCCGCATTTGGACCAATCGAGCCGGACTTTACAACATTATCAGAACCTTTCTTTAAGTTGTGACACTCAGGAAGTGACATCATCTGGGCTCTTTCTACAGCCTGATGGGAGGACAAGAAAATAATCTTAATCCATTGTCTCAGTTTACACAAACTGTACAGTGTTGGTAGGGCTGGACAATAATTAAATATCAATATATATCGCAACATTTTTTTCCAATAACGGTGATATGATTTTTAAACACATTTTTAATATTTCAATATACATAACAGCATTTGCTGACTGACGTTAGGCGCGCAGCCGTCAGAAAGAGCAGAAGACAATTGGGTACTTTCGTGATGACGAACACCACACACACATGCAGCTAGTGCTCAGCAGTAAGAGGCTGGTCTCCAACGCGGCAAGTTTTAGCTACAAAATGAGCACCCCCGACCGCAATACAAATGTGACTGAACGAGATTCCACAAGTGAAGAGAAAGCAGACGAAATAGTTGATAAGAGAGGACAGACTAATTCAGTGGTATGGAAGTGGTTGGGCTATCTGAGATCTGATAACTACTTCAGGTTTCAGCGTTCCGGAGAGTGGTGCCGACTATCGATCGAAATTAATTAAAATCGAAATCGATCGAAATTAATTCACAATCGTCGATACTGCCACGCCCCCATCTCACGTCAGTTTGGCTTGACAAGCGGAAAAAACACGGCGTGTTGAAGTGCTGCAAGTCTATGGTCAACCTCCTCTAACTTAGCTACAGCCATTCAAAAGATAGCATGGCAACTACAGATGCAGGAGACCCATCAACAGAACGTGAACCCCTCCTCTTTCATTGAAGTGGCAGACTCGCAGGTGTGGAAGTTTTTTGGGATTTCCAGTGAGTAATGTTGACAACGTTCGCGCTTCAAAAAAGCCACAGTTTGCAGACATCCAAAGTCTCGCGGAAGTTCCGGGAGTCTCCCGCATATTGATAGCGGCTCCCTGATGCACGTAAATTAGTTAAAAGTAATCTAGAGTGAGCGAGCAAGAGCGAGCGTGCGAGACAGAAAAAACTGTGCTCCAAATCGTATTGCGTGCACGGCAGAGAGGGAGAGAGCGAGAGACCTTGCGTGTGTGACTCATGAAGCGCATGTAAGACATAGAGCATCCTGATTGCCCGATTGATAAAAATCGGGAATCGAATCGAACCGTGACCTTAGAATCGAAAATGAAATCGAATCGAGGATTTTGAGAATCGTGACACCCCTAGTGCCGACTAGCAGCGGGAACACATCAATCTGTTACAACCCTGAAGCAGTTCCACCCGATAAAGCAGCACAAACAAGACTTAACCGGCACAAACGAAGCACAAGCAAACAAGACTTTTTTCGCATGAATTTGGAGCATGTTGGAGTGACCTCAGAAAGACCAATACATATGATTTTAATTTCTAAGAAACCGAGGCTTCACGCAGTGATTGACAGGGCGGGAGGGGGCGTGATCGGCTCGGAATGCATTTTCAATTTGCACATTGAATTTTGCTACATTCATTGCCGGACATTTAATGAAAATGCAATTGCAAGTGTCTTAACTGTGAGTGTAAATGCAATTAAGAAAAATAACATTTAAATGATCATTTTGCTATAGTTTTTGCTTGAACATGTTAAACATACACTCACCTAAAGGATTATTAGGAACACCTGTTCAATTTCTCATTAATGCAATTATCTAATCAACCAATCACATGGCAGTTGCTTCAATGCATTTAGGGGTGTGGTCCTGGTCAAGACAATCTCCTGAACTCCAAACTGAATGTCAGAATGGGAAAGAAAGGTGATTTAAGCAATTTTGACCGTGGCATGGTTGTTGGTGCCAGACAGGCCGGTCTGAGTATTTCACAATCTGCTCAGTTACTGGCATTTTCACGCACGCCCATTTCTAGGGTTTACAAAGAATGGTGTGAAAAGGGAAAAACATCCAGTATGCGGCAGTCCTGTGGGCGAAAATGCCTTGTTGATGCTAGAGGTCAGAGGAGAATGGGCCGACTGATTCAAGCTGATAGAAGAGCAACTTTGACTGAAATAACCACTCGTTACAACCGAGGTATGCAGAAAAGCATTTGTGAAGCCACAACACGCACAACCTTGAGGCGGATGGGCTACAACAGCAGAAGACCCCACCGGGTACCACTCATCTCCACTACAAATAGGAAAAAGAGGCTACAATTTGCAAGAGCTCACCAAAATTGGACAGTTGAAGACTGGAAAAATGTTGCCTGGTCTGATGAGTCTCGATTTCTGTTGAGAATGAGAATGACAGAATGAGAACATGGATCCATCATGCCTTGTTACCACTGTGCAGGCTGGTAGTGGTGGTGTAATGGTGTGTGGGGGATGTTTTCTTGGCACAATTTAGGCCCCTTAGTGCCAATTGGGCATCGTTTAAATGCCACGGCCTACCTGAGCATTGTTTCTGACCATGTCCATCCCTTTATGGCCACCATGTACCCATTCTCTGATGGCTACTTCCAGCAGGATAATGCACCATGTCACAAAGCTCGAATCATTTCAAATTGGTTTCTTGAACATGACAATGAGTTCACTGTACTAAAATGGCCCCCACAGTCACCAGATCTCAACCCAATAGAGCATCTTTGGGATGTGGTGGAACGGGAGCTTTTTGCCCTGGATTTGCATCCCACAAATCTCCATCAACTGCAAGATGCTATCCTATCAATATGGGCCAACATTTCTAAAGAATGCTTTCAGCACCTTGTTGAATCAATGCCACATAGAATTAAGGCAGTTCTGAAGGCGAAAGGGGGTCAAACACAGCATTAGTATGATGTTCCTAATAATCCTTTAGGTGAGCGTATAATAATAATTTTTGGGTCCCACTTTATTTTATGTGGCTTTAAGTACTATGTACTTACATCAAAAAATAAGTACAATGTACTTATTGTGTTCACGTTGTATTGTCAAACACTTTTGCTGCTGTTGAGACGTGATACGGGTAAGGTTAGGGACAGGTGTGGTGTGATACTATACGGGTAAGGTTAGGGACAGGTGTGATACGGGTAAGGTTAGGGACAGGTGTGATAAGGGTAAGGTTAGGGACAGGTGTGTGTGATACGGGTAAGGTTAGGGACAGGTGTGTGTGATATGGGTAAGGTTAGGGTCAGGTGTGTGTGATATGGGTAAGGTTAGGGTCAGGTGTGATACGGGTAAGGTTAGGGACAGGTGTGTGTGAAACGGGTAAGGTTAGGGACAGGTGTGTGTGATATGGGTAAGGTTAGGGTCAGGTGTGTGTGATATGGGTAAGGTTAGGGTCAGGTGTGATACGGGTAAGGTTAGGGACAGGTGTGTGTGATACGGGTAAGGTTAGGGACAGGTGTGTGTGATACGGGCAAGGTTAGGGACAGGTGTGTGTGATACGGGTAAGGTTAGGGACAGGTGTGGTGGTATTGGTCGGTATAAGGGTGGGTTAAGGTGTAAGGGAAGGGTCAACTGTGTAATAACAAATGTAATTACATCAATTACAGTTGTAATTACATGCTGGTATTTTTAAAATATAAGTACAATGTAAAAACATGTATGTACACAATAAGTCCATTGTATCAAATTATTAATTTCAATGTAAGTACATAATACTTAAAGCCACTTAAAGGTGGGGTAGGTAGAATTTTTCTAAAAAACTTTCCCCAAATTTGTTTAAACTGTCTATATATACCAATAGATAATTAAACTGTAAGTACTCTAAAAAAGAAAGCAGGGCTCGACATTAAGGCTTGTCCGGGACAAGTGGATTTTTTTGTAGGACAAGTGGAAGAGAAAATTAGTTGTCCCACTGGACAAGTTCAATTTCAAACAAAATAAAATGGCATGTTACTTCACGTTATGTGCCACTCTTTACGTCTATTTTACAGATTTAATTTTACCGATTTGAAATGAAGAAATTTTTCGCACTGCCTGTGAATGCCCTGAATGTGACTCATAAAAAGACGCGTGCCAGAATACAATAACACACACAATTATGTGTGTGAGAGATCCACGTGTCAGATCCGCATCTCTGTCAGAAGCGCTGCTCTTAAAGGGCCAGCTGCCAATTAAGCGTTCTGTCAGTAAAGTTAATCAAAGAACAAAGGGAACAGAGAAAATTACTCACTGCTCTTGACTAAAGAACTTGTGTAGCTTTAATAAGGATTAGTCTATATATAATTTATACACTTCCTCGTGCTGTGGATGCTGACCAGTGCGACCATTCATGGTAAATATCCCTAAACTTAAAAAGAAAGATACGACAATGTTTCGCTTTCCTTGGACACGGCAACCTTTTCACGAATATGACTTGACCTCAAAGACAGACGCAGGTAATCGCACGCGCTCAGTCGATCTCTCACTCACTGTGTTTAGGCTCAAATGCAAATCTACGAAGCCTCTGTACAAATCACCATGCTACACAGTCTTGTTTTCATTATTAACTTATTAAACATTCAATAAACATGCACAAAGTTCAAAACAAGAAGGATAGCCTTATGAAAAAACGTGAATATCGCGGTTGCTGCGGTTACTTGCTTTCCTCTGCGGTTGGCGTGTCAGTAGCGCGGTACTAAAATATTGCGGTTATCGCGACAGCCCTACGAGCGGCATTATGCGTTCATGTGATTTGGGGGCGTGGCTTTGGAAGGAGCCCAGACGGGAGGGGGTGGGAGTGAATGGAAATAGGTAGCTGTGTTTATTAATAATAATAATTCGTTACATTTATATAGCGCTTTATCTGGGACCTCAAAGCGCTTTACATTGAAGGGGGAATCTTCTCAAACACCACCAATGTGCAGCATCCACCTGGATGATGCGACGGCAGCCATATTGCGCCAGTACGCCCACCACACACCAGCTTACTGGTGTAGAGGAGACAGTGATGAAGCCAATCAGTATATAAGGGGATGATTAGGAGGCCATGATGGACAGAGGCCACTGGGCAAATATTCAATTTACATATTAAAACTAGTGTATAAATGGCAAATGTAAATTATATAATTGAATTTTAATTTTGCACCAAACGTTGCTCAAATCTGTAATGGCAAATGTAAATTTAAAAACTGAAATGCATTGCCATTTTACATATTGCATTGTCATTTTACATATTACATATCAAAAATTGAATATTGCTACCCATTTGCTTTCGTAGTCTTGTAGCAGGTATTGAGAAGAGAATATTATTGTTATGATTACATATTATGGTTATTTCATTGGTTTGTTATGGTGCAGTACCAAAAGACTCCAGCAGGTTTCATAGACTTTTTAATTTTTCAGAAGATTGTAGGTACAGACATCTGTTGTGGGTGTTCTTGGCAGTTTTATGAGACTTTTATATTGTTCATATCGATATCGGAATTATATCCTAAAGTTACTGTAAGAAGAATAATCTCTATAAATCTGAGTAACTTCTTTAATAATAAGAAACACAACTTTGAGTATCTTTAAATCAGATTGCAGAGTGCTGAGAATATAGTTCCCAGTATGTATACGGTTAAAGCAACACCAAGGAACTTTTCCTCTGCGGTTGCCCTACAGGTTGGAAGTGGAATTGTCCATTACCGCTGTCATAAATAATTTAGCCTACCGCAGCTGTCGCACACACGCTCGCTGTTTACGTGTTTATCCAGCACCGGGTTTGGGATCAACAACGGCCACAGACAAGGTAGAGTATGATGCATGATTTTTTGAAAGACATCACAAACGAAGAAAAACTAAATAATGACATTGCTTGCTTTTTTATAGTTTTTGTTTTGTATAACAGTAAACTTGAAACGGTATAACAGCAAGATAGGTTTACACAAGGATAAAAAGTAAAAACTTATTGCAGAACAATTTAGCAAGTAGTCAATTGCATTTTCTGTGAAAATCTTGAGCATTTTATTTGAAAAATATTGCAGAGAAAGCCAACGTGACACCGTTTTAGTGGCTGCTTTGCTACATTATTAGTATTAGTAATGTAGTATTAGCGAGCAAACACTGGCCCAATATTGATCCTTGTCTGGCCTTTTACTTGATCACTCACCCTTTTCCTCTTCCGAGTCTCCTCTTATGGTGTGTTCACACCGAACGCGAATAGAGCGTCAAATACGCGTCTATTTAGACGCTTGAATCTTCCGCTCGAGTTAAAATTTTTCAACTTGCGTGTAAGACGTTCACGGCAAACACGTCGCCCAATTCGCGTCATTCACGACGCCCGGCGCGAATGATGCGTCTATTCGCGTCTTTGCATTGACTTTGTATGTAATCTACTCGCGCAAATAATTAAATTCGCGTTCGGTGTGAACACACCATTAGTTTTTGTTACTGCTTCGGCCATGACAAAAACATAAGCACGAAAGCCGGAAAATAAACGCTGGTTGGCCTCTCACGTCCGAATTTGAGGATGTGGTGGGGGAAGTGACGCATACCTTAAAGCAGTTGAATTTTGTAGTTCTTTTTGTGCTCGGCTCGGATTACTACCCGAAACCCGAAGTTACCTAGTGCCAGTAAAAGCGATACAGACACCGTCAGACTATGGCAGACCTGTCATTTAACCTATTGTAAGTCAATTTACCATCTCAAGGGTCTTGGAAATAATTATGAAGGTTGAAAAAGTTACATAGTGTTACTTTAAAAGATGCCTGTTTCTCATATGACATTGTTATTTGTACACACTGTGACTATACAAATCACAACATATAAATAGGAAAATGTTGGCGTTATTTTGTCACTTATTGGGAGCAGTATGCTAGCTGGAGCCATTTACATCCAGTCTTTGTGCTAAGCTAGGCTAGCTGTGGGTGCGTCAGACAGAGTTACAGCACGCACGGAGATGAGAAGGGTGTGTGTGGACTTATCTAACTCTGGGAGATACGGTGAATAAGCTAAAGTCCCAAAAAGTTGGCGTGTTCCTTTAAGTTATGTTTACAGCCCTGTCAGCCATTCTCAAAAGTTATTTTTATTCAGACATTTTCAGACAACCCCCCAAGCTTAACTTTACCTTTAACTTTTTAACGCACAATCCAACGGACCACTGAGGCGGCGGCGGCACCATCCATACTTTCTAAAGCAATGAAATACTCTTGTTCCGCCTGTTTTGTTATATACATCCCTAAAAAGTGCCTAATAATATTTATATACTGGAATAATATCGGAATTATTATAATTTATGACTAGGGCTGGGTGATATGGCCAAACATTCATATCTCGGTATTTTTTGGTTAAATGGCGATTTGCGATATCTCGGGACTTTTTCTGCGTTTTTCTATTTGGATAAAGAAAATCTGTATTTATTTAAAAAATACATATTTCACATTCAGCCCAATGATATCCTACAAACAACAATGTTGATATATAGTGAATGTAATTTAGGCTATGCAATGTGCAAAAAGGTGGTTAAAAATCACATTACATTCTAACATTACAATCTAAAAACAAAAATAATGGTTTTGTTTTTAAATTGACTAAAGGCTAAACTAAAAATGAAAATAAAAACAAAAGCACAAACTAATTACAGTGTTTCCCCTACCATTGTTTGGGGGGGCGGCCCGTAAAATGCTGACGAAATCCAGTCATAATAAAGGAATTTACTGTATAACGCGGAATTTGTAAATTTGAGGAAAAAATAGAAAGCAGTTCAGTACACTTGAAATCAAATCGCGATGTAGACTAGTGTGTGTGAATATTAAAACACAAAGACTATTTAAATACGAATCCTGCATGAATGAATGGTGCCGCCGACGCGCAGTTTCATTTACCATACACACACACACACTGAAGCACGTGTGACGCTTGCGCTGTTTTTTGCCTATATGAAGACACAAACGCATGAACTTCCTCACCAGGCTCTAGATCCACTCCTAAAGTCACTTCGTGATCATTTCACCGCTTCATTTGAGAAAAACTATCATCATGACATAAACACACAGAAACTCAAAAGGTCTTCATGGCAACCCGTCAAAATAAAAGTTCGGTTTAACTTGACATAAATATATTACTGTTGTACATTAGAATTTAGATATTTTCCAATGTAATAATACACTAATCCAAATAAATTATCATCAAAAAATTTTTTTTTTTTTTTAATCCATGTTTTAATTTTAACAGTAAAGCTCATTGTGCAGCAAGTTATTTGACAAAAAGTTTATTTAATTTCATATGATTAAAATTGATGATAAAAATTTGTGTTTTATGTCTTCCTTTTATTACCAGAAAAAAACACAACACAGTGTTATTTTTTTCATATATATATTTTTTTTAAAAGTATAAGTTTAATGATTCATAATACATGATTTCAATTAATTAGACATGCTTTTTGATTGCAAAAAAATTTACACCACGTATCCGTAACACGCCCGCTCCGCAACACTAGCAGTCCCCCCCCCCTGAAAAAAATCCTAGGGGAAACACTGAATTATATTAGCCTGCATTGGATTAACCCATTATAACGGTCACTTTCATAAAAATACTTGTAGGTTTGAAATTCCACATTTAGCAGATTTAATGTCTCCAACAACAAATATTTTAGCAATATGTATATTTTAGTCTGAATTATTGCGCTACTATTCTGTGCTCTGTCTGTTTGGCGCGCAGGCGCGGTGGCGCTCGTTCACAGAAGCTTGAGTTTTAGCGGAGATTCACTTGCAGAAGCTCGTCCTCTCCTGACAGTGAAATGGACATATTTGTTTGACTTTCTAACATTTACCGATGGATAATAACTGTGAAATGTAAGTTAAGCACTGAGGAATGCACCACATCTCAAACCCATTAAACAGCGCAAGTATTTATCTGTCAGTCAGCAACAGTATCTGTCAGAGCATCTGACAAGCTGCTTTAAAGTTGTTAACTATCTTACCAGTTATTTTGAAGCCCCTAATATGTTGGGAAAATAATGTTTAGGACAAATTGTAGCCTACTATGTAGCCTACTTTCACTGCAGGAGCTCACAGTGCATCATCCTCCGTTATTTTTCAGATGTGCTCATATCAAACTACTTTATCGATATTAACGGTATTGCCTCATTCCATATCGTTACAAAAATATATATTGTACAAACTAGAGCCCGACCGATATGGATTTTTGGGGGCCGATGCCGATACCGATATTAGGGAGTAAAAAAAGCCCGATACCGATATATCGGCCGATATTATTTATGTGTATATTATAATAAAGTAGCAATATTATTTATGTGTATTATAGTACAGTATACCAGTCAAAAGTTTGGACACTTTCCTATTGGTGTGTACAAACTTTTGATGGGTACTTTACACAGTAGCTATAAACAGAATAAATATATTTTATAAACACGTTTTGCAATGATCACTCAAATGTGGTAATCAAACACTTGTGTGACACAGATATGTAATGGAGGCAGGGGGAATGATAGAATGAGAATTATCCAGCTGAGCTGTAACCAAACTAGTTTGCATTGCATGTTATATTATATTATATTCTAAATACTGTTGCATAATCTTCACTAACAACTTTGTCTTTTAATTTAGTCATAACTATTTCAATAAATATATAAAAAGTGTCACTGACAAAACCTTATTATCTTCTATTTTTACTCTTAATTCCTCTAATCTCTACCAGTGGAGGAAGAACTCAGATCTTTTTACTAAAGAAAAATTAATAATATCATAATGAAAACGCTTTTAATTACATACGTACAGTACTTTTATACTATTTTAAATAATTAGTAAGCAAAACGTACTAAACGTGAAACTAGGCTACTCTTAATGCAAAATGGCCCAATATAAAGTGTTATAATTATATACATTTTTGGAATATTGCTTGATGTTGTAACGTAGCGTTATCAGGCAGAAAGAGCTTTAACACTGTGTCTATACCGGACACGGCCGTTACTGCTCGCGTCGCAACAGTTTACCCTAGACAAAGCAGAATCAGTTTACTGTCGGAGATCGCTCGCGCCACGCATTTTAATCAATGTTTCATCAACCAATTAAGAAGTAGGCCTAAATATAGCAGACAATATAATCAGAACTTCTCAGCTGCGCGCTTGCAATAGTCACAAGCTCACATACGTGACAGAGGGTTAATTCTGTGAATTACACTGCGCAAATCACAAGTAGGCTACTACCCACCGGATGAAGAAGGGTTGGCTCTCAGTCTCCTCAGGCTACATAAAATATTCGTTTTATTTTATTTTTCGTGTTCGCATTTATAAGGAAAAAAACAATGTTACAGACGCGACAGTTCAGCACTACGGACGTGAGCGCTCTGAAAGCGGCACTAAAATATGCTTTGAAACTTTCACATAGACATCAAACAGAAAGCACAAAACCTTTCGTTTCAAAGTGAATTTCGTTTTGTATTAATTGTATCTTAATTTTAATCAATGTTTCATCAACCATTTGCCTGGATTTAATTTATAAGAAGTAAATTTAGCAGACGATAGATAATCTCGACACGGAGGCGCCTGCGGGTGAACTGGAGCTCGTCTCATGAACCGAAACTCAGCGTATAGACCTGAGAATTGATATTGAAATGTCTTTTAAACAGAACAATTCAAAACGAAAGACAGACTCATGTAATCGTATGAAATGTCCATTTCTCTCTGGCGCGCGTTCACTGAAGATCGTGAGTCAGCATCGTCAACTTCATCTTTGGCTGACACTGACTTGTTTATTAATAAACAATTAAAATGTCTCCTTGCTATATTTGTTGTATTCATAATCATTACTTTTGCCAGTTCTTGTGACAGCTTTTAGGTGCTTTATTGGCAGCGCCACCCTTACATGAATCACCGCACCCGCATTTTAAAAAATATTCATTTATCGGCCATTATAAATGCCGATACCGATAGTTAGGAAAATGCCTAAAATCGGCCGGCCGATATATCGGTCGGGCTCTAGTACAAACTCGATATACCGCCCAGCCCTACTATTATGAATATGAATAATAATGAATAGGCTATTTTTGGTGCCCTACACACGGCGCGTGGTGGGAGCGGCGGCACTGGTTGAACTGTTTATCTAAAAGTGATGAAGTGCTTGAATGTTTCTAACATGAATGTTCTCCAGCATCATGAATGAATGAGGAATAAACACCAACCTCTTTGTTCTTCAGGATCTTCAGTGTGTTTCATTCTGCAGGGTTCTGGATCACTCATGTTCTCACTGTCCTCTTTAATAAACTCAGTCTTGGCAGATTTCAGCTCTTCCTGATGCTCTGATGCTCGTCTTCACTTGTAGCTGATGGGAATTTACAGCATTTATTGGGGGATAACAGTAGGAGGAGCTTCACTGATGATGGATTGCAGTGGGAGGAGCTTCACTGATCATGTAATTGCAGTGGGAGGAGCTTCACTGATGATGTAATTGCTGTGGGAGGAGCTTCACTGACCATGTGACTGCAGTGGGAGGAGCTTCAGTGATGATGTGACAGCAGTGGGAGGAGCTTCAGTGATGATGTAATTACTGTGGGAGGAGCTGATCTAACAAAATAAAAAAATATATCTGTTACAGAGTTTGTTTTTTAAGCTGGAAAACATGATAAATACTGTATATTCTTCCCAATATAAATAACGGTAAGATCAGTCTGTTGACACCAATGAAATGAGCTTTAAGTGTCAATTTACAGGAGATCTGAAGACATCAGCCTAATAAATGAGGTGAAAACAGGAACTATTGTCATGAAATAAAGAGTGTTTTCAGCAGATCTGTTAATATTGATGATCCTCAGACTATCAACACTCATTCAACAAGCCATTCAGGATCATCAGCAGATCATCTCACTTTATTCTGAGTGTTTGCTGTTAGAAACAGAGTCAGGATATTATATGATAAAAGCCTATAAAACTGCTCTTTTGGAAGACACGTATAAAGAAAAAGTATAAAACAAAAAAAAACATTGACAGTCAGGTAAATACCTAGCCCACTAAAACATAAAATGCTAACATTCATTGCAATAAAGTAATTAAATCATTAAAATGTTACAGTTGTGTATGTGCAGAAAATGACAATGATCATAAAACCCTTTAAAACTAAACATGTTTGGGACCCTGTATAAATAATATAAAAAGATTACCAACTGATTAAGCACACAACTAGTCATAACTACAAATTATACAGCATCTCACAAAAACAAGTACACCACTCATATTTCAGCAACCATTATCTTCTCAAGGGACCATACTACCATAAAATATACCATATTCTTCCGCTTATCCGGGGCAGCGGTCTAAACTCAGCGATTACTAATCACACAGGCATTAGCAATATATCTGTACAAACATTTAAGTCTCCGCTAATAAATTCTCTCATTTTATGGTTATGGTTTATGGTCATTTTACCTCGGTTCTGCGGTTCTTCGGGCTCTGCAAACTTTTCCAGCCTTTTTCAAATATCGCCAGTGGGTGGAGTCAGGCTCTGAGCAGGGGTTGAGTTACCCTTAATGAAATTAACTCATTTGTCACAATAAAACAATGCAAATAGTTGTACACTAGATGGAATCATCAAGTGATTCATTCTTACCAACGAGACAGATTCAATTTCCAGATTTCACAGCTCTGCTCCAAACAGCTTTTTAAACGTCTTAATATCTAAGTTTTCTATTAAGATTAGTGAAACAGGTCAGAATGGTAATGAAACAATTTGGAATTATATTACACTCGCTTTAGTGTTTTATCTGATATTGTGTATATGAATCGCTGCTGTTTAAATTATAAACGTTTATATTGATTATAATTGTACATCCATTCTGAGTTTAATTTGATTTATTATTGTTTTTCCGTTGCTATTTACGCTATGACTACGACTGAGCTAGGCATGATGGTCATATCTTTCGAAAAACAGACACACACACACACACACAAACCTCATCTCGATCCCTGCTGGGGCGATGTGGGTGCACACACACACACACACACAACGTTAGCACGCTGGTTTTCACACATATATCCAATCCATTTCCATCACTGACAGAAATGCACGCTGCGCATTACAACACACACATCTAAGTTGTCTTTTGTTTCTTCTGATTTTCGTTTTGTTTACATCAAGACTTGCACGTGTTCAGTGTTTGCAGGGTCTGTGTTGCCAGTCTTTCATGTTGTGTTATCTCTATCGGCTGACCAGACCCGAGCGTCACCCAGTGGCCTGGGTGAATAGTGCTAGTGCTCGGTGTGCTCTTAAAGTCCCCATGAATTCAAAATTGACCATACTTAGTTTGCCTAAATTGATCGTTTTGTGGTGAACAATTCATCCATGCAAGTCAATCCACACAAAAAAAAATTTTTGGCTTCGTAATCTTTAATCAAAATCTGAAATTTCCCCTCCCCTCTGCGTTGGAGGACCTTGCCTGATGACGTAGGTTTCACGGTTTGGGCGTCTGCTTAACATCCGTAATCACGCCTCTCCAACTGACAGTAGACAGACTGAATGAAAACACCTACTTTTCTAGATCCAATCAGGTGCTAGTTGGGGGAAAGCCACGCCCACCATTTTGCCTCATTTAGTATTCCGTTTCTCTCGGAAATATGTCACAACACTGGAGAAAAGTCGTTTGCAACTTCCGGTTCACGGGGACTTTAAAAATAAAATAGCCTAAATTAATAAACATTTACTTACAAAATACAAAAGTGGAGAGACATAATCCATACGCCAGAAAATAGAGCCAGAGGTTCAGGGACTGATAAATATTACATCACATTTGATTTCAGAGAAAGAAAGAAAAACAAATAAATACACAAACAAAAACTAAAATGAAAAAAAGAGGAAGTATTAATTTTAAAAAAATTCTCCCAACAAAACATAAAACAAGTTACAATTTTAAAAATAGAGAAAAATAATATACAAAATGCATACATATGCATACAATGAGCATACATTCAAAGTTTTAGTATCTTTTTTGTTACTTTTCAAGAAGATGTTACAAGATCTTAACATTTTTTTGAAAGTGAGAAAAATTAGGGGTAACTTTCATAGTTTTACATTTGTGGATAAAATATTTTGCAAGCAAAATAATTAAGTTTTTTTTTTTAAGAAAAAAAAATCTCATATTGCTTCTCAAAAAGGAAAAGCCCAAACAAAACATCCTTGAAATAAAGCTAAACGTTTATATATATATCGTTTACAATGAACTGGCAAATGTTTTGTCAAAGTTTTCTTGTATGATCACAATGCCCAAAATGCATCTATACTCAATTAAATTTTTGATACCATGAACATTGGATAATATCGATGCATAAGCTTAAAATAAATCTCTTTGACCGTATTTACGTCATATTTTGTCGGTCTCAATAGTCTGTAGTGGAAATCTCTTCCTCAAGACATCCGTCCAACATCAGCCCTTCTCTCCTTCAAAAACACATATTTATCTGTGTATCACTCTGTCTGTGCATTATACATCGTTAATGATATGCTATTTGTTGCCTGGAGTGAGATCACATGTGGTTAGGGGAGGGGCCTAATGGAGCCCCGCCCCCACCCAGCCCCGCCCCCCAATTTTACCCATAACTATCATAATTAACCAGCACAAATTGAAATTAGAACAATTGGTAAATCTGATAAATGACAGAGCAGTTCATCACATCAAATATACTCTTTAATGTTGTTGTAACTGCCTTTGTCCCCAGTTTATTTCTGTATTAGCACTTTTACTGTTTTGTTTCTTCTTAATTTAATGTTAACAGCAAGACGGAACTAATTATTGGTTCCGCCCGGAGGTTTCCGGCCGGGCGCTTTTGAGCGAAGCACAGAGAAAAAACTTTACGGCGAAAGAGACTGATTTATCCGCTGTTGTCGTGTTTAAGTGCATAAGTTTACAAGAAAATAGGCAGAAGAAGATACAGAAGATTTAAAAGAATGTTTAGCACCTCTATGTGATAAGCAGCAATGAGGTTTGTTGACCGTTTAGTTTGTGTTTACATATGTTTTCATGTGTAATTGTTTTGATGTATAACATATAAGGTGTCTAACGTTAGCTGTATATGGCCTTGATTATGACACAATATGTGTGAGACATGCATATAGCATTATTTTTTGTTAATTTATATTTTCTTTCTTCAACCAGTTCTCACGGGTTGACCAGCATTAAAGCCCTGTATTCTAACCAAGACCTCTTGCCTCATGTCTGTCACTGGAGGAGTTACAGTGAGAACTCAACTGCTCTGCATCAGTAGACGAGGAAGACAGTACCAAAGAGCCGTGATCCATTGACAAGAAGGGACATCTCTACTTCCAAAGGTGTGCATCTGCCCCTGACATTTACACATCCGCAGCATCCACAGAAGACTCCAGGTCCCTTACCACGAATCCGGCTGAAGCCAAGAAGCTTAAATATTTCCTACAAGAGACTGTGACTTTCGTTTGCCGTCATATTCATACGGTATAGTTGCGTGCATGTTTAAGTGTTAACTAAGCTGCAACTAAGAGACTTAAAATGAAAATGTTCTGCACAATTTTTTCTGAATTTTGCATTTTGTAGAATAACGAGATCATAGATTTGTGTGAAGTGGATCTAACATTTTCTAAAAACTAATAAGTGGTAGAAAGTTTATAAATGTGAATAGCTAATGAGAAGTGAATCACTTAGCTTCTTGCCATATTACATTTAACCCAAAATTAAGTACATCAAGTAGCAATGTCAGAGCCTAGTCATACCTCTAGCAGAAAGCAGGTTAGTGCAGGAAAAAATATAGAGCAGCAGTGCATAGACATGCAACCACAGGCCACTAAAGGCACAAGAGCTGATGACCACACTTCCTCACAAGAACCACGAAGAAGCCAAAGAGTCCGAAAATTAACGGAAAAGGGCCAAGAACTGTACAGTGAGCGAATAAGAAGATTTGATCACCGTTTCACTGTGAGCTATGAGGAGTGGAAGGCTATCGCTAAGGACGCCAAGCAAGCCCTGAGTGGACAATGCTCTAACAACCTGCTACATGAATACATCAGCAAAGTAAGCGTAGCCTCAAACAATCTGAACATTGCTTATGAAGAGTTGAGGCACATAGGCAACCCTGACCAGGACACACGTCGCAGAATTGACACCTGTGATGCAGTAACCAGGAAGATCATTCAAAGTGCAAAAGATCGTTTGGAGACAGCAGATAACGGTGGAGGAAATGAAGAACGAGGCCACAGGGCGACATCGTCTACATTCAAGTCTGTAGCCTCAGACAAGATAAGTGTCAAATCCCAATTCACTAAGTCCTCTCATGCTCAAGGCAGCTCCAGACATTCAAGTCGGATTTCTGCTAGCAGACAAGATGCCGCTGCTGAAGTTGCTGCCAATGAAGCTACACTAGAAGTACTACTAGAACAAGAGTGTTGCATCGAGGAATTGGAAAAGCTTGAAGCTGAAGCTGCAGAGAGACAAAAGGTGCTAGATGCAAAGCGCAGACAACTGGAGCGACTAGAGACAGTTAAAAAGTTAGAAGCTGCTAAGGCACGTCAGCGAGTGTATGATCAGAGTGAGTGCTCAGATGAAGAAATAAGCAGTCTACTCCATCAAAGTGTCTGTATTAAGGAAAGAGAAGAAGTGAAACATGAAAATAATCTTTTGCAGCACCATTCCTCACCACAAGACTGGGCACACTCAAAGCAAGATGACAGTACAGCAGCTCTTGTTAGAGCACTTGCAGAGTCCATCAGTGCAGGTCGTCTTCCTATACCTGAACCAACAATATTCAGTGGCGACCCACTCAGATTCAATGACTGGAAGGTTTCGTTTCAGACACTCATTGATCGGAAAAACATTCCAACTGAAGAAAAGATATATTACTTGCGAAAGTATGTGGGTGGACCTGCTAAAAAGGCTATAGAGAGCTACTTCCTGCTTGGTTCAGAGTCAGGCTATCATGCAGCATGGAGGATCCTCGAGGAAAGATATGGGAATCCATTCCTCATAGCCAAAGCCTTCAGAGACAAGCTGGAGGGATGGCCCAAGATAAGCTCCAAATGCAGTATCGAACTTCAAGAGTTTGCTGATTTCCTTCGGAGCTGTGAGGCTGCTATGACTCAGATCAGAGGCCTCAATGTACTTAATGACTGCAATGAGAACCAGAAGTTACTTGCAAAACTTCCAGACTGGCTGACCTCGAGATGGAACAGAAAGGTAATAGAAGTGGAGGAAGAAAGTCACACTTTCCCAAGCTTCCAGAAGTTTGTAGAGTTTCTCACACGAGAAGCTAAGATTGCAAATAACCCAATAACATCTTTCCATGCTCTGAAACCCGCTGAAGATAAGCAGATCAAGGTTTTAAAGAACAGAGCTGTAGGAGCTAAAGTACTAGCAACTAACTCAGATGAAAAAGCTTCCTCCACAAGCTGTTTATTTTGTGAGAAGTCAGGACACAGTCTACACAAGTGTTGGAAGTTTATGGATAAGACTATCTCTGAGCGAATCAAGTTTGTTCAAGGGATGAAGTTGTGCTTTGGCTGTCTGAAGCCTGGCCATCGCTCAAAAGAGTGTGAAAATAGGAAGATCTGCGATACTTGTGAGAAAGGACATCCAACCTGCTTACACGATAATCGCAGCAAAGAAAGAGGAATGTCAACAAGGACTGGTAGGGAAATGGAGCATGACAAGTCAAGAGAAGGAACAACAGATCGTTCACAAGAAAAGATGACAAGAACACCACGCGAGGTAACATCTAACAGAGTTATCCAGAACGTTAAAAGCACCTATACATCCTCAGTCATTCCTGTGTGGTTGTCAACTGCAAGTAAGCCAAATCATGAAGTTCTTGTGTACGCCCTCCTCGATACACAGAGTGACACGACCTTCATCCTTGAAGAGACAGTAAAGGTGCTTCACACTAAAAATGAACCAGTCCAGTTAAAGCTCTCCACAATGACTTCAAGAAATACAGTGGTGCCTAGCAGAAAGCTGACTGATCTACAAATAAGAGGATTCTACTCGGATAAGGTAATCTCTCTGCCAGTAACTTACTCAAGAGAATTCATCCCTGCAAACAGAGATCATATTCCCACACCAGAGACTGCCAAGTCATGGTCTCACCTTGAGCACATTGCAGATGAAATTGCTCCTCTACAGAGCTGTGATGTCGGCCTACTAATTGGCTACAACTGTCCTCAAGCTCTTGTACCAAGACAAGTGGTTGCTGGAGAAGAAAGTGAGCCCTTTGCCCAGAGAACAGACCTGGGTTGGAGTATAGTTGGTTATGGCAACCCATGTCTTGACTTTGGAGACGCTTTTGGAACAAGTCACCAGGTCATTGTGAAGCAAGTGATATCAGTTATTCCAAATCTCCCAAGCGAAGTGCACTATGTCTGTAGAACACAGATCAAGGAAGTAATCCTTCCTACAGACGTCATCAAGGTGTTGGAATCTGATTTTGTAGAAAGGGCTTCGGAAGATGAACACCTTTCTCAAGAGGATCTTCAGTTCATGTCAATTATGGAAAGTGGCATCAGACTCAAGGATGACGGGCACTATGAAATGCCACTTCCCTTCAAGAAAGGAAGACCAAACTTACCAGATAACAAGATATGTGGCATCCACCGTCTCAGATGTCTGGAGAAAAAGTTAAAGGGAAATGAGCAGTACTACAAAGACTATAAGGCCTTCATGGACGAGTCAATAGCTCGTGGAGATGCCGAGCTTGTCCCTGAAGAGGATATCAGCAAGACTCCAGCGTGGTACATTCCCCACCATGGGGTGTATCATCCCCAAAAGCCTGGTAAGATCCGTGTCGTTTTTGACTGCTCCGTAAGGTTTAAAGGGACATCTCTAAATGACCATCTCCTGACTGGCCCAGAGTTAACAAACACCTTGGTGGGAGTTTTGTGTCGGTTCAGAAAGGGTCGTGTGGCAGTTATGTGTGACATAGAACGTATGTTCCACCAGTTCCATGTTAAGCAAGAGGACCAAGATTATCTCAGATTCTTGTGGTGGAAGGATGGAGATCTTAAAACCCAGCCCTCCATTTATCGAATGAAGGTCCACTTGTTCGGTGCAGCTTCATCACCTGGATGTGCCAACTATGGCCTGAAGCATCTTGCCGCTCAAGGACAAGAACGCTTTAGAGAAGAAACCATCAGGTTCATCCAGAAGAACTTCTACGTCGATGATGGATTGACAAGTGTAGAATCTGAAGACCAAGCAATCCAACTAGTGAATGAAGCAAGAGAGCTTTGTCGCACAGGCAAACTTCGACTGCACAAGTTCATCTCCAACAGCAAAGAAGTCTTAGACACAATTCCTGAGGAAGAGTGTGCTAAAGCTGTCAAGGATTTGACCATGATGTTGGGAGAACCACTGATGGAAAGAGCATTAGGGGTACAGTGGTGTGTGACTTCTGATGAGCTGCAGTTTAGAGTTGTTGTCAAAGAAAATCCACTTACACGCAGAGGGGTCCTGTCCACAGTTGCTTCTGTGTATGACCCACTTGGATTTGTGGCACCCTTCATCCTGGTAGGAAAGAAGATCCTGCAGCAGATGTGTCGTGACAAGCTCAGTTGGGATGATCCTTTGCCTGATGACCTTCGACCCCTGTGGGAGTCTTGGGTGCAAGATCTAAAAAACTTGGCTGAGGTGAGAGTCCAAAGATGCTATCTGCCATCAAGCTTCAAGGTACAGCATTATGAGCTCCACCACTTCTCTGACGCCAGCGTGTCAGGCTATGGAGAGTGCTCGTATTTAAGAGCAGTCAGTACATCAGGTGAGGTCCACTGCTCCTTAGTCATGGGAAAGTCAAGAGTTGCTCCTACTAAAGTCATGACTATACCAAGACTCGAGCTGTCAGCAGCAGTGGTAGCAGTCCGGACCAGTGACATGCTTAAGAAAGAACTAGAAATAGACTGCCAACTAGAATGTTTCTGGACTGATTCAAAGGTTGTACTTGGGTACATCAGTAATGAAGCCAGAAGATTTCATGTTTTTGTAGCAAATAGAGTTGAGCGCATTAAACTAAGTACAGAGGCCGGACAATGGAGATATGTAGCTTCAGAAGACAACCCAGCTGACCACGCCTCAAGGGGTGTCACGGCAAGACAACTCACAGCTTCTAACTGGTTCACAGGTCCAGAGTTTCTTTGGCAGAAAGAGTTACCAACTGGAGTTGTCATGGTGGGAGAGATCGAGAGCAGTGACCCAGAGGTCAAGAAAGCTCAGGTTCATGACACTCAGGCAAAAGAAGCAAAAACACTTCTAGAGCGTCTACACAAGTTCTCAGACTGGGCAAGATTGGTGAAAGCTGTTGCCAGACTCAAGCGACTTGCTAAGGAAATCAAAGGTCTCAAGCCAAAGTCCTGTGAGGCCTCGAGCTTGGAGGAAAGGAAAGAGGCGGAGCTGACCATAATCAAGATGGTGCAGGAAGCAACTCTCTCTCAAGAAGTTCAACACCTTAGATGTCATAAGGAGACAAAGCTCAAAGACAAAGTCAGCCAGCTGCACAAACTATGTCCGTTCCTGGATGATCAAGGTGTAATCAGAGTAGGAGGTCGCTTAGCTCATGCTGCCCTACATCCACATGTGAGGCATCCAGCAATCCTTCCTAGAGACAGTCATGTTTCTGCATTGCTCATCAAGCACTATCATGAAAGAGTGTACCATCAAGGTCGAGGAATGACTATTAATAAACTCCGAGCCAATGGCATATGGATCCTGGGTTGCAGCAAGCTTGTTTCATCCCATATTCACAAGTGCACAAGTTGCAGAAAGTTCCGAAGATGCACAGAGCAACAAAGGATGGCAGACCTTCCAGAAGATCGGATGGAAACAACTGCGCCATTCACTTACTGTGGAATGGACTGCTTCGGACCGTTTCACATTAAGGAAGGAAGAAAGGAGCTAAAGCGTTATGGGCTGTTGCTCACCTGCATGTGTTCCAGAGGAGTTCACATTGAAGCACTTGATGACTTGACCTCAGATGCCTTTATCAATGCTCTGCGTTCCTTCATCGCCATTCGTGGATCAGTAAGGCAGATAAGGTGTGATCAAGGGACAAACTTTGTCGGAGCAAGGCGTGAGTTCATTGAAGCATTGAAACAGATGGATCAAGAGGAGCTCAAAGATTTGGGCTGTGAGTTCATCATGAACACCCCGGCCTCAAGTCATATGGGTGGGGTCTGGGAAAGACAGATCCGCACTATCAGAAGTGTTCTGGCGTCCATTCTACAACAGTCGTCCAGACAACTTGACTCCTCTTCCCTACGAACATTTCTATATGAGGCCATGGCGGTTGTGAATAGCAGACCTCTAACCACTGATCATCTGAACGATTCTACTAGTCCAGAGCCCTTGACACCAAACCACATCTTGACCATGAAATCCACAATCATTCTCCCTCCTCCTGGAAAGTTTGTCAAGGAGGATCTCTACCTCCGCAAGAGATGGCGCAGAGTTCAACTCTTAACCAACAACTTTTGGGTACGGTGGAAAAAGGAGTACCTCTTAAATCTCCAACACAGACAGAAGTGGACCAAAGATCGCAGAAATGCAAAGGTCGGTGACATTGTTCTGTTGCAAGATGCTGCTACACCGCGAAACCAATGGAAGCTGGCAAGAGTCATCGAGGTGTATCCTGGAAGTGATGAAAGAGTGAGGAGACTCAAGTTACTTATCAGTGACTCCTCCCTGGATGGAAGAGGAAAGCGTACATCCAAACCTGTTTACCTGGAGAGACCCATTCAGAAAACAGTTACATTGATAGAAGCAGACTGATGGTTCAATCATACACGCAAACACAGTTTATTAGTTGTTTATTAGGATAGAGTTCAATTTAATTTATTCATGCAATATGTTTGTCTCCAAGTTTAAGAAATCACTGGTGATTTGGTGGGAGTGTAACTGCCTTTGTCCCCAGTTTATTTCTGTATTAGCACTTTTACTGTTTTGTTTCTTCTTAATTTAATGTTAACAGCAAGACGGAACTAATTATTGGTTCCGCCCGGAGGTTTCCGGCCGGGCGCTTTTGAGCGAAGCACAGAGAAAAAACTTTACGGCGAAAGAGACTGATTTATCCGCTGTTGTCGTGTTTAAGTGCATAAGTTTACAAGAAAATAGGCAGAAGAAGATACAGAAGATTTAAAAGAATGTTTAGCACCTCTATGTGATAAGCAGCAATGAGGTTTGTTGACCGTTTAGTTTGTGTTTACATATGTTTTCATGTGTAATTGTTTTGATGTATAACATATAAGGTGTCTAACGTTAGCTGTATATGGCCTTGATTATGACACAATATGTGTGAGACATGCATATAGCATTATTTTTTGTTAATTTATATTTTCTTTCTTCAACCAGTTCTCACGGGTTGACCAGCATTAAAGCCCTGTATTCTAACCAAGACCTCTTGCCTCATGTCTGTCACTGGAGGAGTTACAGTTGTATTTCAAAATTACAAATATATAAAAATTACAAAAATATAACAAATTGCTCCAAACAGTTTGGAAAAACAAATCTTTTTGTATTTTGAATGTGTTGAATGATAAAATATAGTTTTTTGTTTTCCCTGACATCTTTGAAAAATACAAATGCAACGGCAATGATTAATGTATGTTTTGACAGGGTATATAACATTACCCAGAGCACTCTGCTTTAATACACGTACATGTGCACAAGTCTTAGGCCACCACAAGATTTTTTTATTTTTACTTTTAGCAGTGTTTTAATGAGCATCTATGTTTATTTTGTGTCTCTTTATAAGAATACAAACAGAAAATACAGAAAATTAGTACACAAAATGTAAAAACCGAATGAAAAAATCTAAACAAAATGGCTTTCTTTAAAAAAAAAATGGAGTTAAAATAACGCAAAATGTTTTTAAACAAAAAAGATTGTTGAATTGCACTAATTGAATAAATCTGCATTGCATTAACAGTGGTTGTATTTTAATACATTGTATTTTTAGGGCTTGCATTTTTATGGGCTGAAATTCAACATGGTTTTATATTTAAGATTTAAACATTTAAATTCAAAACATTTCACACACATTTTCATTAATAAAAATTCAATAATCCATATTCACCTTTTAGATTTCACTTCCAAAATGTTCTATTAGTTCTGTTGAACAGGTAATTTTCGGTCCATTTTATTTCACTTTACGAATTCGCTTCCACAAATTCTGTGGTTCAAATTTGACAGTAAATTCAACATTGGACATCCAGGAAGTGCAGGAATCTCAGTAGATTGCGGATCGATAATCTCTCCAGCAGGGGGTGTTGTGTGTGTGAAGTTAAGCAGCTTTAGCCGCTGCTTATCTATGAAGGTAAAAGAGTAGCAATACCTGAGAGCACGTTGATGTGAATTTGAGAGACTGTCCTCCTCCGAAAAACGACCCCATATGTCGTTTGTACATGCAGCGTATTACGACCTATAGTGGCGTTTTAAAACGAAGCGCCCTCTAGCAGTCTTATATATGACAGTCTTGTTTATCGGGTGTGTCGTCATCAAATGACCTTTGACTGTCTTTACCAATAAAAACAAAATGCGGCAAGAAAAAGAATGTCCCTGAACGCCGTAATCAATATCTGTTTTATTTTATTTAAAGATCTATTTAATGTATCGTTGTGACTGTCGGCAATTCATGTGTGAGTATAAGTGTAGTTTGATGTTTTTTTCTTTACAAATCAGTTGCGAATGCCACTGAATGAATGTGATTTTACCACAGTATATTAGCTTGATCCTGCTAGCACAGTGCCCATAAATTGTACCATAGTAATTAGTTTTACTGTGGTATTTTTAGTTAAAAAAAGACAACGCCATGCTTTTAAGACTGTGGTTTTACTGTGGTATTTGTAAACACAGTAACACAACAGTTACAATGGTTTTACCTAAGTTAAGTAGTTTTACTGTGGAATTTGTAGTTAAAGCACAGTACCACAACACATACCTTGGATTTAACACAGTAACTGTAATGTTAGATTTACTGTGGTATTTGTAGTTAAAGCACAGTAACTTGCATGCTTTTACCACAATAACTGTTTTTACTGTCTACTATTTGTAGTTAGAGCACATGAGTAACCACAGCACTTACCATGGTTTTACTACAGTAACCATAGTTTTACTGTGGTATTTGTAGTTGAAACAGTAACACAACACTTGCCATGGTTTTACCAGAGTAACTGTCGTTTTACTGTGGTATTTGTAGTTGAAACAGTAACACAACACTTGCCATGGTTTTACTACAGTAACCATAGTTTTACTGTGGTGTTTGTAGTTGAAACAGTAACACAACACTTGCCATGGTTTTACCAGAGTAACTGTCGTTTTACTGTGGTATTTGTAGTTGAAACAGTAACACAACACTTGCCATGGTTTTACTACAGTAACCATAGTTTTACTGTGGTGTTTGTAGTTGAAACAGTAACACAACACTTGCCATGGTTTTACCAGAGTAACTGTCGTTTTACTGTGGTATTTGTAGTTGAAACAGTAACACAACACTTGCCATGCTTTTACCACAATAATCACAACACTGGCCATGCCTTTAATACCTTTTTGTAATGTAATTGTAATTCAATATTCTTTTCCTGTCTTGCAGTTACTTCAGATCACATGCTCCTCCATCTCCATCTCCCACAACAACCTTTAATCCAACAGCTCTTTTAAGAGGCCATCTCTCGCAAAAACTCACTTTCTCTCTCTCTCTCTCTCTCTCTCTCTCTCTCTCTCTCTCTCTCTCTCTCTCTCTCTCTCTCTCTCTCTGTTTTTTTTTTTAACTGTAATTAATTTACACATTTGTTTTGCTCTCTTTCTTTCTCTTCTTCATCATGGAATATTTTTAAAAATCAAAATTTGATCAATTCTGTCAGAAAGCTGCTATTAACAGGGAACTTGATCTCAAAGCTCCCAGTGCTGATCTTGAAGAAGCTGCCAGGGAGGCTGAACAGGTCCTTCAAATTAGGTAATGTTGAACACTTTAAGTTATAACTGACTTGCTTTAATGAATGTATCCTTATTTTATGTTTTATTAACTTTCCTTAAAGTCCTTCCTCTCAAATAATTTGGTCACGGATCATTTTTAACACACTGCCTCAACATGTATATATTTCTCTTTGTTTCAGCTGAAAAGGAAGTGCTGTCAAGGGCTTGTTAAACCTGTCTTCGTGGAGAGGGATGAATTCGGCCATCTTGTGCGTTTATGGAGAAGGAGAAAAGCTGCAAAGGCAAATGTTTCCAATGGTATGTCTGTGTTGGTCTTAACCCTTGATTGAACATTACTGCAGTTACATTTTGCACAGCATTTGATGTTTCTTAAACTTTGTTTTACATACTACACTACCCCATCAGTAAGACCCACAATAAAGCGTCATGTTGATCTAGTAATAGTTCATACAATTGGCCAAGTCAGCAAATTCATATGATATTGTGCAAGTGCACTCGTACAAAATTGTAGTAATATAAAGTAAAGTAATATTGCCAAACTATATATCATTTGAAAGCTTAAAATCTCTAGTTTTCATATTTGGTGGCTGTTATCTAAAATAAATTACAGAGGAGCAGTAATTTATCAATTTGCAACAAGAATATTTCATATTCATTAGGAGTATTTAGGCCTTTATTTTGAAATAACAATAAACACGAAAAATCATGAAAGATTGGTAGAAACCTCAATTTGTTTTCATGCCATGAGTTCAAAAGATAACACCAATTCCATTTTATGAGAAAAAAAGGTCTGAAAATGTTTTAAATATAAAGAAAAATGTATGGATTCTCGATTTCTGATTGGCTGCGAGCTATAACGCTATAACGTAGTCTTTTTATGCATTTATTAGAGGTTGAATTCAAATCAAATACTGCCAAACCACCCATACTACTTCTGAATAGGATGTCTACTTCATAAATTGTATGAAAATTATGGAAATACATGGTTCAGATCACTCAAAACATATATGAAAATGGAGGCGCCCTTATATGGGCAGTAATGGAGTCTAGTGAAAAAGTTGGGTACTGCGCCCAAATAAAATCTTACTGAAAGCTCATTTTTTTAGATATCAACCTAAAATTTGGAATACAACTTGTTCAGATTCTTGTCTTTAATTTTCTTGCAGTTTTAGAGTAAAATATATTTTGTAATATATATATTTTATATAAAATATTAATAATTATATTTTTACATTACACCATTTCATAAACTCAAACTTATATAACTTTTTTTCTGTTTCATTTTTTATCATTTCTAGACTTCTACAATAATCTGGAAATAAGATTATAATAATCTTCTTTAAAACAAGACCAGCCATAGGTCTATATTCCAAAGCATTCTTGAATTACAACCATTTAAGTTTGGATAGTGATTTTTATGTCTATGCAAAAAAAAGGGGGGTGCCAGTTAACAGGTTAACTTGAGCCTAACCATAAATTGTGATTAAAACATACATGCTCACTCACATCAAGACGCGACTGCGGTGGTGGAGTCCATGCAGGAGGAGCAGCGTTTGGCACTGCGTCGCTCTTCAGCGCCAGCTGTGTGGAGAAGCCCATGTCCACCTCTACTGCATTACCATCCTGACCACTGTACTAAATACAGATAAATCTAACGTTACGCTAACTTGAAGCTATCCTAACTGATCCAATACTATACTACTAACTATGCTTCTAACAATACTACACTAACAACTATGCTAATTAACTACATAGGCTACACAAAATAATCTAAATACCTATATACATGCTATGCTAAATAGATGCTAAAACACTCTATCCTGATCGTTTTAAATACTCGCAATTCCAACTCCTGACTCACAGTGGTTTTGACGAAACAAGATGGTTTTTATACTGCCAAGAGCGTGGTTTTTATCAGATGTTTTTATACCATATATTGTAGAATTAAAACACTTTATATCCAAATGTCAAAAAAGTTACTCGAATCAATGAACAGCATTTATGAAGCTGCATTCTTACAGATCATTAACTAAAAAAAGTTGTTTTAGGGGTTAGTTCACCCAAAATGGAAATTCCGTCATTAATTACTCACCCTCATGTCGTTCCAAACATGTAAGAATTTCTTTCATCTTCACAACACAAATGAAGATATTTTTAATCCTCTGGGGTCGACAAACGCAACAGCACATTTTGCTGGATTTTTTCACATAGCGACAGAATATGAATATGCCTACAGAGAGCGCGCACTATTGACATCAACTCGACAAAACTCATCAGATGCCGATCGCGATGCGGGAGTTAAGACCGCAGTTTGAGCCAGCGGCTCGAATTGATATGGCCCTGTGTCCACAGACAATTCACCCTCCTCCACTTCAGGTGAAGCTGGGGGAGAAAAGTCCTCGACTTCAATTGACCGCTCTGTTGCAAAGCTACTTGCGTCACTCTCCATTTTAGAGTCTGACAGCAGCTGTCAATCAATCCGTCACTGCGGGTCTCAGGTGCACGCCCCCCGCTCAGCCCCACCCTCGGCTCATCAACCCACTTTTCTAGTATTTTGGCAGGATCATGACAGACCCATGTTCTGTGTGCAAGCACATGGCCTTGTGTTTTGGTCATGTGCTTGTGTTGTCTCGTCTCGTTACCC
The DNA here is from genome assembly GCA_029959095.1 of Rhinichthys osculus. Lineage (NCBI taxonomy): Eukaryota > Metazoa > Chordata > Actinopteri > Cypriniformes > Leuciscidae > Rhinichthys > Rhinichthys osculus. Next base: position 62,802,281 of record JARWKJ010000002.1, read on the forward strand.
CGCCCCCTTGTTATCCTGATTCTGTCATTAGTGTTTCACCCGTTTCACCTGTTATGTTTGATTAGTCTTCCTATTTAATCCCCTTGTGTTTGCTGTCTTGTGTCGGTTCATTGTTATACGTTGATCGTGAGTACCCTGTGTACATCTAGTCATTGTTAGCATCTCTTGAAGTCTTGTTTGTTTTCTTGTTCATTTGTTTCCCAGTTTAGTCGTCAGTCTGGTATTCTGTGTTCCATCTGTTTTGCCCCCTCATGGGTTTTGTTTTCCTGTTTTTGTCATTAAACCGTGTCTTATTTTATACTGTCTGCGTTTGGGTTCATCTCCGTGTCTCACCGTGACAGAATGAACTGACCAATTCTGAACCCAGCGGACAGTATGTCATCCCCACTAAGACAACAATCAGCTGACCAGGAACTATGGTGGCAGTCAGCTATCAACGACAGCAAGTTGGGCAAGCTTCCTTTCCCTCCCCAGGGAGAGAGGTCCCTGAGAGGATATGCTCAGGCCGTGGAGGCAAAGAGAATTTTTTTACCGGAGAGCCTGGTTAACCGTTACCTCATCGCGGGTCTCAAAGTTCCTCCACCTCTGGCGGAACGGGAGAGGCTGGCCCACTGCCCGTTCCGGGACATGGTGGACTGCTTGGTTCGTCGGGAGTCACAGGGTCCCATGGTGTCGTCACCTCCTGCCTGTCTGCCGGTGATCCCGGAGGATCTGAGGTTAGGCTTCGTGAGGCTTGGAGAACAGACTTGTCCCAGTTCGACTCCCGAGACATCATCGGCTCCGCGAATCAGGAGGAGGAGACCTGCGTCTGCCCAGCCAGAGCCAGTTCACGTCCCGTCTGTCCAGCTAGAGACTGTTCACGCCCCATCTGTCCAGCTAGAGACTGTTCACGCCCCGTCGGCCTTCCTGAGCTGGGACTATCTGGAGCGTCTGGCTCGGATCTTAGAGAGGCCGGTGTTCGGTGTTTCGGAGCTGAACCCAGTGCCTGTTCCAGAGCCCTTAATGAGGGGGTACTGTCATCCAGAGCCCGCCACGGCAAGCGCTGTTCCAGAGGCCGCCACGGCAAGCGCTGTTCCAGAGGCCGCCACGGCAAGCGCTGTTCCAGAGGCCGCCACGGCAAGCGCTGTTCCAGAGGCCGCCACGGCAAGCGCTGTTCCAGAGGCCGCCACGGCAAGCGCTGTTCCAGAGCCGGTCGCCGTGAGCGCGGCACCCAGTCCTGTCCCGTCACCAACCATGTTCCCCGTCAGAAGTCCCCGGACTGTCTCCTCGTGTGTCCCTGTCTCTACTGCCCCCGGACTCCCGTTTGTTTCCCCCGTCATGGTTCAACCTAGGACTGTTTCTCCGTCTACTCACACCACTCCACCCAAGTCCGTTCGGGTCCCCCGTCCTAAGCCCACACCCTGTAGTTCCAAGATCACCGTCCCGCCCACCCACCCTGGACTCTCGCTCAAAGACCCTGTTGTCCCTCCGCCTCCCCTTCCTTGTTTATTTTTTCTGATGTTTCACCCCAACCCGGTCATTGTTCACGCTTGTATGCCCCTGTTATTATTTGTCATGTTTTGTTGGGTCTATGTCTCTGTCAGTCTTGTCCCGCGTAGCCACTCTTTAAGGAGGGGGTACTGTCATGATTCTGCCATCAGGTCTGTGAGTTCTAGTATTTTGGCAGGATCATGACAGACCCATGTTCTGTGTGCAAGCACATGGCCTTGTGTTTTGGTCATGTGCTTATGTTGTCTCGTCTCGTTACCCCGCCCCCTTGTTATCCTGATTCTGTCATTAGTGTTTCACCCGTGTCACCTGTTATGTTTGATTAGTCTTCCTATTTAATCCCCTTGTGTTTGCTGTCTTGTGTCGGTTCATTGTTATACGTTGATCGTGAGTACCCTGTGTACATCTAGTCATTGTTAGCATCTCTTGAAGTCTTGTTTGTTTTCTTGTTCATTTGTTTCCCAGTTTAGTCTAGTCAGTCTGGTATTCTGTGTTCCATCTGTTTTGCTCCCTAATGGGTTTTGTTTTCCTGTTTTTGTCATTAAACCGTGTCTTATTTTATACTGTCTGCGTTTGGGTTCATCTCCGTGTCTCACCGTGACAGGAGAATCCTGTTCTCCTCTTTGGGTGATGTCTCTTCGAGAGATCTGATAATCCTCCCCTCTCCCCCGAGACCAGGTGCGACCCCCCCTGGGGTACATGAATTAACCCCCAAAAAATATTTGTACAAGCCTTTTGTTCTGGTCTGGGTATATAATGGAAAGTGGCAGAGCAGTCTTTGGGAACCTGTAACCAGGTGTTACGACCCCTCTAAGATTTGTCTAGGAGCAAGAGGAGTAACGCTAAAAAAAATTGCAAAAACTGTAAGAAGGATAGGAGGCGGCAAGAAACCATGCAAAAACACGAACTGCCAATGAAAATGATTTATTATACAAAAAAGAAAAGAAACCATTTAACTATAAAGTAGATTCACAAAAGTATATATGATTAAAGCCACAACCAATATGTACAAATTTAAAAGAAAAAGAAGAATGAACAAGAAAAAGAACTAAACAAATCAACCCAAAAGAAAGGGGATAGTGACGCCAAAAGAAAGAAAGAAACAAAAGAAAACCATTCTACCATTTAAACCTCTAACTAAAGGAAAGAAAAGAAAATAATTAAATCTTCAGCGCCGAGCGCCCTATTCTCAACTAACAGAAACAAAACATACAATGGGTGGTGTTCACCTCTTACCTGGGGTTTCTATACACAGAGTTACCCGCACGAAATCTTCCCTATCCACCTTCCTCTTAGTAAAGAGTAAACATCAGAGAGCGCAAGCTCAGCAAAGGTCAAAGCACAACGCCATCCAAGTAGAAGAAGATAGTCGAACAAAATAGTAAATCAACAGTTATAACAAAACAACAGAGGCTGGCATAAGCAAATAACAAATCAAGCGAGTCACCAAAAAAAAAAAACGAGTAACGATGACAGCAAAAACCAGAAAACAAAAGAGACTCCATTCACTCTTTTCCAGCGTCCTTTTATCTGCCAGCGGGAACATTACTGGCAGCGGATAGGTCGATGTCACATCGCTTAATGATGACTGATAGCCTCGTGAGCCAATCAGCGGTCAAGGAGGACGGCCTATCATAAAACTATCGTCAGTGATAGTCAGAAATCAGAAGGTCTCCTTAATGAGGTGCTTCATGCTCCAGTCACTAGTGCCTTCTGGTTGATCTGTCCTGGACAGAGATTTGCGGAAACACCAGACTGCACATTAATCTACTAGGAATAATGATTTCAGAAAATGCTGAATAATTCAAATATAAAAATTATAATGTATTTGACATAAGTTTGACATAAGTTTATTTAATTATAAACACACCCCAATAACATATAAAACTAATAGTAATCCATAAATGCTAATTCATAATCAAACCTACACCTCTATTTAATAGAAAACATGTGTATAATGGATATAAGTGTTTATACATAGTTTTTACTTGATATAATCACAAAACCTCTGGAAGTCTGGTTGTTTCGGAGCAACATATGAAATATTTAGATTTATACAAAAACTAAATTTTTCCCCCTTCACTCATGTATAAATCAGTAGGACGTTGCCTGGAATCATAATCTATACGTTTAAGCTATTTAAATCATTGTCTATTTCTCTGTCCCCCCTGACCAATTCTATATAGTCTTTTAGTTCCTCTCTTGTTTTTTGTATTTCCCTCTGGACATTGCAAAGCTCATTATGTGTTCTCCTCATCTCTGCAATGGATTTGAGGACCCTGGATCTGACCTTTTCTGGATCGTCTACTTTCCCCTGTCTCATCTGGTGAATGTCTACAGAGTCCAGCACTATGAAGGCGACGTCAGCTATGACTAGTAGTCCACTCAACACTCCTGAGAAAGCTTCGGCTACGACCCGTCCTACTCTTGCAGTCTGAGTCGCAATTCTGCTAACGTTTGCCAACAGACCTAAATTCATGAGTTGTGTGGCACACAGAACATTTCTCCTGTCTAAATTGCATGTTATTTGTACATTTTCAAAAGTTGAGTTGCCGAAAAAGACACTGAACTGTGTGATTTTTCTCAGAACCTTTCTCAGCGTGTTCAGTGGTGTGAGAATTGGTTCGCTTACAGATTCATACTTCTTCTGGATTTGTTCAAGGCTCTCTCTGAATGCTTTTTGTTGTACAGTATTAGTAATGGTGGATGCAGCACCGGTTACTCCACCTGCAACTCCTACCCCAACACCAACGCCGGTAACAATCAGAGACGCCCCAAGAGTGAACGGTGCCAAGATTAACCCAACTAATGCAGTGATTCCTCCCGCTGCTCCGATCACTGACCCTGACAGACTCCCCGCTGTGGCGCTGTAATGCGCAGACTCCATCGAATCCGTTATTCTCCCCCACTCACTAACTAAACCCTCGATGTCTTCATAGTGCTGGTTGTAGGCCTCATTGAAGGCTTTGATGGACTCCATGAATCTCTGTAGCAGTGCCTCTGGCGTTCTGCTGTTCCTGGCTACTGCATCTGTCAGGAATGGTTTGGCTAGGATCTCTTCAGCTGAAGGTCTGTCTTTAGGGTCACGGCTGAGCATTTGTCTGATTAATTCCCGTAGTTCCTCTGAGTATCTCTCTGAGATGTGAGGGGGGTTTCCTGCCATGCTGACAGCGTGGAGCATGTTACGTTGAATGTCATCTGCCTGTGGAGGAAAATAAATAAATTAAGAATCTAGATATAATTCGCCTTTGGCTAAGCCCCGCCCCCCTTAGTTACTGTTGCTACGTCCGACAAACAAACTTCATCTGGGCTCTGGTATGAACATGGCTTATGCTGTGACAGCTCTTCCTGCTGAAATTTTATCAAACTTTTATAAAGCAGCAAATAAAGTGTCCGATAGTAGTAGGCAAAAGGGCTGCAATATACGTTCGAAGGCTATATTCACGCAAGGAACAACAAGGCATCCAAATAGAGGCAAAAGCATACCGGTCACAGTCAAAAAATGAACCCTCGCATATCCTACTAATCGAGACGGAGGCTGGGACTAACAATATCACGGAGCAACACTGTTCATGCAAAGCTGGGTAGGTCTCTATTCACTTCTATAATCGTTATTACAACGCAAACGGACTACGCGAGTATAACGGTGTATTTATTAGCAGCATGTGCTAGACGACACTAGTCAGGATTTGACTTCGGTTTTGGGAAGGGAAAAAAACGCACATCCCCTCCAACCTCTCTGGGAAACGCGTATCTGTGTTACAAATGCCCCAGGCACAACGTTAACCATATTTTAGATAAAACTACGACGGTAATAGCCTGCCGAGACCAAAAATATGAGACGCCTGTGTTAGTCAATGGAGCGCTGTGAAAAAGTGTCGGACCTCTGTGGGAGCTCGTTCTTGGCTGCGCTGTGATTGGTCAATCTACATTCTAGGGTGTGGCTTAGCCAAAGGCGAATTGCAAGCAGTTTATAATGAACAAAACAATCAGAAAAACATCAAGGTAATTAACCAGTCCAGGGTTGGGCAAAGTTGGTCCTGGAGAGCCGCTATCCTTTAGCTCCAACCCTAAAAACAAAAACACTTTCCTGCCTGTAGTTAAAGGAGTAGTTCACTTTAAAAAAAAACATTTGCTGATAATTTACTCACCCCCATGTCATCCAAGATGCCCATGTCTTTCTTTCTTCAGTCGAAAATAAATTAAGGTTTTTGATGAAAACACAAATGCTCGCCTTGCTCTGTTCTGTGATGCGCGATCGTGACGTCACGTAATACGCAATTACGTTGAAAAGGTCACGCTTGACGTATGTGGAAGTACCGAGTCAGAACAGAGCAAGGCGAGCATTTGTGCTTATAAAACTTAAACTTTTTTATTTACTTTTGAAATGACCGATCGTTTCGCTAGATAAGACCCTTATTCATCGTCTGGTGTCGTTTAAAGCCATTTGAAGCTGCACTGAAATGGTCATTTGGACCTTGAACCGTTTGGACCCCATTGAACTCCACTATATGGAGAAATGTTTTCATCAAAAACCTTAATTTCTTTTCGACTGAAGAAAGAAAGACATGGACATCTTGGATGACATGGGGGTGAGTAAATTATCAGCAAAAGTTTTTTTAAAAGTGAACTACTCCTTTAAGGGTCTGTTTACACAACATCGTTTTCAACTAAAACCGTAAAACTTTTTATGCATTTTGGGCGCTCATTTACACAACAACGGCATTTTGGGTGCCTGAAAACACAAGCTTATGAAAATGGCTTTCAAAGTGCAAGTTTTTGAAAATGGTCTCCATGTACACAAAAAAAACGTGAATCTCTGAAGACGATGACGTCATGCACATGCGTATTACGTGTTCAGTCTATAGTGTTTCATGGCAGCAGAATACAGCGTTTTTAGCCATTTTCGCAGATCCGTGTGAATGGGGATTTTAAGCATATCTTTGTCGTGTAAACGAACCCTTATAGTTCTGAATGCACTGATTAGGTTTTTCAGGTTGGTTTGATTAGGGCTGAACTCTGCAGGACAGATGCTCTCTAGGACCGACGTTGCCTACCTCTGATCTAGAACAATCCTGCTCATGGACGGCCACTGTCCTGCAGAGTTCAGCCCCGTCCCCAATCAAACACACCTGAACCAGCTAACACTACATGATTTTAAAACGTCGGGCTGAACTGTGCGGTTCACACTACATGACTTGCTCTCTGTGAAATCAGGAGTGTTCAAGTTGTTGAGCTGTTCACACCACACGACACAACGTGATTGATCCGCAACAGGGGGTAACGCACTACACGAGTTGACAACGACTCTGTCACCCACCGATTCTATCTTGTCTGCAAACCACGTTTTGTCACGAAAAATCACGCGATAATCACGCGCGCCAATACCCAGCGAAGAAGACGAAGAAGAACACAACACGCGAACATGCCTTGCTCTGATTGGCTGTAGCTCTTGACATCACGTGAGCTCGAGTCGTGCGACAGCTCTGGATATCTAGCATGCTAGATATTTTTCTGGGCTCGGCGACGCGTCTGCGAGTGTCTTTGTTGGTTGTTGGCTCTTCCATACTAACAGATTGGCGAGCGGTCATCGCCCACTAATCTCCCGCGATTTGCACGCGATAACGATTTGCAAATCGGGCTTAATATCATGTAGTGTGAACTAGGCTTTACTGGACATGTAGTGTGAACTAGGCTTTACTGGACATGTACTGTGAACTAGGCTTTACTGGACATGTAGTGTGAACTAGGCTTTACTGGAGGCTTTACCTAGAAACCTCCAGGCAAGTGTGTTAAGGTCTGAGCTAAATCCTGCCCCTCCAGGACCAAATGTGATCTTGACACTGGTGTGACACATAAGGGCAAATCAAAAACCATTGAAGCAAATGAATAAAGACAAAGTAAACTTAATTGGCAACAGTACAAAACACAACTTCAAACTCAGGGGTCATTTACACGACACCGTTTTCATCGAAAAATGTTTTTATGCACTTTAGCTGTGAAACCAGGCGTGTTCATTTTAGAGATGTGCCGAACAAGGCTTCTGAAGCAGTGAGGCTTTTACACCAACCTGCATTGGTGCTTCGAAGCTTCAGACACAGTGCCCTACTTCGCCCAATGGTGGTCGATAAAAATGCTTTATTATTTGACCCTTTTGGCATTTCATCATCCTCATCGGACTGAAAACGTGACAGTGATGTGGTGCTGTTTGGAAAAAATAAATAAATACTCACCCACACATCCAGCATGCAGAGATCATGGAGCAACCATCCCAATGACCATATGTCACTAAAAAAGCAGATGCATGACAATGAAAAAGTGTGTACAGTGTAAACATTTTATGTGCTATCTACTTATGGTAACAATCCTACACATTATATTTTTGAGTATTTTTTAAGGCTTGAGCCCTATTCGTACTAGGGCTGTGTTGAAAAAATCGATTAACCAATTCTGAATCGATTTTCATATTAATTTCTAAAGATCGATCCGTAACTCAGAGGATCGATTTAATAATAGGCTTACATTTTCCCCGTGAACTTTAACTTGCCGCGACTGGAGATCCCTGTATGAGCATTGAAAGGCTTTCACTCAGCGCGCACATTGTTACGACAACGGGCTTTGAGTGAGTCATTAAACCGTTCACTCAACGAACACGTTCAAAAAAGCTGATTCATTAAAAGAGATGTAATGAAACAAGGTGTTAATTATTTTTAACTTTGAGTTCCACTTTTCAAGGCTCAGCTGAGCAGCAATGCGTCGCATGGGTAACGCTGAAGCTGATGCTTCACTTATTAGAGACCAATATGGCATTGATTCAATGCGTGACTCGCTGATTTTATTTCCCCGCGGCTTCCTCGCGCTGTGGAATGCTGACCAGCGCTGCTGCTGACGCGCATTTATGGTAAATACCCGTGACGTGAACGTTAAAAGGATGATACGACAAATATTACGCTTTCCTTTGACACGGCAACCTTTTTCACGAATACATATGACTTCAAAGACAGACGCAGGTAATCCGCACGCGCTCTGCCGATCTCTCTCATTCACTGTCTGTGCGAAGCCTCTGTAGGCTACACATCACCACGATAAACAGTCTTGTTTGTTATCATTATGAACTTGTTTAACATTCAATACACAGGCATGAAGTTCAAAACAAGCAGTTAAATGTCTATAATAGCCTAGTCTCGCGTAGCCAGACCTTCAGACTGACGGCTGAAGGTCTGGAATTCATAACAGCTTTCTTTGGCCAAGGCCCGCCCATAAGGCCGTTTGACCGACATGTCAAACAACCAATTACAGTTCGTTTCGTTCAGCGTCACGTTTCGGGGAGTGGAAATATCCCCACAACAACAGACCGGCGTGCAACAAGTCAGTCAGCATAGAAAATCAAAGGAGGAGAAGAAAACTTCAAGAGTCTATGCCGTGAACCTCGCATACTTTTGAGAATCCTACATTTAGCTGATCTTGATAAATGCTCATTGTCACTCATGTAAACACAACAGTTTTTCTTCCGCAATCACAGAAAAACTGTGATTGCGCCATAGACAGTATAAGAAGGTCTGCGCTTTGTTTCCCGGCGGACCGAAAATAAACGCGACACTCGCGCCCCCCGGAAATCCGATAAAATTCAACCAGTCAGATGACGACTTCGACATTCCTGAAGTGTTTCCAGTTAAGTGTACCTTATGCATCAGACGTTTAGCCAACGTTCCGTGGGCGTGACGTCTGAGGCTGAGACTAATAATAGCCTAATAGTATCAATATGTTGCATAACTACAGTCCTGTAATTCAGGTAACAGCTGGAAAAAACAAAAACACTTATCTAAATCTCGAAAATCGGATCAGATCGGATCGGATCGAATCGAATAATGATAATCGATTCAAGATCTTGAGAATCGGAATCGAATCGATTCTTGAAATTTGAATCAAAACCCAGCTCTATAATTGTTTCTCATGTGTACATCTGTAAAAATAAAACTCAGTGATAAAACTCGGATGGTGATTTATTGACGGTGGAGGACCGAGTTGTGTAATCCCACAAACTCTCCAGCATTTCAGTAATACAAGTGTACATATTTAAAATAATGCACACAAATTACAGTGAAACGCAGCAGTTATCGCACGTACGGGGTTAGGCAGTGATCATAAAGGATTTAAACAGTGAATTTTGAAGTGATCTCTTATTCGGCCGGCAATTAAATCCCCACACGACCTTGGTGTTCGTCAATAAAGAGTAGGTAATTCAACTTGGGATTTTTATGCGGCTGGTGGGAGGAAAACACTGACATTCTGGATTCTAGCAGCAATACAATCACAGACTAATGTTGAAAATATCTTATGACCCCATGAGGCACAATTACCGTCCGAAAAGGGCTTTGGTTTCTTTACTGTAATCTACCTGAATATATCACATCTGCAGGTAATGGATAAGTCCGTAGGAGAATGGACAAAAATGCCTGATGAAGGTCATGGGACCGAAACGTTGTGGCAAATAAAGACATTTTTATGCTTTTGCACCATTGATCAAGGATCAGGCATCAAGGAAATTGTAATTTTTAATACCATTGTATAATGCTGAACACATCAATATTTGATGTACATTTAGTTATCCAAAAGCTTACCTCTTGGGATTATATTTCCTCTGATAAACTTCTGGGCTGATGTAGGCCTTTGCTCCCACAAGTGAATTAGCATATCCATTAGCTCTACAAAGGAAAAACAATGTTAACTCAATTCTTTAATAGTCCAGGACATTTCATTTTGATCCATCACTAGTTGCTATTACTGTTTTTGTTTTGTTTACCTTTCCAATGCTTTTGAGCTTCCAAAATCTCCTAGATTGGTGTAACCATCTTCAGTCAGGAAGACATTCTATAATGACAACAGAAATCTCATAAGTCTTCCAGATTTGACTTTGTGATATGATTTATTGAGCTTTATCAGTGCATACCTGAGGTTTAATATCTCTATGAAGAATGTTCTTCTCATGTAGATACTGCAGAGCCAGACAAATCTGAACCAGCCAGTCGAGGACCTACACACATGTAGGAATCACAATGTGTGAGTCACTGTGTGTGTGTGTGTGTGTGTGTGTGTGATGGGTAGGTTTAGGGGTTGGATTAGTGTGTGTGTGTGTGTGTGTGTGATGGGTAGGTTTAGGGGTTGGGTTAGTGTGTGTGTGTGTGTGTGTCTGTGTGTGAGAGATGGGTATACAGAATATACAGTTTGTACAATATAAAAACTATTACGTCTATTTGTCCTCATAAAACATGAAAACCCAACGCGTGTGTGTGTGTGTGTGTGTGTACTATGTTTGTATAATGTCCCCACAAGGATTGTATTTTGGGTCATAACATACTAAATCATGTTTTACGTGAGAGTTGGGTAACACTTTATTTTACGGTGTCCTTGTTACATGTACTTACCGTAGTAATAACAGTAAATTATGCATAATTACATGCAACTAACCCTCAACATAATCCTAATCCTAGCCTAAGTACATGTAGTTACTTAATATTATTCTGTACTTAAATATACAATTACATTGTAACAAGGACACCTTAAAATAAAGTGTAACGAGAGTTGTTTAAAGGATAGAGAAAAGAATAGAAACTCGCCTGTTTTTCTTCAAAACAACTTTCTTCTTTCTGTTTCCCCATGGCTTTGGAAAGGTCTCCTCCTTCACAATACTCCATCACAATATAAATGTGTCTCGCTTCTTCATCTAAATAAATGTACATCCATTCAGAAAACAATTTAACTCTGGCTGTATTAAAATAGCTTCATTTCCTGAAAGCTACATGTATGTTTTTGTTCAGTTAACTGCGTTATCCTTCTATCCTGGTAAATACTTATATTTAATTTTTCCGAAACACAACAAAAAAGGAACACATTTTTAATTTGGAACAAAGGAACATTAGTGTACAAAGAAAAAAACCTTCAAATGACTCCACATAAGGAACAATATATCCAAACTGCAGAGTTTTCAGGATCTCGACTTCCTTTTTGACAGAGTCCAGTTCCTGACCCTGAAAGAAAGAAGAAGAAAAACCCTTCCATTTAAGCGACACTGTTGAAGGATAAAGCTGTGAGTTCTGGTCAATACTGAAGTAAGATCTCACATCTCTGGAGTTCATCTGTTTGACCACATAAGGATCTCCATCTGCGTCTTTCACCAGAAACACTATTCCTGAAGCCCCTCGTCCAAGCTCTTCCTCTACGGTGTATCCATGATCTTTCAGCACTTCTATAATCAAGATTCACAATCACTTTTACACAATACTGGAAGCACTCCAGATAAGAGAAACAAAGGTTTTACAAACTTTGAGTCAATTCCTTCCATAAAATAATTTTTTTAAGCGCTCAAAACACCACAAACTGACTCTCAAAACTGTGTGAATGCAATTAAAATGCAAAACACACCTTTTACAAAATTATTGCAAATATTTTCATTGATGTCGTTCCACATCCCCAAGACTTCAGATCTTCTGAACACAAATGAAGATGTTTTTAATGAAATCTGAGAGATTTCTGTCCCTCCATTGACAGTTTACGCAACTACCACTTTCAATATGCAGAACGATAAGATAGACGTCATTAAAGTAATCCATGCGACTCAGTGCTTTAACCTCTATTTTATAAAGCGACACTAGTGCCTTGACATCATTTACAACTTTATTTACGAAAATATTTACGCGAGAGTTCACGAGAGATGACATTGTTGCGTGAACACACTTTGGATAGTAATACTTTGTAACTAAAGTGGTAAATATATCATTTTTTTTTTGTGCAAACAAAGAACATTACTTCATAAAACACACAAAAAGTCCGATGGATTACATGAATGATGTGTTTATATCGTTCTGCATATTGAAAGTGGTAGTTGCGTAAACTGTCAATGGAGGGACAGAAACTCTCAGATTTCATTAAAAACATCTTCATTTGTGTCCAGAAGATCTGAAGGAGGTGTTACGGGTCTGCAACGACACGAGGAAAAGGAATTAATGACACAACTTTCATTTTTAGGTGAACTAAACCTTTAATCTACATAAAATACTATTACTATTTTCCTGTATAATTATCTAGTTCGTTTATTTGTGTTTATGGGGAGCCTAGTTTACTAATAAGAGACAATTAACTCCAAATCTGATTATTTGTGTATTCAATTAGCATCTGATCTAAACGATTGACTTCCACACGGTGTGTATTAGCAACTTTTAGTTTGTCCTGTGGCACTTTTTCAGTTTCTGGAATTGGTTTCTATGGCAGTGACATTGAGTTACACCGAACAACAACACACAGATTGTGTAGTACAACATAAATGTGTAGACACACACACACACACACACACGTATAGGTTGTCATACATGTTATCAGAAATGTGTGGAAATATATTCCAATCTTCAACTTTTCAATATTTCAATTTTTCAGTCCTCGTCTGACTCTGTGCATTGCCATAGATTGTGGTTTCTAAGAACGATTTGATGATTATTCTGCAAACGTAAAAGTGCTGTTTCTCATATTGTGTGTGATATTATGTTTCTCATGTTGTGTGTGATATTATACTCACTGGTCACGCCAGGAGAAACGTTCCCGCTGTGATCTGAGGAACTGCTGACCGCACCGGCGTCTGAGAGTCGCTCATACTCATCCATCTATAGGGAAACACCCATACACAAAAGAAATATATTTGAAATATATTTTCAGAAATTGGCCCAAATATTTGAAATTGGCCCAATAAATATATTTTAGTTCAATATGTGAATATATTTGTATGTCAATAATATATTTACTAACAACATGTGACCCTGGACCACAAAACCAGTCTTATGGATCAATTTTATGAATAAAGAAGCTTTCCATTGATGTATGGTTTGTTAGGATAGGACAATATTTGGCCAAGATACAACTATGTGAACATCTGGAATCTGAGGGTGCAAAAAAGTCAAAATATTGATAAAATCCCCTTTAAAGTTGTGCATTTATGTTCACGATTGTCCTGAATTCACTCACAAAAATATATTTTTGATATATTTGAGAATAATTTTCAAATTGATAAGTGAACAACAATGCAAATATATTTCAATGTATTTGGAATATATGCCACATATATTTTTGACACTATAAAATATATTTCAATATATCTCTTTTGTGTATGGGCACACTGAATATTAATGAAGCATTTCAGATATTACTGACCGAGAGCGTTTACTGTTCATCATATAAGGAGACTGAATCCTGTGAGATCTCCTTATGGATTATATTTCATTTCTGGTATGCTGTATTTTAGCATTTGTAAACAATAAAAACAAGAAAGATCAGTAATTTTAGTATAATTGGTAAGCTTGTATGTTAAGCGCTTTATAAATGAGATTACGGCATATATCATCACCAATGACTTATGACACCATGGCATTTTTGTCCAAATTGAGATTCAAGACTACTGATTAAAAAAACAGTAGTGTTAGTGTTCTCTAAATGAGGGAAAAGGGAGATGTATTCATATTTTTATTCATGTAATTTCTCTTTCACACCACCAGAGGACGCATAATGTATTTATGTTGACAAAGAAAAAAAAAAGATTGTGGGTGAAAGACTTAAACGGATTTATGTATACTCTTTATGTTACTTATATATATATTTATATATATAGGGGTGAGCGGGCACACACTAACATATAGGCTAGTTGTAACACACTTGTTTTAAATACTTCCAAACATACACTAATCTGTCATATGGTCATGTTTCACCTATGGGGCATGTTGTCACATTTCACTTCCATTCTTTCGGGGTAAATCAAGAATAAAATATACACTGTATTAATAAAGTAAAATCACATACTTGTACTAGACATGCGTAAAATTAATATGGGGAAAAAAAATAATTCTCTGAATCCTAAGTAGATTTACACAAACAGAGAAAGTCAAAAAGTGTTAGGTTGTGCCCCGCTCTCCCCTAGTACTTAATATACAAAAGGGCATATTTATATTAGAATAATTACATATTCCATAACAATATGTATATAAAATAAAAGTACAATGAAATAAAATGTACATATAATTGAATGGACTATGTTCTTTGTGCATTCTGAGCAGTTTTGAAATGAGCTTCAACATTTTTCATTTAGCAACAATTATATGGGGAACAAGTCTCTTTCATATCAGTCCTAAAATGTACACAACTTAGAATAAAAAAAAATCACATAATGTAAATAAGTTGTCGCAGAATACAAATATATGAATATCATTGTCTTTTGAAATCTATATTTGCTGTTTCAACAAATGCTGAGTATTTAAATCTATATTGGGCAGCAGCCAATCAAATCTCCCCGTGGAAACGAGTCAATAATAACTGGCAGACTGGGACTGAAACAGGTTCTGTTATATGACCAAACAACTAATGCTTTAATTATTCATGTTTATTCATTTGTCTCCTTGCTAACCTTAATAAAGTCTGATCACAGAGAATATTTAGCAATAAACAGGCTATACGTAATTCACACTTAAGCCACATTTATTGTGCGAATTTGCAGAAAAACTGGCATAGTTTAAAATCTATTGTTTTACTTTATTAAGAAGGCATATAATATAAAACAGTGAAAAAATAAAATAATAACCAGGTGTTTTAATGACTTTATCTAGACTTTTAGCTACAAACCAGCTAACATGAATTTTGCCTAACTTTTATAATAGCTACAATTAGTAGCCTATAATAATATGAAATTTCAAAATCCAAAACACAAAGGTAAATAAAATATAGGAGAGCATCTATGTTTCAATCACTCGTCCTCTGTTCTTAATAAATACATATATAAATAAATTAAGTACAGTGGTCACTTGTGCAAATGTTACAGTATTTAGAGTATTTAGTTAGTTTTCCAAACAAAGCCTTAAGACTTTTTTTTTTTCTCGTTTTGGACATTTATGAAACTACGATTATGCTTCATGTAAACTGCACACAGACACACACACACACACACACACACACACACACACACACACACACACGTATCGTTACATTAATAGCATGACATACCCCTGTTGTTGCAGTCCTGATCGAAGCTCTTGAGTTTGTATTGTGAACTAATGAAGGATGAGATGAAACACATGAAGTTTAAGAAAAACAGATGTTTTGCTTTACAGCGCGACGATAAAAACGATCCACTGTAGTGTAAAAGCACGTGTGTAACATATAAAGCACTTCTCTTTTTCTTTGTCTTATAACTTCCTTCTCTCTTTCCAGAGTTGCCAAGTCCTCTTCTTATAAGCTACTCGACTGTAGTGATGGGATTTATGGCTCTTTGAGGGGATCCGGATCTTGGCGATCCGTTCCTTTCAAAGAGCCGTTCAAAAGAACGGCTCTTTTGGCTCTTTTTAAATATTTAGTCAGTTTTAAGAAGCGTTTGGGGGCATCTCAGTTTATCCTGGAAATAATGAGGAATGATGAGGTGAGATTTGTAGTCAAATAATTAAAACTCAGATATCACACACCAATATGAGTTTGAATTATTCTGAAATATTGATTATTACTTCATTTGTCATGTGTGGACTGTGGACTATATTCCATAGGGTTGCACAACATCCCTCTGCTTAGAAAGTGACATAACTATTTTGGATTTACCTTTAGTACAAAGTGTGTGTATGTGTAAAAGCTATGTTGACTTATGTTATTCATACAATACCTACTCACAAATAAACATCAAAAACAAAGCCGGCTGCAATGAATTTCTGTGCAAAACAGCTTTTACTACAAACACTAACACTTCCACACAAGAACATTTTGATAAAAAACAAAAAATATTTAAAGTTGTAAAGTTTAAAGTTGTTAAAAAAAAAATTTAACTGGAGTAACCATGTGACGGCAGCGTGCACAAGTCATTGGCTCCGCTCCTACCCAATGACAGAGTCACGTAGGGTTTTTTTCCACTGGAGTACTCACGTAAAGGATGCGCGCGCGTGCATAACTACTATCATCCAATCTGCTATCATCATGCTGTTAGGCAGTAGCACCCATAGATATCATATAATAAAGGCCTTTATTATATGATATCTATGGTAGCACCCCTGCGCTGGGTGCGCCCCTTCCCCTATAACTGAGGAGCTAATGTGTGTGCATCTGTGTGAAACAAACACGCATAGGAAAAAAAGAACGACAGAAAGAACGGCTCCCCTCCCGCCGCGACTCGGCTCCCATCGTTCATGTTTATGAGCCGTTCAAAAGAATCGGTTCGTTCGCGAACGTCACAACTCTACTCGACTGTGGACTTCTTTCTTGAAGAAGAGTCGCTTATAGATTTAGGCAGCAAAACCAGTCAACACTGAGTATGTTTCTTTTGTCTCACTCTTAAAGCTTCCACTGCCAGCATTATATCGCATTATACAGCATTATATCACATTATATTGCATTATATCGCATTATACAGCATTATATCGCATTATACAGCATTATATCACATTATATTGCATTATATCCCATTATACAGCATTATATCGCATTATACAGCATTATATCACATTATATTGCATTATATCGCATTATACAGAATTATAGAATTATAGGCTATCGCTTGTCCAGCCGTTCGCCAAAATCACGTGACTTCATGAACTTAGGTGCATCTGATGATTAATGGGCTTCAACTTCGTTGACATTCGTTGAATAAAAGCAGGTTCTGACAAGTATCTGACTGGCTTCAGATCAGGGTTTGTGCTAAACTGGTTTGGTAGAAACTAACACCACCAACTGCCCTTTCGTGTGTTGACGACGTATTTCCATATGAGGCTTGAATGAAGATTAAGTAGTTTTTTGATTAATGAAACAATGGTTTGTACACTCTGTTGCTCTGTCATTTTTTTTTTTTTTATGTGTATTAATATGCCTATGTATTGCCAACTAAGTTCTTAGCTGCTTCTTCTTCTTCTTCTTTTGGGGTTTTGTGGCGGTTGGCAGGGCCGTAGCTAGAGGATTCGGGGCCCCCTGAAAAAATATTGATGTGGTATTATGATAACCCTCCACCAATATCATATACTGTACAATAGCTGAACATGGAGGCCCACATAACAGAAGATGGTGATGTTGTTGTAAAACCTTTTTTTTTTAAAAGTTAAATGTTTATAAAAATTACAACTAATAAAAACTAACAAAATGCAAGAAATTGTTAAATAATAATAAAACCAATTTTTAAAAAGTAATATTTTTTTTCCCCATCAGTCTGTTATAATTCATAAATCAAAAAGTAAACATTTAGAAATTGACAAGAATGCAGTCTAATTAAAAAAATAAAACCATTAATTGTCTTATTTTTTAATTAAGATAATATGGAACTGGTAATATTATTAAATAAAACGAATACATTTATTCATCCAAGTGCAGTGTGTTGTATTCGTGTTTTCTCGATGTTTTAAATATCATTAGCCGGCAGGTCAGATGCATAATGCAATGCGTCGTGACTCGTGTAATTTTTTTAAAACTCTACTTTCAATAGTGTAAAAAGACAGGAATTTAGACCACGTAATCATTCGGTCGATTGTGGCGCGCACCGATAATAAATGACTGTACACGGCAGACTGTAGACGGAAGTTTTCTAATTCCCAGCGAAATAACAATATATAACCGGTCTTTAAGAACGTCTTGCTCGACTGGGATACAACCACTCTCCTTGCCTCCCTCTCCATCTTTTCCTGGCATTTCTGGTTCCCTGATTTATGTTTTCTTTTCCCCGACATTTTTCAGTCAGTCAGTCTCCTGCTCTTCCACCAAGTTCATCGTTATCTTCAGGCTGCCGCCTCAACTCTGATTGGTTCTGTTCACGAGCTGGGGTGGGACTTACAATTTTATTGGGTCCATCTTATGTTTGTCACTGACTCTGACGGAATAATTAATAAATACTTTAGGTCGGACTAAACCATTTTTATGGAGGTAAGAGGAGCAGATATTTGGAAAAATATTTACCCAAATTGCACGTTTTTGCGGTTTTCATTTAAATCTCAGGCATACAACTAATATAAATATTAGAATTATTCATACAACAGGGGCCTAAATAGTATAACTGCTGGATTTTGTATAATTGTCACCACCTTTCACCCCACTAGCGACGGCCCTGGCGGTTGGCATCCTGTTACGATTCTTCTTAAAGATCGCAACAAAAGATCGCAAACGCCACACAATCGCTGCATAAACCATAGATTTATTTACATAAAGTAATTAACATGTGGTGTCAAGGGATCAATATAAATGTTAGTTAGTGTGTCAGCATGTATTTGTACGTGGAAAAACTCAAGAGATGTCAGTTCAACCAAACATAACCAAAACATAATCAAAAAGTCCAAATCAGAAGATCGTCAGCAGGGGAAGTACATCACATCAGCTCTCCAAAGCGATTGTGCTCTCCCGTGACCCATATGTCCTGTGAGCTCTCTGGAAGTTCCCAGAGCTGCAACATCACCCGCGAGCCATCGAACTCCCGTCTCTGTTTGACCCAGTGTCTTTTAAAACACCATAATCTGGTTCAGGTGTAAAGCCACGCCTCCCGGCAATCAGCCTATAACTCAGGGACAAAACACACGAGCACTCACTGCACAAACACTCATTGAACCGTCACACACCCCCCTTTAAAAGATCCGATATCTTATGAGGATCCTCAGAACTTCTCAAAAAAAAATCTGAAAAATAAAACAAACAAATCATACTTTCCTTTCAAAACATTCTTTATGAAGTCCGATTCCCGTGTTACCAGTGTTTTCCCACAGTCACCTCTAATCTCCTAGATTACTCAATTTATTTCCAGCAATCTGGATCCTGAAAGCATATTAAGGCAACAAACAGAGCGCACAGAAAAATAGTAACAACTGTTAAAACACCTACAGTACACCATTCAATCTACTCAGGAACACGAGATAACGCATCTGCCACTACGTTATCAGTTCCCTTGATGTGTTTTACAGTTAAACTGTAAGGCTGCAAAAAAAGAATCCAGCGCATTAACCGTTGACTCGGAGACTGTAAAGAGTGTAAAAACGTTAAAGGGTTATGATCAGAAAAAACCTCCACAGGTAATCCGCCCCCCCACGTACACATCAAAATGCTGAAGAGCCCAAATTAAGGATAATGCCTCTTTCTCTATTACAGAATAGTTCCTTTGGTAAGTATTAAACTTACGAGAAAAAAAACTTACAGGATGGTCAAGTCCACTCTCACCAGTCTGTAATAGGACGGCTCCAGCACCAATCTGGCTTGCATCTACTTGTATCTTAAATGGTTTATCCAGCCTAGGGGCAGCTAAAACAGGAGCAACAGTTAATAACATTTTAACATGTTCAAACGCCTTCTGACAATTTGTACTCCAAACAAAATTGACAGCACCCTTAAGGAGATCAGTTAACGGAGAAACAACAGTTGGAAAAATTTTGGCAAAAACCCCGGTAATACCCAACCATCCCTAAAAAACGCATCAACTCCTTCTTTGTTGATGGAGGAGGAAATTGTTGAATAGCCGCCACTTTAGCTTGAACAGGACGCACCTCACCCTGTTCTTTTCCCAAATATCTGACAGCACCCTTTGCAAACTCACATTTTGCCAAGTTAACTGTCAGACATGACTCAGCTAAACGAAGCAGAAGCGCACGGAGATGTACCAAATGTTGTTCCCATGTATCACTGAACACAATAACATCATCCAAATATACCGCACAACCCTCCAGGCCGAAGACCACTTTATTCATCAATCTCTGGAAGGTTGCGGGTGCATTTCTCAAACCGAAACTCATAACAGAGTAAGAATATAACCCTGATGGTGTAATGAATGAAGTTATCTCTTGAGCTCTGGGAGTTAAAGGCACTTGCCAATATCCCTTTAGAAGGTCTAATTTGCTTACGAGCTTCGCAGACCCCACCTGATCCACACAATCCTCCATTCGAGGAAGTGGAAAAGCGTCAGGTTTAGTAATAGCGTTTAATTTGCGGTAATCAGTGCAAAATCTATAAGTAGAATCTGGCTTTTTTTACCAACAAGCATGGTGAAGCCCAACTGGAGCATGAAGGAACAGCAATCTCATTATCAAGCATATACTGAACCTCTGACTCCAACACATTCCGCTTGTTGATAGGAACCCTATAAAAACGCTGACGGATAGGTCTCGCGTCTCCCACATCCACATCATGCTGGATCAAATGCGTACGGGTGGGCACATCTGCAAACAAACTAGGAAAATCAAACAACAACTCTATCAATTCTGATTTTTTTAACTCTGACAAATGTGCCAACAATGCATCTAGACTCTGAAGGGTCTCTGAATTCTTTAACCTTGGAAGCAAAACACAGTCTCCAGGTACAATCACATCCTCCCCTCCCTCTACAGAAAAAGGTTGAGAAGTATCCAGAGGGACAGCAGCAACAGTAACAGCTGGCTTAACCAGTTGAGTGTCAGATTTACGAGAATGATAAGGCTTAAGTAAATTTATGTGAAAACACTGTTTAGCCTTACGCCGATTTGGGGTTGCAATTTGATAATTTTGGTCAGTCATTTTTTTAAGAACAGTATACGGACCAGTAAATCGCGCGCAAAACGGAGATCCAGATGAAGGTAACAAAACCAACACCTGATCACCCGGCATAAAAACACGGCATTCGATATGTTTGTCAAAGTGTTTCTTCATCTTATCTTGTGCTCCGACAAGATTTTTCTGAGCACTCATTCCAGCTAAAAATAAGCGTCTACGGAAACCATCTACATATTCCAACAAATTCTGAGGAGGATCCTTTTCAACCAATCCTTCCCTCCAAACAGAAAGAGGACCCCGTACACTGTGACCAAATACAAGATCATTTGGGCTAAAACCCAAACTCTCCTGTTGTACCTCTCTAGCTGCAAGTAATAACCAGGGTAAACCCTCCTCCCAGTCACGATTCAAGTCCACACAGTAAGCACGTAGTAACGATTTCAATGTTTGGTGAAACCGTTCCAGCGCACCTTGACTTTGGGCGTGATATGGGCTTGATTGATTGTGCTTGACCTTAATCACTCTCAAAATCTCAGCAAACATACGTGAAGTAAAATTAGACCCTTTATCGCTCTGAATAATCTTCGGTATCCCAAAAATAGAGATGAATTGGGTTAACGCTTTCACAACTGCTTTAGTTGTAATTCTTCTAATTGGATACGCTGCCGGGTATCGAGTTGTTTGGCACATCACAGTCAGCAAATATACATTACCTGATTTAGATTTAGGTAATGGACCCACGCAGTCAATTATTAGGTGCTCAAAGGGTTTACTTGTGACCACAATAGGACACAAAGGCACCGGTCTCAAAGACTGATTCGGTTTCCCTGTTAACTGACAGGTATGACATGTTTTAATAAAGGCCGAAATATCTTTTTTCAGACCCGGCCAATAAAACTGTCTCAAAACTCTGTTGTACGTTTTATTTACTCCGAAATGACCAGCAACTTCACCATGTGAAACTCGCATTACCACCTCTCGAAATTGCTTTGGCACCACTACTTGAATTTCAGATTCCTCAATCAAACCCTTCGCACAGGGAATAAATTTCCTCAAGAGTAGCTCATCTTGGATAAAATATCCACTGGCAGCACTTCTTACCTCCTGCGATGGAATAACATTCTCAAACAGTTGTTGTAACCCAGGATCGTTCTGTTGTGCAGTCATCAGCTCCCTATGAGTAATAGGAAAAAAGAGTAGACAAACCTGGCACAACACAATTAAACAATTCTTTCTCGTCACAAGATGCCTCATGACTCCTCGAACGAGTTACTGCACACGTTACAAATACCTCAGGGAATTCTTGCTTTAGCACATCAGACTCTACCATCAATGGAGTGGGCACTACCACAGGTGGTGGAATTACCTCTCGCCATACCCTATCTCCAGCTAAATTATTCCCCAATATTACCATGACACCATCCACTGGCAAGGATGGACGGACTCCCAAGTTACTTCTCCACAGACCAACTCTGAAGTCAAGTTCATCCTGTGCAAAGGGACAGAAAGAGTCTGCAATCCAATTCCCCTGATTAAAACGTTCCTCCCTTCACTAGATACATCCGAAAAAGGCAGGACCGATTCAAGAATAAAGGATTCTGAAGCTCCGGTATCTCTCAAAATCTTAACTGGAACTTTTTTATCTGAATTAATCAAAGAAACAAACCCCTCCGTGATGAATGGTGCAAACTGTTTTGTACCATCACTCTTTGACTCAGACACTGCGTTCCCTACTCCCATAGGAGCACCACTCGCAAAATCATTAATTCCTGTAGTCTCCGTCAGCAATACAGGACTAACATTTGCATTCGTCTTACTCTTTGGACTAAATTTCAACTTTGAGGCCAAAATAGGACACTTATTTTTCCAATGACCAACATTGAAACAATAATTGCATACCAAGTCTCGGTCACTCCTCCCACGATTTCTCTTCTCAAAATTTGAAATATAAGATTGTTCAAATCTCTTTGATGCCGTTCTATTTTCACTAAAGTTACCATACTGACGCCCTGGTCGACCCTCTTGGTACACGTTCTTATGTGTCAATATGTAATCATCTGCCAAGACTGCAGCTTCACTCACTTCATTTGGCTTATTTTCGTTTATATATGTAGCAATATAGTCAGGAACAATGTTCTTAAATTGTTCTAAAATAACCAAGTTACGCAACTTCTCGAAATTATCAACATCGGAAGCAATGCACCAACGATCAAAATGTGAAACAAGTTCTCTTACCACCTCAGAATGTGTTTGCCGTTCACCTTTTCTCCAACCTCTAAAACGCTGGCGGTATGCCTCAGGAACTAACTCATACACTTTTAGAATAGTCACTTTTACCTTATCATAGTTCCTTCTGTCCTCCATCGTAAGCGCTGCGTATGCCTCTTGTGCTTTGCCTGTAATGACAGTTTGAAGCATAATAACTCGGACTGCACTTGGCCATTTGCCTTCTTCCGCTACAGTCTCAAATAAAGAGAAAAAAACATCAGGGTCTTGTTCGTTAAATTTAGGCAGCAGTCTTAAATTACCAGCAAAGTCAAAACTGCCAGACAAATGTAACCTTTCACCACCCTCTGATGGTAATAGACCATCCTTTATTAATTGCAAACGTTCCGCCTGCAGCTCAAACTCCCGTTCTGATTGTTCAAGCTCTATTCTCTTCTGTGCCAATTCAATTTCACGTTGTTTGAGTAAATTATCTGTTCTTAATTTTTCCATCTCCAACTCATACCGTTTAGTTTCCAGGGCCAAATCTCTATCGTGAGTCTGTTGCATTTGCAAAATCTCTTTCTTCTGTTCGAAAGACAACCCTGAAAATATATCTAACGGAATTTTCTTTTCAATATCATGTTTTTTCTTTGCGGGAATAATCAGAAGATTATTTTTGATTAAACAATCTCTCACAATAGAACGAAGTTCGTTCTTCTTTATCTTTTTATCCACATCACCAATTTTAAAATGCTCTACAAGTTCCCACAATTGTTGCTTCACGAACGAATTTAACACGTCCTCTGACGGAGCTTTAACAAATTCTTCAACGGATGTCATTTTACCTCTTAAACTCGTAGATTTAACCTACACTCTCAACTTAAAGTAAGTGCATCTACAATTCCAATAAGGCAGAAATACAACACTCATTCACCGTCTCCCCTACTACCCTGCCTATCAACCCACTAAACTGCATTTATGCCTAATCTTCATGCTGCTTTCAAGAACAAAGCGACATTAAACACCAGATACTGATGGTTCCGAACTGAGCAGTACAGCCCAACCCGTAGCCACAGCGGTGTGCTTCACCCAAAAGCCTGCACAAAAATAAAAAAGGCAAAATAACAAATCAACGCAAAGCGTTGCTAATACCTACTAGGGGAAAAATGAATGAGGTTTCATCTGTACCCCAATTAAAAATGCACTTACCTTCAAATGACGACTAACTTTAACTCACAAAACAAATATACATCTATCTCAAAAAATAATACGAATAATCAAGGATTAACTTTTCCAAATTATCATTCAAACGAGCACCTAATCAACCAAATGAGCTAAACAATATCTAATCGAACGAACTCTCATTTGTTATCAAATTACTCTTTTGGACGAGCCCCCATTTGTTACGATTCTTCTTAAAGATCGCAACAAAAGATCGCAAACGCCACACAATCGCTGCATAAACCATAGATTTATTTACATAAAGTAATTAACATGTGGTGTCAAGGGATCAGTATAAATGTTAGTTAGTGTGTCAGCATGTATTTGTACGTGGAAAAACTCAAGAGATGTCAGTTCAACCAAACATAACCAAAACATAATCAAAAAGTCCAAATCAGAAGATCGTCAGCAGGGGAAGTACATCACATCAGCTCTCCAAAGCGATTGTGCTCTCCCGTGACCCATATGTCCTGTGAGCTCTCTGGAAGTTCAGAGAGCTGCAACATCACCCGCGAGCCATCGAACTCCCGTCTCTGTTTGACCCAGTGTCTTTTAAAACACCATAATCTGGTTCAGGTGTAAAGCCACGCCTCCCGGCAATCAGCCTATAACTCAGGGACAAAACACACGAGCACTCACTGCACAAACACTCATTGAACCGTCACAATCCAAAATGTTGCATTACCGCCACCTACTGAATTAAATAGTTTTCCCAGTGCAGAATATTTACAGTGACCACCCTAAAGTTCACTGCCGGTTCTATATGTCATTCTCAATGGTCTGAGATGGTATAAATTCTTTCCTCAGCATATTATCTAGTTCTTCTCCTGATATGTCCCCAATGTCCAAGAATCTTCTCCCCGCATCCAACACCATCTTGATCCTCTCTGATTTCCCTTTAATTTCCACAGCACAATTGACCACCATAGCAATACATCCCAGAAATCGCTTCTTGTCCATACCAATAACATTATTCTGATCATCTCCCTTCTTTCCCGGCTCCCGTTCTGTTTGCACTACTACACGTTCCATTCTCTTAGTAGCTTCTGCATATGATAGCCCTTCTTCTGCTCTGATTTTACTCACTTTACCTGTTTGATTTTTTCAGGACATTGCGTTGACCCCGCAGGGTGATTTCCCGAACAGTGAATGCATTTTACTTGTTCCTCTTCACACTCCCCTCTTACACAAGTATTTTCCCCACATCTCCCACATCTCCTGACTCCTCTACACACTGCAGCCACATGTCCATACTCCTGACAGCAAAAGCACCTTAACGGAGCTCTTTCATAAGACCTCACTCTGTAGCACATATAGTCCAAATATATCCTCTCTGGCAAATCTCCCACAAAAGTCAGACACACAGAAGTACTTTCTTCCCTTTCTCCTTGACGGAATCTTGTCAATCTTCTGGCCTCACAAACTCCTTCAATGTCCCGAAACTCCTCGTCTTCCACTGACAGCGGTACGCCACTTACTACTCCTTTCTTTTTGTATTCTGTCCCGAGTGGGAAGCTTTTTACAACTCTGCAATCTGTATACTCCTTAATCTTTAGAGCTTGTTCTCTCTGATGCCTTGACACGCAGTCAATAATAACCATACCACTCCTTGTTATTTTAATGGACCGAACATCTCAGAGTTTCTTTCCAACGAATCTTCCAACCTTGTGCGAATCCCTGAAGATCCCGTCACTTCTTGTTCCTGCTATCATTCCTACTTGATATCTCTCATCAGTTCTTCTTGTCTGGCTTCCATCACTTGAAACACTGTTCTTTTTCCTTTTCCTGTTCTCAACTCCTCTTGTATCTTCTTCATTTCCCTCGCTCTCGTCTGACTCTATTTTCTAAGTTCTTTGCTTTTGCTGAATATTCCCCTTATTCACCGCGCCTCCATCTTGAAAACCAAAACAAGGCTAGGGGGTACACTCTAAACCGGAAGTTCAGTTACAGAGCGCAGTGGGCGTCTGTCATCATGCCGGTACCTGTGTATCTAAGTTTTGTTAGCTTGTTTTTTTAACAATGACTGGAGAAAATCCGATTTGATCTTAATGTGCAAGGTCACTCACTGTCCATGACCGCGATTGTTATTTGCCAAAGTTAATTTTAACGGACGGAACCAGATTGGCTGACCCGTAAGTTACACGCTCACTCCATGCATGGACGATCTGACAGGATTAACGCTAACGCTACCTCCGGTTGAGTGGCCGGACTTCTACACCTATCCGATAGAGAAACCGAGCGTAAAGAGAAACTGAGGGCATCTTTAGATGCCTATAACTATGTGCTGAATGGTCACGTACAAGACTTGTGTGGTACGATCTGCAGTTTTGCCTAGCCAGCGCCAAGAAGACGACAATGTAAAGAGTGACATTACGGTGCAATTTTAATGATGTGAATATTTTCTATAAATAAAAATTCCAGATACAGCATATTCATGTTTCATTGATTCTTGCACCCAACAAGATGACATTTAATAATAATAATAATTTAAGCTCCTTATTATGTAGCCGAATCTGTGCTGGTTTGTATTGGCCGCCTGCAGTTTTCACTTTGTTTTGCCTCCAGCTAGCCTAGCGCCGTGACGTCGGCTCGAAATTGGTCTATTCGTTCCGGTGAAATCACAAAACAAACTGCACACAAACATGTCCCTGCTTGATATACAACCACTGATACATTTTTATCGGTTTTGATGATGGAAAAAAAACTATACGAGTGCGGAGTAGAACCCAGAACCTCTGACACGCTTGGCAAAAGTTCTGCCACTCGACCATTAAAGTATTTAAAGGATTTGTTCACGTGAAAATTCTCAGCACTAACAATATATTAGATCTCATTAAACACGACAGATGAAACGCAAGTTGTACTATTTAAATAGATTGCTAGACATTGTAATGTTATTGTATGTCTACGTCTGATTTAGGATTTAACATTGTATTAGCAACACAAACACACACACACATACCACCCACTATGCCACTGAGTATATCACAGGGAAACGCTGCGTGAAACTTTGGAAGTAAATTTGGGAACACAACAATGCGGCGGCATTGTAGGTAACGTTATGACAGTAGCCTACAGCGGGCCAACGTTACTTCCGTACCCCACAGCCTCGTTTGGTGACGTAGGTGAATAAGGCGAATTACTTTCTAGCCCCTCCTACGGAGGTCGAGAGGGCTCCCGCTGCAACTGAAGAAAACACATGCAAATAGAAAGAAAATGTTTCCCTCCCAGACAACACACACCGTCCCACACACACACACACACACACACATGTGTAAAATAGCAGCAGGTTTCAGCATAAAAAAGAATAAAGACTAAGGCTAAGAATAACAGTAATAGAAAGAATTGAAAATAGTTAACAACCAATCATGAATGTAACATTAAATTATTCTAATCAAATGTTTATTTTCCATGTTTCATTCTGA
The DNA here is from genome assembly GCA_029959095.1 of Rhinichthys osculus. Taxonomy (NCBI): domain Eukaryota; kingdom Metazoa; phylum Chordata; class Actinopteri; order Cypriniformes; family Leuciscidae; genus Rhinichthys; species Rhinichthys osculus. The sequence goes on from JARWKJ010000002.1 coordinate 62,830,117, forward strand.
TATTCCATGTTTAATGTTCACATAAAACATAACGGACCAGACCAGTCTAGGTTCAAGAAAATACGCTTTTTTTATTGGATTTAAGACTGTAAAAGTACATAACAACAAAAATAATACAGCGATATGAAAATGTAAATAATGCAATTAAAACGTTAAAGGAGTAGTTCACTTTTGAAAAAACTTTTGCTGATAATTTACTCACCCCCATGTCATCCAAGATGCCTATGTCTTTCTTTCCTCAGTCGAAAAGAAATTACGGTTTTTGATGAAAACATTCCAGGATTTTTCTCCATATAATGGACTTAAATGGGAACCATACGGTCCAAGGTCCAAAATACAGTTAATAACAGTTTCAGATGCAGCTTAAAATGTCTTTAAACGACACCAGACGATGAATAAGGGTCTTATCATGCGAAACGATCGCTCATTTAAAAAATAAATAACAACGTTTAAGTTTTATAAGCTCAAATGCTCGCCTTTCTCTGTTCTGTGTAACTCTCCTGTTCGAACTCGTTCATCAAAATGAACAAATCTTTTTCCGAGTCAATTCGTTCATTTCGGTCGTTAAATGAATCATTTTAAATGAATCGTTACTTCCCTTGTAAAGATATTTGCGTTCCCTTGTAAAGATATTTGCGTTCCCTTGTAAAGATATTTGCGTTCCCTTGTAAAGATACCTGTTGTGTTCTCTCGGGAGTGTGTTCTCGCGAGAGACTTCTGTGCCACTTCACAGCATCACTTAAGTGATCTGGATGTACGCACTTTGATGTTATACTTTTATACACTATCACACTCAGCACAAAGCTGTAACAATTGTTCTGTTGTAGCTCTGCGTCTGCGATGGAGGACGATCTTCAGCAGTTTCTAAGGTCACGAGATGTTCCAGAAGAGGTCATCATCCACATGAAAAGGGACAAGGTGAGTAATGTTTCATGGAAGGTCTATGGGCCTATTAGCTTATTTTTAAATAATAGCTATTTTAATGAGGCAACTAGAGGTGTTGACATGTATTCCCACAAGTGTAAACATTTAATATTATCCTTAAAAACCAAAGCCACATGTAGGCCTACATTGGGATATGTTTGAGTTATTACTGCTAGCCTAATTACTATTACTGCTACTAATTAATTTCACCTTCGTTGCTGAATCAGAATTGGTGTACAGTAGGCTACACTGTAAAAAATGATCGTGATATTAACGGTAAAAGACTGTAAAAATGCTACAGTGCAAAACTGTTAATTGGTTAACAGAAAGTTTCCTTACTATATACGGTAAATAACTGTGATAGATCTAACGGTACATTTAATGTAATTTTACTGTAAAATACCGTTAAATTTACAGTTTTTGAAAGTGAAAAGAACAACTCATTGTATAATTTACAATGAAAAACCGTAAATTGACATTCCCACAATTCCCTGCATAACACTTCACATTTGATGTATTTTTGTTGAAATAACTGTGTTTCTTCTTAGTTTTCTTAGTTCTTTTCTAATCAGTTATGTACATTAGGGTTTTATGTTACATTTAATGTTGTTAAATTAATGTTTATTGCATTTTTAAAAAATTCATGTGTTTTACTATGATGGTGTTTAATGTTTGTGCGAATAACACTGTGCAGCTTCAATATAATAGTATTAACTTTCTTATGGAAGATGGCTTGTAATGAGCTTTGATTGATCATGTGACTCTCATCACTGTTGTGATGGTTGTTGGTTGTCAGTGTATTACAATGGTACAAAACAGATATTAATATTTCAATAGGGTGGTAAATTTTCATTATATCAGATAATGAATTACGGTTTAATACTGTAAATTTTACGTTAAGTCTGTAAAACCAAAAACGTTGATACCGTATTTTTGACGGTAAAGTTCTGGTAACCACAGCTGCCAGTTTTTTTCCGTAAAAACAACGGGATTTTTTTTACAGTATACCTTTCACTAGTAATAGTAGTATCATATAGGACAGTTGAGTATATATAAGTAAGTTTGCACTCCCTTGCAAAAATAAGAGGGATCATATTAAAATTGCAATGTTTTTATATAGGGCTGTCCTGATAAAGCTGTTTTATGTAATATAACATACTTGCATCTATTCCACAATAACTTAAATGAGACAAATAAGCATGTTCAAAAAATGTGCATTCCTCTGGTTATGATGGCTGACTTCCTACATGATCAGTGACTGTATTTTTTGTGAGTTCATGAGGGTAAGAGAGTTATAATAATATTAATAATAACCCTTTATTTTCTATAGCGCCTTTAAATGTACATCTCAAAGCGCTGTACAAAAACAATTAAAACAGCAAAGATACATGCAAAGAGACATAATACACAGTAAAATAAACATAAAAGACAATAAATCAATTAAAACCTAACCTAAAAAAAAAGAGTTTTAAGACAGACAGTCATTGTTGATCATCAACAAGCAACATATCAAAGTAACCAAGATGATGTGAACTTATGAACCCTTTCATTGGTATAATTCAGTTTTTATTTTGTTCAAATTAATTATTAGGCATTGTTATGGCTCCGTAGGGGGAAACGTGCAGATTAAGGACCGGTAATAATATTTTAAGATCCTCTTAATGCGTCAGAAGGGCGAATCTGATATTTTTAGACATGCTTGCAGAGAAAGGCTTACCGAAACAAAGTTACTTTTCATGTTTTTTGGGTTTGTAGATGCACCGGGGACCACATTATAGCACTTAAACATGGAAAAAGTCAGCTTTTCATGATATGTCCCCTTTTTTAACACTCTGTAGATTGGAACAATACTATGTACTCTGAGCAGTGTTGGTTTACCACTGGGGATTTTGCTGTGTACCTGTAATGTAGTAATCATGATGACCTTGATTAGCTTGTTCATGTGTGTTTCATTAGGGTTGGACTTGGATTTTTGGTCGTTCATTTTCACGACAACGGCATTTTGGGTGCCTGAAAACTTTTTTTTTTTTTTTTTAAACGGGTTTCAAAGTGCACGTTTTTGAAAATGGTCTCTGTGTAAACAACAAAAACGCAAATCTCTGCAGACATGCATATTTTTCATGCATTCGTATTACATGTTCAGTCTTTAGTGTTTCAGTGCCATCTAATGGCCTGGCAACATAATACAGTGTTTTTAGTCGTTTTCACGACCCGTGTGTCGTTTTAACAATGGTGTCGTCTGTACGCAGAAAACTCAAAGGAAAAACTTCTCAGTTTTAAGCAAATCGTGGTCGTGTAAACGTACCCTTATTGTGTAGAAGTGGGTCAAGTACAAACTATAGAAAAAACACATGTTTGAACAGGATGTGAGAACATGAGCAGATGCTGATAAACTAACTCTCCTCCAGTATATAAAGATAAACCAGGGCTGCACAACGCAATATCCAGACATCGACATTAATCTACTGAACTGGTTTGTGTCATGAAAATACACATAATTGAACCATTTAACCTGTGTAATAATTATTTATGTGTAATTCTGTTTTAAATTATATGCAGAGTTCAGTACTCTTTGAGAAACAATGGCGGTCTGGACTGTCTACCTGTCTCTCGGTCTTCTCGTAGCTTTGACTGCTTCAGGTAAGAGCATTATTCCACGTTTCACATCATAACTGTTATTTGAACATGAACTATAGCACACCTGGGACTCTGTGATGACTAATCAGAATGGTCTGATATAGTATGTGCACTAAAATAAAGTTTGTTTCTTAATTATTATATTAACAGTAAGACACTAAAACAACAACACTTATACCATTATATCAGCTTAAGTTATAGATTGTTATAAATGTATTTGTATTATTTTTTTTTTACAATAAAAGTATGTTGTTTTAAGTATATTATTATTATGGTAGCAGTAGTAATAGTATAGCAGTAGCACTACTGCTGGTGCTACTAGCAGTTCTGTTTTAATAATGTAGTATTTCTTTCTTTTTAAGTGGAAACGAAACCCATTGGAAATGAACGTTGTCGCGGTAAGGTTTCTCTAGTCTTCTACTTCTCTTGTCAGTGTGTATAGTACAGTCCAAAAGTCTAATGCCTTTGCATTTCTCTACCTTACCCAGTCAACATGTTGATCTCACAGTGATCTCTCCACATGATGATCAATGTGAGTTACAGTGAGCTAAAAGTGTAACCTCACACTGTGTGTTCATACTATGGCCAGAATATAAGCTCATCCCGGGCTAGAAATGTTATTGGATGTGTATTCAATATCGCTCAGACGTCAAATTTTGGTTGAAAATGAAAATTATGTTGACGTCTAAACATTTATTAGTAGTGCTCTGATCAGCTGATCTCTTCTAGCAAGCAAGTCATTGTGAAGAGGCAAAAACAACGCAAGAAGTGCTCAAAATACAAAGGTCAGGCATTGCTCAATAGCACAAGCCAGACAAGGGAGGATTAAAGGAAAGATTTTTTTTACATTTTTTATGAGGTTAAGTGCTCATGGAAGAGATGAGTTTTCAGCTGAAGGAGGGGAGATCATTCCACCAGCATATAATTGTGAATGAGAATGTTCTGGAGAGTGATTTTGTGCCCCGCTGTGATGGTACCACGAGCCGTCGCTCATTGACCGATCGTAGGCTTCTGGTAGGGATGTAGACTTGTAGTAGTGAGTGGAAGTAGGAGGGAGCTGAACCTGTGGTCAATCTGTAAGCAAGCGTCAAAGCCTTGAACTTGATGCGAGCAGCGAGTGGTAGCCAGTGCAGAGAGATGAACAGAGGAGTGACGTGGGCCCTTTTGGGCTCGTTGAAGACAAGACGGGCAGCAGCGTTCTGGATCATTTGTAGAGGTTTAGTTATAGTCGTTTAATCCTCTTCTTCTGAGGTCTTCGGAGATTTAATGTCTCCTTTTATCTTCAGTTGATTTCTTACTTTTAACACCCTGTAGTGTGCACACTGAGCAGTGTTCATTACAACTGGACTAACTCATGTGGGGCCTCAATAGAAACTGTGGAAAAAAACTGTCTGTGCCCCAGTTAAAAGAAAATTTAAATCCTTTGGTTTTTTTTTTAGCAGATTTTAAGTGTTATTTAAAGGTACATTGTGTATTTTTTTTCTGTCTGACCCTGATTCACTACAAGCCTGTTATAAGTGTTTATCTTTTAGATCTGACTGTCAGGATGGTTTTGGGGGGAAATTGTGTATGTCACTCGTCTTGTTAAATCTATAAATAGAGGGAAGTTGCTCTGCTGCTTTGACACATGTCTGGTGTGAGAGTGGCAGAGCTTAGTTAGTGGTTAGTTAGTGGCAGAGGGTAGTTAGTGGTTAGTTAGTGGCAGAGGTTAGTTAGTGGTTAGTTAGTGCCAGAGCTTAGGTAGTGGCAGAGGTTAGTTAGTGGTTAGTTAGTGGCAGAGCTTAGTCAGTGGTTGGTTAGTGGCAGAGATTAGGTAGTGGCAGAGGTTAGTTAGTGGTTAGTTAGTGGCAGAGGTTAGGAAGTGGTTAGTTAGTGCCAGAGGGTAGTTAGTGGCAGAGATTAGTTAGTGGTTAGTTAGTGGCAGAGGTTACGTAGTGGTTAGTTAGTGGCAGAGGTTAGGTAGTGGCAGAGGTTAGTCATTGGTTAGTTAGTGGCAGAGATTAGGTAGTGGTTAGTTAGTGGCAAGGGTTAGGTAGTGGTTAGTTAGTGGCAGAGGTTAGGTAGTGGCAGAGGTTAGTCATTGGTTAGTTAGTGGCAGAGATTAGGTAGTGGTTAGTTAGTGGCAGAGGCTAGGTAGTGGTTAGTTAGTGGCAGAGGTTAGGTAGTGGTTAGTTAGTGGCAGAGGTTAGGTAGTGGTTAGTTAGTGGCAGAGCTTAGTCAGTGGTTAGTTAGTGGCAGAGATTAGGTAGTGGCAGAGGTTAGTTAGTGGTTAGTTAGTGGCAGAGGTTATGAAGTGGTTAGTTAGTGCCAGAGGGTAGTTAGTGGCAGAGGTTAGTTAGTGGTTAGTTAATGGCAGAGGTTAGGTAGTGGCAGAGGTTAGTCATTGGTTAGTTAGTGGCAGAGATTAGGTAGTGGTTAGTTAGTGGCAGAGGTTAGGTAGTGGTTAGTTAGTGGCAGAGGTTAGGTAGTGGTTAGTTAGTGGCAGAGATTAGGTAGTGGTTAGTTAGTGGCAGAGGTTAGGTAGTGGTTAGTTAGTGGCAGAGGTTAGGTAGTGGCAGAGGTAAGTCAGTGGTTAGTTAGTGGCAGAGATTAGGTAGTGGTTAGTTAATGCCAGAGGTTAGGAAGTGGTTAGTTAGTGCCAGAGGGTAATTAGTGGTTAGTTAGTGCCAGAGGTTAGGTAGTGGTTAGTTAGTGGCAGAGGTTAGGTAGTGGTTAGTTATTGGCAGAGGTTAGTTCGTGGTTAGTTAGTGCCAGAGGGTAGTCAGTGGTTAGTTAGTGGCAAGGTTAGTTGTCATAATGAACAAGAAAGATAGACATGGAGGAGATGAATCTCCAACCTCCAGAGTATCACCCGTTTTAATCAAAGGGTGAACGGAAGAGAGTCTGCATTAGAAAAGAGAACGAGACAGATATTATAAAAGAAACAAGAACCAACATCGGCTCTGATTTTTAGAGATGGGGGGAGCTGAGGGATTAAAAATATTGTACCTAAAGTGAACCTTTAAATGAAAGTTATTTAATTACATAAAAGGTCCTTAATGTTAAAAAAATCCATTTAACAGTCTGTACGGATGACTGGCGTGTCTTTGGATGCAGATGCTTCAAGTTTTTCTATAACCTTCAAACATGGATTGATGCAGAGGTATGATACATTCAGCTTCTAATATGACATACAAATCATATAAGTATATTTTTGGTTAAATACAACAACTCTGTAAACATCTGTGAAATCTGTTAATTATTGCAGGAAAATAATTTCAACTTGTTCCTCAGTTAAAAAAGAAAAACAATGGAGTAGGGGGCGAACATACATCACTGTGATAAGAACACATTTCATGTTATCATGAGAGGATCACTAAATATATTGTAAACTTAATATATGTGACGTTATATCTAATCTATATGTATAGTTTAACAAGAACCTTTTCTAGAAAAGTAGTCTCAACTCAAAAGGAACAATAAGGCATAAAAAAATTAATAAAAATGATTTCAATGTCAATTGCAGCCATGTCACAGATTTTGGAATATTAATTTAAAGTTATACATAATTTTTTTATACATTTATGTTTGCTCATGTCTCTACAGAAATTATGTTTGGACATGGATGGGAACCTTGCTTCTGCACACAGCGAAGAGGAGTACAAGTTTATACAGAGGTTGATTAGATACGAAGCTGCGAGCTCAACACGTGCCTGGATCGGAGGACATGATGCTGTTCAAGTATGCAAATATTTTTTTGATTATGCTTTTTGTGCTACTGCACATCAAAATCCCCAGTGTTAAGTCAACATTGCTAAGTAAGGAATAATGTACATTCAGCCGGTTGTTCTCTCAAAATAAACCCCGACAGGCTGGTGATGAGGACCCGACACCCAGACATGTCTCAAAGCAAATATTGATCTGAGTCTAAATATTTTATTAGGTCTTTAAACGCAAAGCTTTTCGTGTAAATGAGAGGCCAAACTGCAGGGAAATATCTGCGTCTTCCCTTCGTGTAAACAGGGCATAATAGCAGGCCTAATAGCCTACATTTTAAAATTGTATTGCTGTAACGGCCTTACGTTTACGTGTTTTTTTTTTGTTTTGTTTTTTTTGTCGCTGAAGTGGAGCGGTGATGGAATATTGTTCAACATCTAGATTGTTATACATCTTTAAAATGCATGCAAATACGTAAAGCACAGCAGTTACAGTGATCTCTTCACTCAAAAAAATGATATGTTGGCTTTACTTAACATTTTTATGTAAACAGGTTCCACCGGTTCCACATAACTATGTTGCGTTAAACAAACATAATATGTTCATGTAACTTCAACATCATGGAATTTGGTCATTTTAAGCGACCCAATTAAACTCTGAGCTAATGAGTTAATTAAGTGAATAATTGAGTGATGATTGGGCATTATTGAAGACACCTGATGTTAACAAGCAGAATCTCTGAAGGAGAAAACCGGAATGTTTAAGTCACCATTATGGAGATAAGTGTGTGTTTTAGTTGGGCTCTTGACCATTAACTTATTAACTTTAGATTTTGTTTGGTTGCTGTACATGAGTTATAACAGCCGGATGAACAATGAACTAAGGAGATCTGATGGTGTTGGTTGTGATTTAACATAATCATTATTTCACAATCATTTGACCTCAATCACTGAACTTATATTGAACCCAATTTCTGAGTTAAGTTTACCTTACTGTCATTGTAGAGCATACTATTTTTAGGCTTTTCAATGAAATTCAAATGATCAAATCAAGAAATAAAAAATAAACTTCTTAAAAAATATCCTGAGTAGGCACACACAGACATCAAGAATCAGCATATGAATCTCAGCAATGGTGACAAACAGATCATAAGCTCATTATTTATTCATGCAGCAATGCATGATGGGAGCCATGAATGAGTTTTGATTGGTGGCACCCAGAATGCACTGCAACATGCTTTATAATTGTCACCATTGTTGAGATTCACAGGCTGATTCTTGATGTCTGTGTGTGCCTACTCAAAATATTTTTTAGGAAGTTTCTTTTTTATTTATTGATTTGATCATTTGAATTTCATTGAAAAGTCTAAAAATAGTATGCTCTACAATGACGGTGCTGCTATTATTCGTAAGGTAAACTTAACTCAGAAATTCGGTTTAATATAAGTTCAGTGACTCAGGTCAAATGATTGTGATATAATGATTATGTTAAAACACAACCAACACCATCAGATCTCCTTTGTTTATTGTTCATCCGGCTGTTATAACTCATGTACAGCAACCAAACAAAATCTAAATTTAATAAGTTAATGGTCAAGAGCCCAACTAAAACACACACTTATCTCCATAATGGTGACTTAAACATTCCGGTTTTCTCCTTCAGAGATTCTGCTTGTTAACATCAGGTGTCTTCAATAATGCTCAATCATCACTCAGTTATTCACTTAATTAACTCATTAGCTCAGAGTTTAATTGGGTCGCTTAAAATGACCAAATTCCGTGATGTTGAAGTTACATGAACATATTATGTTTGTTTAACGAAAACATAGTTATGTGGAACCGGTGGAACCTGTTTACATAAAAAAGTTAAGTAAAGCCAACATATCTTTTTTTTTAGTGTTCTTGTAAACTCAGAGATGTGGATTCGGACAACGATTAAATCTCCACACGACATTTGTGTTTGTCAAAAAACAGTGGGTAATTCAGCCGGGGCTTTTTACATGGGTGGTGGGAGAAAAACTCAGACATTCTGGACTCGGACGATAATAAAATCCCTGACTAACGCCTGTAAATGATGAAAATACCTCACGACCCCATGAGAAACCATTACCGTCCGAATAGGGCCTAAGACTGTGTAGAGTGGGACCAAATGTGCTCTGAGCAGAGATGAGTTAACACTGGAGATGTTACTGTGTGGGCATTTACAGTTATATTTACATTAAAACTTTTTTTGTTCCAAATGCACAAAGATAGACGTGCTTTTATAATTTTTTGAATAGTTAGTTAAGGGCATTGGCAACCATGAGATGGGCACCATTCACCATGATGATGTCATACTCGAGTGTTTCTATTGTGAAACGATTGTGATTTGTGAAATAGGTGGCTGATAGAGATGATTTAATAATTTAGCCCTGTCATAAAGGGGTGGTTTACTGCTTTTTTTCTTTGCATGATTGTGTTTATGGGGTGCAATATAACATGTCTTTGTGTTTTTGTTGCTTTTTTTTAAAGCCTTATTTTTCATAAATTTCACCTTTATTGTAAGGTGCTTTCTCCTCTGTCATTTGAACGACCGGTTGACTTCCTGATTCTATAAAACCACTCCCTCAGAAACAGGCAATGGGCTCAGATTGGTTAGTTGGGCCGGTGTGTTGTGATTGGCTAAACTGTGTAGTGCACGTTGTCCGGAAAGTTCACGCCCATTACCTTTACGGGCGAAAGCTGCATGTGCTCCGGACAAATGTAAATAATGGTGTCGATACTGCCGTATCAGTTTGAGCCAGAATCAGACCCAGAAAGCGGCGATGAAGAGAGTCAAGCAGAACCTCCCCAAACACGGCTCTTACAAAACGTTTCTGAATGGTACATTTGTTTTATTATGAATATTATTCTATTCTACTATTATTATATAAGAATTTCTATATGCTTTACTTGCTACTGCTGCTTGTTAGCTTTTGAGATACGGTTTTCTCCTGATTAAACATTTAATAACTGAATTATGACTGAGTACTACCGTTTTTTAAAGTTATTGATTTATCGATATGAACAACCCCTTATATTTCACAAAACTTAGTTTACTCAGTGTATCGTTTTCTTTAGGTGTACATGTGGCAACTGTGTTAAAACCATACTGTACACTGATAACAGCAGCTGAAGTTTGCTGATGCGATTACAATTTTTTTTACTTTATAGCCTACACGTTTGTCTTATACACACAAAATAACTGGCTACTATAAACAAAGGCGTTGGCATTGGTTTACGTTCTTGATCAAATCGAAAAATTACGTCATAAAGTATACATGGACAAAATATACATTTACAAAATTAGTACATAATTACAAATTCAGGTCCAAAATGTTTGTACGCGTTTGTCATAGACACGAAATAGCATAACTAAGTGGCTACTAAAAGCCAGCGCTGGCATTTGTTTACGTCCTTGATAAAACTAAAACATTACGTCTGAAATTATACATGCACATTTAAAATTATAAATTCTTACTTACAGGTTGTGGACCAACAACTGATACCTCTGGTTTTAAAGTTGGAACTGCTTCATGTTTTAATTACAGTTTCTTGTTGAATCCGGCATTGAATTCGTGGAGATTCTGGAAGCTGTCTTCCGTAAAATGCGCACAGAGAGCTAAATTACGATTGTAATTTTCAGGAACATAACCAAACATAAATTTTAGCCATTGTTGACGAACTACAGCGTCCGTGGGAAGCCCGAACACAGAAGACCTAACAGCTGGGTGAACATAACACACTTTCGACGGCATATACAGCTCTCCACTATAACTCTTCCTCTTCGACAAAGCCGCAGAAATATGGCCATGCCTCCATTTTTGCATATTCCGGAGGGAGGGTTGATATGGGTTAGTTAAGTATAAAACCCGGGAAGTATCTCGCTGTAGTCCCAATCGAGTCGTTTTTGTAGGCATTAAACTTCCTGATTTTTAAAAGACGATATCGCTGCTTACGTTGAACTTTAAGTGCAGCAACTTTGCAGATACTGTTCATGCACCAACAGCAACATTACACACTATTTAAAATGAAAAAAGTGAAATCGCAATCAACCTTTAAGTATTTTTTCACATATTCTTCAATGATACCCTTTTTGTGAAATAATTTCTGTTAATTTCTGTTTAGATTTTTGACGTTTTTAAAGTGGAGATGGGGTTGGGTTCATGAGGAATCATCTTTTAGATGAATAAAGATAACATTAAGCCATGTAAGCTGTGGACATACACACTATGTCGTTTTCTCTCTTCTGTTCACAGGAGGGAGTTTGGCTCTGGAGTGATGGAACCAAAATGAACTTTGAATACTGGAATCCTGACGAGCCCGATGATGACTGGTACAATGAGCGCTGCCTTGAGCTAAAATATAGTAAGAAGTGCTTTTAATGTTCATAAACCTACATCTAAATAAACATTATTTAGTTTTTCATAATATACAAATTATAAAAACACCTATTTTTTCTTTCTTGCAGCATCTGGTGGTTACTGGGATGATGACGTGTGTACTGTAAAGAAGCCGTTTGTGTGTGTGAGATGAACCAGCGTGTGGAAAATCAATAGAAGAAACAAGTAACTTTAACTCATTTACTTTCCTTTAGAAATGTTCAATGGAGATAATAAATGTGTTCTAAAAAATGTTAATTGTGTTTGTTTGATTGTTTTTTTGTGAATGATAAGTTAATGACTAAGTTACACCTGTTAAACACCATCTTTTTTATAATTTGGGTATCAGTCCACAGTCTCTCTCTTTTCTCACTAACACACGTTAGAATAAGTAATGTGGCATCCTAAAATGGCCACCAACAGTAAAAAAAAAAATATATTTAATCTTTATGATTATACATTTTTAGTTTAATCCGTCTTAATGTAACATGAAACATTAAAAGATAATGTGTATCATTTTTAATAAACAGATTTTGTGGCTCAGATAAGGCCGCTCCCAGTTCAGATCTGGCAAATGGGAGCGGTCCGTCAAACTGGCGTCATTCCACGACGCATGTGGGCCAGATCATCACTCCACATGTGCCAGAAGTGGGCCGGATCATAATAACACATGTGCCAGAAGTGGGCCGGATCATAATAACACATGTGCCAGATGTGGGCCGGATCATAATAACACATGTGCCAGAAGTGGGCCGGATCATAATAACACATGTGCCAGAAGTGGGCCGGATCATAATATCACATGTGCCAGATGTGGGCCGGATCATAATATCACATGTGCCAGATGTGGGCCAGATCATCACTCCTCATGTGCCAGAAGTGGGCCGGATCATAATAACACATGTGCCAGAAGTGGGCCGGATCATCACTCCACATGTGCCAAATGTGGGCCGGATCATAATAACACATGTGCCAGAAGTGGGCCGGATCATAATAACACATGTGCCAAATGTGGGCCGGATCATAATAACACATGTGCCAGAAGTGGGCCGGATCATAATAACACATGTGCCAGAAGTGGGCCGGATCATAATATCACATGTGCCAGAAGTGGGCCGGATCATGATAACACATGTGCCAGAAGTGGGCCGGATCATGATAACACATGTGCCAGAAGTGGGCCGGATCATTATAACACATGTGCCAGAAGTGGGCCGGTTCATCATAACACATGTGCCAGAAGTGGGCCGGATCATAATATCACATGTGCCAGAAGTGGGCCGGATCATAATAACACATGTGCCAGAAGTGGGCCGGATCATGATAACACATGTGCCAGAAGTGGGCCGGATCATGATAACACATGTGCCAGAAGTGGGCCGGATCATAATAACACATGTGCCAGAAGTGGGCCGGATCATGATAACACATGTGCCAGAAGTGGGCCGGATCATAATAACACATGTGCCAGAAGTGGGCCGGATCATGATAACACATGTGCCAGAAGTGGGCCGGATCATAATAACACATGTGCCAGATGTGGGCCAGATCATCACTCCACATGTGCCAGAAGTGGGCCGGTTCATCATAACACATGTGCCAGAAGTGGGCCGGATCATAATAACACATGTGCCAGAAGTGGGCCGGATCATAATAACACATGTGCCAGAAGTGGGCCGGATCATAATAACACATGTGCCAGATGTGGGCCAGATCATCACTCCACATGTGCCAGAAGTGGGCCGGTTCATCATAACACATGTGCCAGAAGTGGGCCGGATCATAATATCACATGTGCCAGAAGTGGGCCGGATCATAATAACACATGTGCCAGAAGTGGGCCGGATCATAATAACACATGTGCCAGAAGTGGGCCGGATCATAATAACACATGTGCCAGAAGTGGGCCGGATCATAATAACACATGTGCCAGAAGTGGGCCGGTTCATCATAACACATGTGCCAGATGTGGGCCAGATCATCACTCCACATGTGCCAGAAGTGGGCCGGTTCATCATAACACATGTGCCAGAAGTGGGCCGGATCATAATAACACATGTGCCAGAAGTGGGCCGGATCATAATAACACATGTGCCAGAAGTGGGCCGGATCATAATATCACATGTGCCAGATGTGGGCCAGATCATCACTCCACATGTGCCAGAAGTGGGCCGGATCATAATAACACATGTGCCAGAAGTGGGCCGGATCATAATATCACATGTGCCAGAAGTGGGCCGGATCATAATAACACATGTGCCAGAAGTGGGCCGGATCACAATATCACATGTGCCAGAAGTGGGCCGGATCATAATAACACATGTGCCAGAAGTGGGCCGGATCATAATAACACATGTGCCAGAAGTGGGCCGGATCATAATAACACATGTGCCAGAAGTGGGCCGGATCATAATAACAGATGTGCCAGAAGTGGGCCGGATCATAATAACACATGTGCCAGAAGTGGGCCGGTTCATCATAACACATGTGCCAGAAGTGGGCCGGATCATAATAACACATGTGCCAGAAGTGGGCCGGTTCATCATAACACATGTGCCAGAAGTGGGCCGGATCATAATAACACATGTGCCAGAAGTGGGCCGGATCATAATATCACATGTGCCAGATGTGGGCCAGATCATCACTCCACATGTGCCAGAAGTGGGCCGGATCATAATATCACATGTGCCAGAAGTGGGCCGGATCATAATAACACATGTGCCAGAAGTGGGCCGGATCATAATATCACATGTGCCAGATGTGGGCCAGATCATCACTCCACATGTGCCAGAAGTGGGCCGGTTCATCATAACACATGTGCCAGAAGTGGGCCGGATCATCATAACACATGTGCCAGAAGTGGGCCGGATCATAATATCACATGTGCCAGAAGTGGGCCGGATCATAATATCACATGTGCCAGAAGTGGGCCGGATCATAATAACACATGTGCCAGAAGTGGGCCGGATCATAATAACACATGTGCCAGAAGTGGGCCGGATCATAATATCACATGTGCCAGAAGTGGGCCGGATCATAATAACACATGTGCCAGAAGTGGGCCGGATCATAATAACACATGTGCCAGAAGTGGGCCGGATCATAATAACACAGGTGCCAGAAGTGGGCCGGATCATAATAACACATGTGCCAGAAGTGGGCCGGTTCATAATAACACATGTGCCAGAAGTGGGCCGGATCATAAAAACACATGTGCCAGAAGTGGGCCGGATCATAATAACACAGGTGCCAGAAGTGGGCCGGATCATAATAACACATGTGCCAGAAGTGGGCCGGATCATAAAAACACATGTGCCAGAAGTGGGCCGGATCATAATAACACATGTGCCAGAAGTGGGCCGGATCATAATAACACATGTGCCAGAAGTGGGCCGGATCATAATATCACATGTGCCAGAAGTGGGCCGGATCATAAAACACATGTGCCAGAAGTGGGCCGGATCCGGGACATCACAATGTTTCTATGTGAGGAGGAACTGAAATAGACTGAGCCATTGACCAACTGAAACCTGCTCTAGAGCGTCTACTTGCAATGCCAAGGTCATGGGTTCGATTCTCAGGGAAAGCAAGAACTGATAAGAATGTAAATGTGTACCTTGAAATGCAATGTAAGTCGCTTAGGATAAAAGCGTCTGCCAAATGCATAAATGTCAATGTAAATGCTTTAAAGTCAATGGCACAGTATTATTTTTGTTATTTAAAGAGCGTGTTAGTAATGTGCACCTATAGGTGGGTCCACAAAGCACGTACACTCTGCTTATTACACACACACACACACACACACACACACACACACACACACACACACACAGCAGCACACAAACATGACAAATATTAAAAATAAAAGATTATCATTGTGTATAAAGATATGGAAGACAGCAAGCCTTGTGTCAGTGTTAGTTTCCAGAAAGTCCTTGTTTTCTCAGAGATCATCTAAGCTCCAGCAATGCATTCCTTACAATCCCACAATCCCACATTCAGACATTCCTGTCCCTGTTTGGAAAATCTCGGACGCCTTCAGTCTCAGCACTGGCCATTCTTCATATAAAACATGATTGTTCTAAGCTGTAAATGAAAGATTATTGGAGCATGTTTACATACTTTTTAAGACCTTCTGCTTCTGTTTCTTTTTTAATTATTTGTGAAATTTACTAGTAATATCTTAATGAAAACAATATTTCAAGGTAATTTCTACACATTGTTTCAGGGTAATGTTAGCCAATTCAAAAGTTGTGTTGCTCTTAAACTCGATGCATTAAAACTTGTGATTGATATATCCAACACACTTGTTAACAGTTTCGGAGTGAAATTACAGATTTATCCCAGATTAATAATTGCATTACTTTCACAGTAATTTCACGTAAAAGAACACACAGAAATGGGGGATAATAACTTCAGGAGGTACATTTATGATTTCTTCCCTCTGTTGAACACAAAAGGAGATATTTTGAAGAATGTTGGTAACCAGACAATCAATGTACTAAAGTCAATGGTTCATCAACGGTTTGGTTTACAACATTCTTCAAAATTGCTTTTTAACTAACTTACTTACTTTAACTGTCCCAAAATATCTAAATGACCTCCAGATGTAACAACCTAAAGCACTGGTGAAACAGTGTAAATACAGCTAGAAAACATTGATAAAAGCAACCTTATTAATTATGTATACCTAGAGCATGATGAGAACCCCAGTACCAGAAACGTTGAGTAGGGTTTACACTTACATTTCTACAAGCTTGAATTGAGTACTAATATAGAACTTACTTTTACATAGAAATTACATTTGGTTTTTTTCTGAAGTATTTACTTCACAATATATTCATTTGTATCATTGTATTTGATGAATGTTCTCGTAATGTTGGCAGAAAACATTCTTTGAATGTTCTTTAAATATTAAGAATCATTTTGAGTGAAACAGTATTACTGAGTGTACGGTACTTTTTAAATAAAGTAGTGTATTAATTTTTAGTTGGCACAACTTAATAACATTTAGAAAACTTGTTAAACAAGTAAACTCAAGTACTGTTGAATCAAAATCATTAGTTGTGTTAACTTCTCATTAGAGTTCACATTACTAGGAAAATATCAGGAAACCGATTGCCTTAAAGGATTAGTTCACTTTTTAAAAAACTTTTGCTGATAATTTACTCACCCCCATGTTATCCAAGATGTCCATGTCTTTCTTTCTTCAGTCGAAAAGAAATTAAGGTTTTTGATGAAAACATTCTAGGATGTTTCTCCATATAATGGACTTCATTGGGACCCAAACGGTCCAAGGTCCAAATGACAGTTTCAGTGCAGCTTCAAAGGGCTTTAAACGACACCAGACGATGAATAAGGGTCTTATCTTGCGAAACGATCGGTCATTTAAAAAATAAATAAAAAAGTTTAAGTTTTATAGGCACAAATGCTCGCCTTGCTCTGTTCTGTGATGCGCGTTCGTGACTCTCCTGTTCGAACTCGTTCATCAAAATGAACAAATCTTTTTTCGAGTCATTTCATTCATTCAACGAACGAAATGACTCGAAAAAAGATGTATTAATTTTGAACGAGTCTTTTTTCGAGTCATTTCGTTCGTTGAATGAAAGAAAGAAAGACATGGACATCTTGGATGACATGGGGGTGAGTAAATTATCAGCAAAAGTTTTTTAAAAAGTGAACTACTCTTTTAAAAAAAGCAAGTAATGTGAAATAGTAATAGTATGTGGTTCTGACATATGCTTAGTTAGTATAGTTCACTTACACAAGAGTTCTAGTAACTAAAAAATAACTGTAGATAGTACTTGATAATTTACTTTAATACAATTTGATTGTTACCATTGTTGTGTTTTGCATGCTGAATGTTGAAGTTTGTGTTTGACTCAAGCATGATCAATTACAAGATTGTCACAAATATCGAGGGATTATATAAACCCAATTGAAAGTTTCACAACATGTTTAGGACATAAGTGTTAGGAACACAATTATAAAAGATCATTTAGTTACATGAAATATAGTTACATTCTCTATCTCTCTATCTCTCTCTCTCAATAACTGATTTCTTATGCTGCATCAATGGGAAGAAAATTACAATAAAGTAAATGAAGTTCCAAGTGCCCAACCAAAGGGAACACTGATCACCATAATGGTGACAATAATGTCATAACGTCATTATAAATGACATAATATTTTTTAAGAAAATCAACATCAATTTATGAAGTCAACTTATGTGATGTTCTCTCAAATGTTTCAGTTGTATTGACAATTCAACATTCAAGATGACTTTGGGAAATTAATGCAAACAGAGAAAAATAACTGCAGAAGTGGAGGAAATGAGTGAAAAGTCCATTAAGAATTCCCCCGCCTCAAACAATAGACAAGTAGACAGAGTAATTGCATTGCACTTGATATAATACTTTACAACAGTAAACTACAAATCCATTGACATATTTACTGACATTTCACTTGAGACTTACTGATATACATGTTATATTTAAACTTTATTGTACAATGCAAATTGTTAGCCTCATAGCATAATTGCCTACTTCATATTTGAATTCACATTAAATTAGGCAATTATGCTAGGAGGCTAACAAAATGTCACCTAGTGACCAACGTTGAATAATCAATGACCCAGGTGTCAGCCGCAGAAACCCAACAGACAGTCAAAGTTGAATACAAAAATTCACTTTATTAAGGGCCTTTCTCGCCTGTTCTCTGATATACAAGCACACTTTTCTCCTCATAAATATTTTATATGGAATAACCGTGATATTCTGTATAAAAACAAATCTCTTTTCTTCCAGCGCTGGTTTGAGGCTGATATTTTGCTTGTAAGTCCGTTATTTAATGCAAATGGCCATTTATTTAACTATGAAGAATTTCTTAATCGTTTTAACGTGCCCATTACCCCTAAAGAATTTGCTATTGGTTTTAATGCCATACCATCTGGAGTTATTAGATTGTTTCAACATATCTCCTACCCCTCTCCTTTACCTCCTTTAGATCCTCATGCTACAGTGGTGGGGAAATACTGCTTTTCATCCACTTCTTTTAATAGATCGATACGTCAATTATTTCTTAATGAATGTGTATCAATTCCAAATGGCACAGTTTATTGGAATGCTTTTCTTCCCAATATTGCGCGGAGAAAGGTTTGGCTGATTCCGAATAGATACTTTATTGAGAACATTGATAAGGATTTTTCTCTACGTTGGGAAAATGTTTTGTTTGGAATTGTTAATTGGGGAAAAAAAAGAACAATTACACAAAAACAAAATATTCTTAATTAATCTTCTTTTTTTTGGTGACAAAATGTTATATACATAAATGTAAATTTTCAGGTCAGAAACCGCTTACTGAAGTGGTAACAAGAAGGCTTTAAAAACAATTGATATGTAAGTATTTGAATTTTTTCCTTTGATATGTAATCTTTTCTGATTAGTTATATATCCCTGTCTTGTGTTTTTTTGTTGTTGTTGTTTATTTCTTCTATATTGTGACTGTTTTCTTCTTTGTTTACATAATGTTTTCAATAATAAAAAAGTAATTTTCATTTATAGCGCTTTTAATGTAGATTGTTTCAAAGCAGCTTTACAGAGATAAACATATCATTTAAGGTAACAGAGATTGTTTTGGCGTTATAGCGGTTCTTGAATAATGTTATTTCCAGCTAAAGTTAGTTTTGATTGATTCACTTCCGTCTAAATGATCATTAGTTATTAAATTAGGGGCCGCTAAGACGACGCCGTTCTCTCTAAACAGACTTTAAACTGAACCTGTGATAAACGCTGATGGCGTTCACAGCATTAAGAATTGATTCTATAGTTAGAGTAGATGTAGAGAGTTACTAAGTAGAGAGTTGGTGAACAATCGCACGTGCTTTGATCTTCCAAGAAAAATAATTTTAAATAAATGGTCACTTGAGTATGGAAGCTCTTCTCCGCCACAGAATAAAACATTAAAAAAAATAATTGTGACTTTTTCTCACAATTGCGAGTTTTACATCTCGCATACTGACTTTATTTCTCAGAATTGCGTGATAAGTCAGACCGGAAGTTGTGTGACGTAATTGTGAAAAGGGCCTATTGCGTGAAATAAAGAAGTTGCAATTGCTTGCTATAAAGTCAGAATTCTGACTTTTTTTTCTAGCAATTCTGAATTTATAACACATAATTGCGAGTTTATATCTCCCAATTCTGACATCTTTTCCCAGAATTGTGAGATATAAACTCGCAATTGCGAGTTATAAAGTCAAATTCTAAGGGAAAAAATTACTTCTTTTTTTTTAACCTCAGAATAGTTTAATATCTCACAATTCTGATTTTATATCGGAATTGCGTATTATAAAGTCAGAATTGCGAGATATAATGCAATTCTGAGAAAAAAAGTCAGAATTTCAAGTAGCCTATATTTCTCGCAATTGTGAGTTTATATCTCATAATTCTGACTTAATTACACGCAATTGTGAGTTTATATCACGCAATTCTGACTTTATAACCTGCAATTGCGGCTTTATATCAATTCTGAGATAAAAAGTCAGAATAGTGAGATAAAAAGTCGCAATTAGGCTACCCTTTTTATTTCTCACTCTTTGGCGAAAACAAGCTTCCACACCATAGACATGTCTTGCAGACACTGAACAGCAAATTAAGAGGAACCTTAGGCTACAGATCACTGTGGAAAAATGAGTATAGCCATTAAAGAAGAAACTCTTACCAGGCAAAATATCATTAAGCACTTTTTTTTTTTTTTTTTTTTTTTTTTTTGACATCTGACAAGATTTATTTTCTTGATGCTATTATTATTTTTGCCTTTTCCCTTGAATGTGTAATGGTATTTTAAGATGTTTACATACCTTATTGTATTGTACCTTCAAAATTACAGAGACAATTAGGCTACTTGACTCGTTTTTGCTTCCACTCAACAGCAATTATGACCTGAATAAAATGGCTTTATTTGAAAATGTTCTATACACGCATAAAAAAAAAATACTTGCGGAGGACATGCTATTAATCTATCAAATTTAGGTTTAAAATCATGTGATTTAAAATGTTGTAAAATTAACTATTTTGCTTGTAGCCTTGTGAAACTCGGATAACTTAAGCATCCCATTTAATTATGTAAATAATTACTTATTTAACAGTACTATACTACACAGGTTAGAACATCATCTCAGTACAATATTGAGCATACTCGCATGTGAATTATAACCCAGAGATCGTTACTGCGCATGCGTCGATGACGTCACCAAAACACACCTCCATCCAGCTACGTCATCGTGCTACAGGCTGCAGGACTTACCAATTTCAGCCCGAATCAGATTTAGAGAATATTAGTGGAGAGGAATCGAGCAGAACTTGTGCACGAACGGCTGTTACATGATGACATTTCAGAAAGGTATGTTTTTTGTACGTTAGATGTCTCATTCTTTATATGTATACGCTGTTATTTGTAAATGCTACTGCTTATGCTAATGCTACTGATCAGCACTCTCTCTCACACACACACACACACACTCTCTCTCTCTCTCTCTCTCTCTTTAAACTCAATATTACAATCCTCGAAGGGATTATTTGATCAGCTCTCTCTCTCTCTCTCTCTCTCTCTCTCTCTCTCTCTCTCTCTCTCTCTTTTATTTGATCAGCTCTCTCTCTCTCTCTCTCTCTCTCTCTCTCTCTCTCACTCACACACACACACACACACACTCACAATGCATTCATTGAGTTCTTTTCTTTGTCTATCTCATTTGATTCATTTGGATTTTGAGACTTTCTTTTCGCTGTTTTTAAGCATTTCACAACCCACACACAAACAACTACAAATGAATAGGCCTGGTGCTAATTATTAATGTGTGCACAACTATCCATGTATCTGACAAATTCACAAATGTGCGTCACTACATTTAAACTAATACAATACAACTTGTGTGTGCAAAATCCAGAATCACATGAATGTGCAGCATTTTGTACAACTAGAGACATAGTTCTTAAAACAAAACCTCGATTTTGAATTAATGTAGCTAAATTTTTGCAGAATTTGTGCATTCAACAAGTAAGATGTGCATTTGTGGATGAGGTGACACGTGTGCATTCATTGACTCGTTTCTGAGTCGAGCCTATTTGACTTTCATTTCGCCGATTTAGCCTTGCACGATCCACACACAGCTGTCTGAGAAAACCTGCTACCACTAGATGGCAGTATTCTGATAAAACAGACAACGGCACCGTAATTAAGCGTTATGGCCCCGTAGAAGCCGTTTTTGTAAAAATAGGCTAACGATTGCGTCATAACCACGCGACTCTCTGTCGCACAGTACAGAAATTACCGTATCACAGGAGGAGAAGCTCAAGACAATCTTTTACTGTCTATGAGGCAATCGGGTGGACATAGAGGCATAAAGTCAAGGGAGAAGCCCACAGATAGAGAGTTCATAAAAGCAACGGGACAAAATATTTCAACAACAGATTTGTTTCAGATTTCAATTCAGATTTGTCTCGGCACAGCTACTAGAAGGTCAGAACGGTTGCTCACGTCACATCTCCGTCGTCAAGCTCAGTTTGAGCCTGCGCAGAACGCTTGGTTATCAGGAAGAGATGCTTCTAATGGGCTTCAACTTTCTCCGTTGAAATCTATGGGGTCGCTGTGTCCATTTATTTTACTGTCTATGGTTTTGAGATGGTGAAGAGTAGACTTGTTTAAACTTTCGCCTGGCTCCGCAGAGAGAGACTCTGCGGAGCCAGGCGAAAGTTTAAACAAGTTTAAACAGAGCGCGCGCGACCGGGGCTTTCTCTCTCTCTGCTCGTTCAGTTCATGCGTCCTGTCACACGCGCATGAGGAGAAAAAACACAGACGTCCATAGGGAGGCACTGGAAGCGTGCGTTGCACACACCAACATGAAAATACTCTCTTACAAATCTGGAACGTGGTCATTCTCAGAAGTATCGATACTAATAAATGTAGGAATCGTGACATTTTTAATTTCCGAGAATCGCGATACTTTTGAAGTATCGATGCACCGTGCAACACAATTCTACATGTGGTCACTTCTCTCCTTCTTTGTCTGACTCCGCTTTAACATTAAAGGCAGAACAGTAGTTTCTGTCATTTTAGTGTGTCTGCGTGAGGTAATCGCAGCTGCTAACACACATGAGCTCTTGAAACCCCGCCCTCTGCAGCAGCTCATTTGCATTTAAAGGGACAAGCACAAAACTGTGCATTTTTGCAAACCCTCAAAAAGTGACAACTTTAACATGCTATATAAAAATATCTGTGGGGTATTTTGTGCTAAAGCTTCACACACATACTCTGGGGACATCAGAGATTTATTTTACATCTAGGGAAAAGGGCATTTTACCACCCCTTTAATAAACACATGGCTCAAACTTACAAAACATTGAGTCAAACAAGTTCTGTAGCTTTACAAAAGGAATATGCTACAACTTCTGTAAAAATGAATAAATAAAATATAAAAAAATGAAGTGTGTGCTTCCAATGCACAAAGTGCAATCTCTTACTGTAACGTAAATTTACGTCATGTAACCGGGAAACTGCTTTGCGCGGTCTTTTGCGCTTATTTTTGTTGGCAAATGAGACTGATTTGCAGGCTTCATCATGGCTTCATCACGGGGTTTGCAGCTTTTCAATGATGTTCACGTCGCGTAATTACGTCACTTCATAACGTTACCATGGCAACAGGGGGGAATGGCTGCTCTTGTGGGAAGTAAACACAACTTTTTTGCCACGAAAATGCAGGGATTATAAAATCATGCAAGCCCCGCATATTTTGCGCGGAAATCTGCAGTTTATGCGGCAAAAGTGCGGCGTGTTTGAAAAAGATGCGGCCCCCGCATAAATATGCGGCTGATTATGCATTGAATTATGCTATCGCATTATCGCGTTTTTCTGGAGGGACTGCTATATGAACGCGATTCGCAAAGTTTCACGTTAATGGCATTTTCCTGCCTGAGCCTGTTAAAAAAAAAAAGATTCATGTGAAATTTCGCAGTTGCGTTCATATTTAGTTTTTTAAATCTGACTAAAATGCCATTAAAGTTTCACGTTAATGGCATTTTCCTGCCTGAGCCTGTTAAAAAAAAAAAGATTCATGTGAAATTTCGCAGTTGCGTTCATATTTAGTTTTTTAAATCTGACTAAATCTGAGCCTGTTAAAAAAAAAAAGATTCATGTGAAATTTCGCAGTTGCGTTCATATTTAGTTTTTTAAATCTGACTACCATTCGTTTCCGTGTGAATGGGGATTGTTTTGACAATGGTGTCGTCTGTACGCAGAAAACTCAAAGGAAAAACTTCTTCCTTTTAAGCATATCGTTGTCGTGTAAACGTACCCTAAAATTCGGAAAAACGCTTGATTACGGTGCCGTTGCCATGGTAACGTTATTGTAGCATATTCCCTGTTCATATTTAGTTTTTTAAATCTGACTACAGCTTTGGAATTTGAAAATCTATTTTTAAATGTTAAAAGTCGATTTTTGCCGGACATTTGTTTTCCCTTGACCCTTGCCACACTGTTATATAGAGTCTTACAAATACCCTATTAGCACAATGAGTTTTAACAATATGCAACCATTATATATCGACAAAAATATTATTTTTAAATCACCTAGGCCCCTACGTGTGTACATTTACATTTACATTTACATTTATTCATTTAGCAGACGCTTTTATCCAAAGCGACTTACAAATGAGAACAATAGAAGCAGTTAAACTAACAGTAGGACAACAATACGCAAGTGCTATAAACCCTCTCAGTTTAATTTTAGTGCATTTTTTTTTTTTTTTTTTTTATAGAAGAGAAGAGAAAGTGTTAGTACTACTGAATCAAGTGCTGCCGGAAAAGATACGTCTTCAGCAGTTTCTTGAAAGTGGCTACTGACTCAGAAGCTCTGGTTGAGTTAGGCAGATCATTCCACCAGCAGGGAACAGTCATGGTAAAGGTCCGAGAAAGAGATTTTGTGCCTCTTTGAGATGGTACCACTAGACGACATTCGCTAGCAGAGTGCAAGTTTCTGTATGGCACATAAGTCTGAAGTAATGAGTTTAGGTAAGAGGGAGCAGTGCCAGTGGTTGTTCTGAAGGCAAACGTCAGTGCCTTGAATTTAATGCGAGCGGCAACTGGCAACCAGTGCAATTGTGTTAGGAGAGGAGTGACATGTGCTCTCTTTGGCTCATTAAAGATTACTCTGGCTGCAGCATTCTGGATCAATTGTAGAGGTTTGACAGAGCAAGCTGGAAGACCAGCCAGGAGAGCATTACAATGGTCCAGTCTGGATAAAACAAGTGCTTGGACAAGGAGTTGTGTGGCATGCTCTGTAAGGAAGGGCCTGATCCTCCTAATGTTGTGCAAGGCAAATCTGCAGGACCGGGCAGTTCTAGCAATGTGGTCTGTGAATTTCAACTGATCATCAATTACAACCCCAAGGTTCCTAGCTGACCTTGATGGAGTTTTGGATGACGAGCCTAGCTGAATGGAGAAGTTGTGACGAAGTGTTGGGTTGGCCGGGACCACAAGTAGCTCTGTCTTCGCAAGGTTTAGTTGAAGGTGGTGGTCCTTTATCCAGCCAGAAATGTCTGTCAGGCAGGCTGAGATACGAGCAGCTACCGTCGGATCGTCAGGCTGGAATGAGAGGTAGAGTTGCGTGTCATCAGCGTAGCAATGATAGGAAAAGCCATGTTTCTGAATCACGGATCCTAGTGATGTCATGTAGACGGAGAAGAGGAGTGGTCCAAGCACTGAGCCCTGAGGCACCCCAGTAGCTAGATGTTGGGTCTTAGATGCCACGACACCCTAAAGGACCTACCTGAGAGGTAAGACTCGAACCATTGGAGTGCAGTTCCCGAAATGCCCTTCATCTTTAGGATTGACAGGAGGATCTGGTGGTTAACTGTGTCAAAAGCAGCAGACAGATCCAGCAGGATGAGGACTGATGATTTGGAAGCTGCTCTTGCCAGTCTCAGAGCTTCAATTACTGAGAGCAGGGCAGTCTCAGTTGAGTGTCCGCTTTTGAAACCAGACTGATTGTCGTCCAGGAGGTTGTTCTGTGTAAGAAAGGAGGAGATCTGGTTGAAAACAACTCGTTCAAGTGTTTTTGCGACAAATGGAAGAAGAGATACCGGTCTGTAACTTGTTAGATGTGCTGGATTTAGATTGGGTTTCTTAAGCAGTGGGGTTACTCCAGCCTGCTTAAAAGCTGTGGGAAAGGTACCAGTGTGAAGAGAGGTGTTTATGATTTGCGTGAGTGTGGGTACAACTGAGGAAGAAATGGCTTGAAGTAGATTAGTGGGGATAGGATCAAGCGGACAGGTAGTAGGGCGATTGGAAAGGAGGAGTTTAGAGAATTCCGCCTCTGAAAGTAGAGAGAAGGAGGATAGAATGTGTGCGTTTGTTGGTAGAATGTGTGTGTCAGTTTGTGGATTGGTAAATTGGCCGCTGATGGTGGTTGTTTTTTCAATAAAGAATGTGGCAAAATCGTCAGCTGTTAAGGTTGATGAAGGAGGAGGAAGGTTAAGAAGAGAGGAGAAGATTTTGAAAAGCATGCGAGAGTCAGAAGAATTGAAAATTTTGTTGTGATAGTAAGCCGTTTTAGCAGTAGAGATATTAGCAGAGAAGGAAGAGAGGAGGGATTTATAAGACCCAGGTCTGTCGGATCTTTTGATTTGCGCCACTTCCTCTCTGCACCCCTGAGTTTAGTACGATGTTCGCGGAGAATATCAGATAACCAGGGGGCAGAGGGTGTGGCGCGGGCTGGCCTGGAGGAAAAGTTGTCCAAGCAGGATGTTAAAGTGGAGAAAAGAGTATCAGTTGCACTGTTAGTATCTAGTGTTGAGAGCTGATCAGGTGGAGGAAGTGTGGATGAGACCAAAGAGGATAGGTGAGAGGGTGAAAGTGAGCGTAGGTTCCGTCGAAAGGTGACCTGTGGAGGAGCGTGTGTTGTGTTCTGAGGCAGGTTGAGGTTGAGAGTGAGGAGGAAGTGATCTGAGGTGTGCAATGGAGTGACCAGTGTATTGTCCGTAGAGAAGTAGCGCGTATAGATAAGGTCCAATTGGTTACCTGATTTGTGAGTAGCTGCAGTAGATACTCGTTTGAGGTCGAATGATGCAAGCAGGGTGTGGAAATCGGCAGCCTGAGGTTTTTCTAGGTGGATGTTGAAGTCTACAAGAATTAAAAGAGGAGTACCATCTTCAGGGAAGGATGAGAGTAGCACGTCAAGCTCCTCCAAGAAACTGCCAAGTTGACCTGGGGGACGATAGATAACTACGAAATGGATTCTAATAGGACTAGTGATGGTAATTGAATGTGATTCAAATGAGCTGTTGTGAAATAGAGGTGGTAAAGGATCAAATTTCCAGTCATTTGAGATAAGCAGACCAGTACCACCACCCCTTCCGGTCAGGCGGGGGGTGTGTGAGAAAGTGAAGTTAGTGGAGAGGGCAGCAGCTGTGACAGTGTCCTCTGGTCTGATCCAGGTCTCAGTCAGGGCCAATAGACTGAGACCTGAATGACTTGAAAAAGATGTAATGAAATCAGCTTTGTTAACAGCGGACTGGCAGTTCCAGAGACCAATAGGAAAAGAGAATAAAGTACTAGAAGACACCGGAAGGGTACGGAGATTGTTAGGATTGTACCGCCTCCGACGTGTTTGATTTTATTCACGTATATAAGTAATAGTAGGGATTTGAAAACAGAAAATAGTATGTGTATAAAATGCAGTGTATAGCTGCATATTCCACTAACTGCGTTAAAACGTATAATTTGTTTGAATTAATATAAAAAAACATTTTCAAATTCCAAAGCTCGTAGAAGGTTCCTGTAAGACTGACTTAGGCTACTACAAGTAAAATTTTGACAATACTTCCCTTCATGTATGTAGCCTAGGCTATATATTTGCAGAAAAAATACTGTAATTCACCAAAAGGTTTTTTTTTCATGTTTAAAATGGTTGTAGTATGTTCCTAGTGACTAGACTGACTTACTACAGGTGAAATTGTGCCAATATCTCCCTTCATGTATTTACATGTATTAACAGAAAAGGATTTTTATAAAAAAATTGCTGTAATTCACCAAAAGGTTTTTGGGTGACTTACTACAGGTGAATAATGCAAAATTTCACCTGACTATCTAGGAACGTATTACAACCTTTGGAACATGAAAAAAAACTTTAGTGAGTTACAGTAATTTAAATTATTATTTTTTTTTTTGCTGTTTAATCGAGATATTGGCTGGACATACGGCAAGTCAGTCTGCCCACTAGGCATTTACTATAACCTTGTAAGTAGTGTTGTCAAAATATTCGGTACTTCGGTACCAAGTCGGTACTAAAAATTTTTAAACGTCACGGTACCAAGTCCCGGTGGTACCGAGTACCCAGTCAAACCCGGTTCTGGATGCGCATGCATGCACGAAGGGCGTGAAGTTGCGTCCGCTTCATGAAAGCGCTGAGACATGGCGACCGGCGGCGCTGCTGATGTGGTGTCTGTGTATATTAAACTGCAAAACGACTATTTAAATATGAACCCTTCGCGTCTGCTTGTGTGAATGAACGGCGCAGACGTGCGGTTTCATTAAACGTTACCTCACACACACACACACACACTGAAGCACGACGTGACGCTCGCGCTGTTTTCAGTCTCTGCTGCCTCACGATATGATGACATGATTCATGATTCAATTCATCTCCGAGAGTCACTTCATGAGCATTTTACCATTTCATTTGAGAAAAACTATCGTCATATCATACACGCACAGAAACTCAAAGGTCTTCACGGCAACCCGTCAAAATAAAAGTTCGGTTTAACTTAAAGAAATTGACAGAAATAATTATATTAGACTACTGTACAATAGATTTAACTACGTCTCCATTAATTAAAGATACTACTACTAATAATAATAATGTGTGCATAGAAGGTTGCTTATTTTTCGCTTGACTTTTTTTATAAGCAATATTTCTCAATATCATCAATATTTTCGTTTAAACAGCATGTAGCCTTCAATCCTTTCATAGATTTACCATCATAAATAATAAAGTCATTGAATTTAATATATATATATATATATATATTTTTTTTCTTCAAATAGTTAAATAAATTATAAAAAAAAAAGTTCAAACTGATTTTGTTGTGGTACCGAAATTGGTACCGAGAACCGTAACATTTTAATGGTATCGGTACCGACTACTGGAATTTTGGTACCGTGACATCCCTACTAGTGTTGTCAAAAATATCGATATTTCGATAAATATCGATACTGAAAAATCTGAACGGTACCAATACTAATTTCCCGAAGTATCGATACTAGCCGAGCTGTCACTTTCACTTCTCTCCAAAGGCGCGTTGACAAACGCCACACGTGACGCACTCGACTCATTCGCTCTGGCAAAAGTGAAGTTAATGGAAAGATGGCGAGGGCGGCGCCCCCGCGACCGGCTTTGGTTGACTGGTAAAGAACACCGCGAGCGGGCATGTCGGAGAATAGCGCGGACACGCATTAAAAACACACCGCGAGCGGGCATGTCGTATAATAGCGCGGACACGCGCTACACACCGCGAGCGAGCATGTCGGAGAATAGCGTTGACACGCATTAAAAACACACCGCGAGCAGGCATGAATAGCGCGGACACGCGCTACACACCGCGAGCGAGCATGTCGGAGAATACGCGGACACGCGCTTCACACTGTGAGCGTGCTGCGGGCACCCAAAAGATTGTTTGACCAATATCCCTCACATCACTCATTTTTTACAGTTATTTTAGAGGTGAAAACAGACTTAAGGAACAGGCTCCAGGGGTAACATTTAGCAGCATATATGCTCAGCATCAGGGGTGTTTGTTGTTTGGACAGACCTGCCCCCACTGCTAATTAAAATTCTATAACAGGAAACACTGTAACTCTTCTCATTTTAACTTTTCTGAAACATTAACCAAGATGGCCTAGTATTGTTGTTGATATGAGTCTGTGTTGTCTAGTATTTTCACCGTTTTCTTAAAGTTAAGATAAGCTGATTGAGGAATCTTAGACAAGTAAATATTGTAACTGTGGTCAAATGTAAATTAGCTTGTGCCTATTTAACTTTATTCAAAAATTATTATTTAATTCTGCAATTTGCCTTCATTAGCGATTATCATCAATTTGATTACACAGATAATTAAACTAAACAGACAATGGCATCTCTGAATTCAATAATGAAATGCCTTTAACTGAAAATTTAATGTTTAATCTTATTATTATACATTACTGACACTCTATCCTCCAATTTGATACTGTTAAGTGCTTTTATGTTACAGTATATTTTAATCTTTGATAACAGTAGGTAATAAAAATACAACGGATCATGTTAGCTCTGGTCCAATTAAAAATATTAACAAATAGAACTCAGGACATTTTTGTTCATGTAAAATATACCTCATTGTCATGTTCTAGACTTGTTATATTTAGCTTTAAATAAATAAAAATTCCCCCTTAATATTGTGGCAGTTTTTTTCTCCGTGGTATCGAAAATGGTATCGAATATCGATATTTTTCAAGGTATCGTATCGAAGTTAGAAATTCTAGTATCGTGACAACACTAATCCCTACTTGTATATCGTAGGTAATCCCTATTGGGTAGATAATCCCTACCCAATATCGTTCATTTGAATGAATAATTGGACGTTTATATTTTTTGACTGTGAGTGGAATTTGTGGATGGTCCCTTGTAGGGAAAAAGTTATATACAGTATATATATATTTTACAGGCTCAGGAAGAAAAATGGCATTAATGTGAAACTTTGCGCGTCGGGTTCATATAGGCTCTTGTCTGTAGGGTAGCCTATAGGCTATAGTTTTCCTCCCATAGAGCCTAAAGAAAAAGCTGTAAAACGTCAATGCAGTAAGACGTTGATATTAAAACCCAGTAGCCTATACACTTTATTGAACATGCAACGCGCTATTGCACTTTACGTGTTTTATAATGGTTTTCTATGTGTGTTGTTCATAATCTGATTTAATCTTTTTGCCTCTACAAAATATGCTTTATTAATAAGGTAGGTATATATTGTGTACTAAATTTGGTGCTTCAATATCACTCACATTAAGCATCTTAAATGGGGAACAACTCTTGATTACGGTGCCGTTGTCTGTTTTATCAGACTGCTGCCATCTAGTGGTAGCAGGTTTTCTCAGACAGTGTGTGTGGATCGTGCAAGGCTAAACCGGCGAAATGAAAGTCTCAAAATCCAAATGAATCAAATAGGCTCGACTCAGAAACGAGTCAATGAATGCAAATTACAGTGCCTGACATCATACTTGCGAGTTCACACACCTGTCTTTAATATTAATTTTAGTGATCTCCGACTGGCAAAGTCGAACATGATTAGTGCCGACGTGAATAATCTTAGAAAATTTACGTTACCAGCACTTTTAAATTTGCTTTGATGTCAGGGGCTCTGGCTCCCAGCAAACATGTGATTATGGTGGCTGGTGTCTCTATTTTCATGTTCCGTGTGATCGAATCGCCAATAACTAGGGCACATTCAACAGGATTTTCACTGAGTGGGGAGAATTTATTTGTTATGGTAATCGTAACGGAAGAGTGGTGTTTTGTCCAGCGACTACAGCATCGTACCGTCACCCAACTGCCCTGCTGCACGGGCTCTACTAGAGCCGGGACCGAACAATGTACAGTGTTCACTAAGATAGTCACATCCAAAGCAGTATCTAAAGCCCTTGCACTCTTACTATCCTCAATTAAAGTTTGGATGCGTGTCTCTAGATCTGAAATCTTCTCCGTCAGCCTGACTATCTCCCTGCATTATCACGTGTAAATACTGTGCTGGCAGAGAAAGCTATGCTATACATGTTACATGAAGTGCAAGTGACAATAAGAGGAGAAGACATGACTTACCGTGTTTGTTGACTAATTCTACTTACCGCAGTTGTTTTGATGGACTTTGAAAAGGCGTGGGCACGCGAGCGAAATATATAAATAAATAAAGAGCGCACGGATGGCACGCTAACGCCGCCTTCACACTGGCAGTTGAAATCAGCTCCGTAATATGCAATACGCCCCCGACGGACGTCGTACTACACAGTGAAAAGCGTCGGAGGCGGGTAGAACAAAAATGGCGGAGAGATTAGAAAGATTGATTCTGTCAGTTCTGTATGATCTATCTGGTGAGGGTTATAGAGATATTAATAGGAAGGCTGCTGCGTGAGGAAAGTTGCTCAGGATGTTGACATGTCAGGTCGGCTAAAAAATGTGATATAGTGGTATAATGTCAATAGTTCGATGTCTGCCTACATTTTAATTGTATTAACTGCCCTAATAACGTTAGAAAATCATGAAAATAAAAAAAATAAAACAACTTATCGTTATAAAATCATTATTTATTTTATTAAAAGGTTTGTTTATCAGTATCATAGCAACGCTTAACTTCCGCTGGAATTGTCGGATAGGAACATAGGGTTCGTATTGGAATCATTGGAAGTCCGTAGCTTTTCGCAAGAGTTCAATTTTTTGAACGCATCCGGATGACCAACAGACACGATTTTCTTTGCGCCGCACTCGGTCGGACCCGTTTCGGACCCATTCGCATGCGGTCTGCGAATCTCCATAGGAAATGAATGACTTCCGGTCTTTTCTGAGCCGTATCGGAGCTGATTTCAACTGCCAGTGTGAAAGCGGCGTAACAGGCTAGCGAAATAATTGTTTTGTGCTAGCAATGGATTAGATTGAAGCTAGCGATCGCAGGTTATTATGTGATGAATAAGTTATATTTAGCAGTTTAAACAACGGCGAATGATAGTAAACAAAGATTCGAAACCGAAAGATACGAAGCTTACAGACGCAAACCAACTCAGCAGTAGCAGCAAGGCAGACAGAAGCAATCGATCAGACTCAGCCAACATCATATTGTCAACATCAGATCAAGCTAAATACTATTTTAACTGATTTAATCTGGTTCCCAATTTGCAACAACATTACCAGAATTTTTGTCATTTTCAACCGTTTACAATTTTTTTTTTTTTTATATAATCAGTAAACACCAGGTTACTGATAAAGTTGTATTTGTCATATATAATACAAGTTATAGAGTAACTTACAGTAACTTTGGTAACAGGGTTGATGAATACAGTCAATTTCTACAGTTTGTGTAAAAACTGAGACAATGGATTGAGATTATTTTCTTGTCTTCCCATCATGCAGTAGAAAGAGCCCAGATGATGTCACTTCCTGGGTGTCACAGTTTTAAGAAATGCTTTGTTTTTTTGGACACAGATAAAGAAGAATAGTTCATTTAAAACTAGTTAAAGCTGCAGTTGGTAACTTTTGAAAAAAATGTATTTTATACATATTTTTTAAAACTGTCATTATGTCCTGAC
Source organism: Rhinichthys osculus (assembly GCA_029959095.1). Lineage (NCBI taxonomy): Eukaryota > Metazoa > Chordata > Actinopteri > Cypriniformes > Leuciscidae > Rhinichthys > Rhinichthys osculus. The sequence continues at coordinate 62,863,148 of JARWKJ010000002.1, forward strand.
AGTAGAATATGAGACAGATAATCTGTGAAAAAATCAAGCTCCTCTGGCTCCTCCCAGTGGTCCTATTGTCATTTGCAGAAATACACGGAAAAAAAACGATGACGTTAAACAAGCGAAAAAGAAAGAACTTGACAGAGCACGAAATAAAACATCGGAGCGGCTTTTCCTAGGTGGAGGGAGCTGAGCTACGTGTTTTTACTGATGCAGAATTAGCCACATTTCTGCTTGACAAGTATGCGTGCTTTATTTGTTTCATGTTATAAGAACTCCGCGCACACGGCTTCCTTTTTAGTGATTATGTGAATTACACTGCGCAAACCAAAGTAATAGGCTAGGCCTACTACCCACCGGATGAAGGAGGGTTAGCTCTTAGTATCCACAGTACATAAAATATTCCTTTTATTTAATTTTTCGTGTTCGCATTTATTACGGACGTGCATGTTCTCCGTTACGGACGTGAGCGCTCTGAAAGCGGCACTAAAAGATGCTTTAAAACTTTAATAGAGACATCAAACAGAAAGCACAAAACCTTTCTTTAACCTGAATTTCGTTTTGTATTAATTGTATCTTAATTTTATTCAATGTTTCATCAACCAAATGCCTGGATTTAATAAATAAGAAGTAAATATAGCAGACAGAAACGGAGGCGCCGGCGCGTAGAGCTCATCTCATAAATGAACCGAAACTCAGCGTAGCCTATGAGGTAGCCTACTTGCCTCACTGACATGTCTACTTTTAAACAGAACAATTAAAAACGAAAGAAAACAGACGACAGACTGCTCTCTGCTTATGTAATCCTTATGAAATGTGCATTTCTCTCTGGCGCGAAGATCGCGAGTCAGCATCGTCAACTTCATCTTCGCTGCCGACACTGACAAAGAAAACACTTGTTTATTAAAAAACAATTAAAATATCTCCTTGCTATATTTTATCGCAAGTCAGCATCGTCAACTTCATCTTTGTTGCCGACACTGACAAAGAAAACACTTGTTTATTAAAAAACAATTAAAATATCTCCTTGCTATATTTTACATATTCATAATCATTACTTTCGCCGGTTCTTTGTGACAGCTTTTAGGTGTTTTATTGGCAGCAGCGCTTATGTTATAAGCTTACTAGCCTGCTGCGCGTTCACGGCAGGCTCCGCTGTGGAGGGAGGGCTGTAGCGCAGCAGAGAGCAAGGGGATGGGACCTGTAAGTTGTGCTTTTTCAAATTTTCAGGCTAAGTCTGGTTTTCTAAAAACTCCCTACTGCAGCTTTAAAGCCGTTGCCACTCTACACTTTGAGCAGATGATGTCACTTCCTGGGTGTCACAGTTTTAAGAAATGCTTTGTTTTTTGGACACAGATAAAGAAGAATAGTTCATTTAAAACTAGTTAAAGCCGTTGCCACTCTACACTTTGAGCATCTGAAATTTCTTCAGACACTTCAACGGCCGTGGAATGACGTCACATTCTGTGGCAGCTTTTTACACCAAATAATTATAATTAAAAAATTAAAAAATAAACAATCCACTCTACTTGAATGCTAAACGCTTGTTATTTCTCACAGTGTAATTCACTTGAGCTTGTGTTTCTGGTGTCCCACTTTCACATGCGTATGAATGGAAGTCTATGAAGGAAAAGTCTAGTGTGAACGGCCATTAATAAATAAAATGTTTTTAGTAAAATAAATATAAATCTCAAAGTTGGTGTCAAAACATGGCAGTATATATAGGGTGACCACCTGGTTATTGCTCTGTTGCAGGTCAGCAGACCTGATTTTGCGGGACAATGCGGGACAGAACTTAGCCTACTATTATTAATAAATATTGATTTTATATTAGATGTCTTTTTGCACTAACATGCTTTAAATTGCTAATATTACGACGCTGACCGGCGCTGTAAACGTCACTAAAAATATAAAACAAATTTTAACAGCACGGGTCTATCATTCAATCTAAATAATTAAGTGACAATAATAATCCAATCGCTAAAAACAAAATTTGTAAATAAGCTCATAAATTCCATTAGGAAAGACTATAAAGATTAAATGCGTTCTTACCGGATTCAGTGCATCTTGAATTTATATTTTTTGTCTGATCTGGCAGCTTCGGTGGCATACACTGCAATCTCCTTTTTAGGGTCACCTGTAACTGGTTTTAACCATGTATATTTTTTTCTCCCATTCCTTATTATACGAACAAAGGCGCTTTTTCTTCTCGGGAGCTCCGGATAGATCCTTTTCTGTTGCCGTTTTTTTCTTTTTCGTTTGTGTGTGTGTGTTTTTTTTCTCAGTGTTTGTTTTCCCGCTCTGGTTAGAACCAATAATAACGGCTGCGCCGCGCATGTTCAGTGTTGTCTTATTAACATTTTTTTATTGTAGAATTTTAATTTAAAGGACGATGAAATAAAATTATGCAGACAAAATTAAAATGTGGGACACTGCTTATGACTTGCGGGACGCGGGACAAAGCTTCGAATTTCGGGACTGTCCCGCAAAATGCGGGTCAGGTGGTCACCCTAAGTATATAGGGCTGCAGCTATCGATTCTTTTTGTAATCGATTAATCTAGCACTTAATCGATTGATTAATTGAGTAATCGGATAATTTTTTTTGTGTGTGTTTTTAAACAACCAAAACAAATAATCCATAACGAAAATGATGTGGCTGTAAAATGATCAAGCATTTGGCTTTTATTTCTCAAAACAAAACAAACAAAAAAAACTGGTATTTATTCCAACTCCAACATTTGTCTCCAAAACTAGGCCTATTTATTGCAATTTTTACCCATTTAGTATAAGTGCCAACAATGTTCAATGCTCAATTACTTTGGTAGCCAATTAAAATGTCTTCCCCAAAAGTACGAGTGGATTTGGAGAAGCAGGCTGGGGAATTTCATTTTTTGTTGTTGTCTGTAACTATTTGGAAGACGTGACATACAAACAAGGTCTCGAAAAGACTGCAATACAATATTTGTTCCTCCATCACGTCTCGGTGTATACAGTGAAGGCATGCTGAAATTATTGTTGCGTGGCTACATAAAAGTTTTAAGCATATGATGCATTGCCGCAATTGATCTGACTGGCTCGTGAGAGAGACGAGGGTGCATGCGTGTGTGCGTGTGTGAAGGGGTTCACACACCGAACGCAAATTTAATTATTTGCGCGAGTAGATTACATACAAAGTCAGTGCAAAGACGCGAATAGACGCATCATTCGCGCCTGGCGTCGCGAATGACGCGAATTGGGCGACGCGTTTGCCGCGAATGTCTTCCGCGCAAGTTGAAAAATTTGAACTCGAGCGAATGTTCAAGCGTCTAACTAGACGCGTATTTGACGCTCTATTCGCGTTCGGTGTGAACACACCATTAGGTTATGTTTCAGCGACTTGGTGAGAGCATGGAGTGGATGTTTTTGGTTCAGATGCTGATTCATTGCAGTCCTACTGTTGTGGTATGCCAGGTCTACTTTGCAGTAGACACATTGCACCTTTTTCTCTTCCTTTTTAAGTATGTAATGATCCCAAACTTTAGACATTCTCTGACGTTTATGGACATCTTTACTCTCCGCCATCGCGCCAAATAAATTCAAAATGTATCACGCGCTATAGTATAGATCCGCGTATAGTGCGCGTCATAGGAATTTAACGAGGCTTCGAGGCAGAGTTTTTGCCTCGAGGAATTTTTGTAATCGAGTAACTCGAGTAATTCGAGGAATCGTTTCAGCCCTAGCAGTATATTTTAATGTTAATATGTTAGATAATTGTCATTGATCAAATTAATAGTTCTTGCTAAAGAAACAATAATAATTGGAAGATAAATTGACCTCATTCATGGAAAATTTCAAGGACATATCATCAAATTATCATAATATTTTATAGCAGTTGTCTACTTTCTACCATTACATCAGGGCTCACTTTCATGTCCTTTCACTTTATATTTCTCTCTTTGAATTATTTTGATGTACTGAAAATTAAATGTAATAATTGTTTCTTTCATGTCAGACCCGATGGAAGAGAGCGAGGAGAGTGAAGAACTGAGTGAAGTGGAGGAGGAGAGAGAAGAACTGAGAGAAGTGAAGGAGGAGAGAGAAAAACTGAGTGAAGTGAAGGAGGAGAGAGAAGAACTGAGTGAAGTGACGGAGGAGAGTGAAGAACTGAGTGAAGTGACGGAGGAGAGTGAAGAACTGAGTGAAGTGACGGAGGAGAGTGAAGAACTGAGTGAAGTGACGGAGGAGAGAGAAGAACTGAGAGAAGTGAAGGAGGAGAGAGAAAAACTGAGTGAAGTGGAGGAGGAGAGAGAAGAACTGAGTGAAGTGACGGAGGAGAGTGAAGAACTGAGTGAAGTGACGGAGGAGAGTGAAGAACTGAGTGAAGTGACGGAGGAGAGTGAAGAACTGAGTGAAGTGAAGGAGGAGAGAGAAGAACTGAGTGAAGTGGAGGAGGAGAGAGAAGAACTGAGTGAAGTGAAGGAGGAACATCATGTCCAACCTGGAGGAAAACCTTTGAGTCACTCAAAGACTAAAAATATTTTTTTAAGGAAAAGACGAGCCAAGAAATCTTTCACCTGCACTCAGTGTGGGAAGAGTCTCACAAGCAAACAAAATCTTGAGATTCACTTCAGAGTTCACACCGGAGAGAAGCCGTTCACATGTGATCAGTGCGGCAAAACATTTCTTAGGGCATCAGCCCTGAAGACACACCTGGCAGTTCATACAAAGGAGAAGCCGCATTCATGTTCTGTGTGTGGAAAGAGTTTTTCACTGCTGCAATATTTACATGGACATGAGAAAACTCACACTGGTGTGAGAGAGTACATGTGCTTTGAGTGTGAGAAGACTTTTACTACAGCGGACAGTTTAAAACTGCACCAGAGAATTCACACTGGAGAAAAACCTTACAAGTGTTCACACTGTGATAAGAGATTCAGTCTGTCATCATCTCTGAAAATACATGAGAGGATCCACACTGGAGAGAAGCTGCACACGTGTGATCAGTGCGGGACGAGTTTCTCTGTTAAAAATTACCTGAAGCTACACATGAGAGTTCATACCGGAGAGAAGCCGTTCTCATGTGATCAGTGTGGGAAGAGTTTCAGTCAATCATCATCCCTTAATGTTCACATGAGGATCCACACCGGAGAGAAGCCGTTCACATGTGATCAATGCGGCAAAACATTTCTTAGGTCATCAGAGCTGAAGAAACACCTGGCAGTTCATACGAAGGAGAAGCCGTATTCATGTTCTGTGTGTGGAAAGAGTTTTTCACTGCTGCAACATTTACATGGACATGAGAAAACTCACACTGGTGTGAGAGAGTACATGTGCTTTGAGTGTGAGAAGACTTTTACTACAGCGGGTGATTTAAAACTGCACCAGAGGATTCACACTGGAGAAAAACCTTACAAGTGTTCACACTGTGACAAGAGATTCAGACGTTCAGCAAATCTGAAAGCACATGAGAGGATCCACACTGGAGAAAAACCTTACAAGTGTTCACACTGTGACAAGAGATTCAGACAGTTAGCAGATCAGAAAGCACATGAGAGGATCCACACTGGAGAAAAACCTTACAAGTGTTCACACTGTGACAAGAGATTCAGACGTTCAGCAAATCTGAAAGCACATGAGAGGATCCACAGTAGAGAGAAACTACACACGTGTGATCAGTGCGGGACGAGTTTCTCTTTTAAAAGTCACCTGAAGCTACACATGAAGATCCATGGTAAGTAGTTTATTTTCATGTGCTGAGCAACAAAGTGTCTTCTGTGTAAGTTAGCCACACATCACCCTATAGCCAAATCTCTCCTCTCCACCTATAGCCGGTGTGTAGGGCTGTCACTTTTGAGAAAAAAAAACACAACACCGTGACGGAGATTCAATCACAAATGTATTAACAATCTGACAGTCATAAACAGGACTCAGGCCATAGCCTGTCTGAAAAAAGAATGTTTGACTTAATGTTTGAAACAGCAGGTTATCAACTTAACCCTCTGGGGTCTAAGTTGTTTTTGGGGTCCTTGAGATGTTTTGACATGCTCTGACATTTGTGCTTTTTTCAGTTGCTTATAAACATATTAATGGCACAGGTGAAATTACACTCTATTTAGCACAAACAGGGCTACCATAATATGTGAGCAACATGTATGTACATGTTTGTATTTTTGAGAGAATATTGTTTATGCGTGGTTATTGAAAAAACTAAAACTTAAAGTTTCTGAAATAAGGCCACAAAACACATACTAAATATGTGTCCACAAGACTTTTGACTAATGGATGTTGTCGCCTAGAGTTTTTTCTTCAAAATGATCTGAAAATCATCCTGCCTAATCATTCACATAAAACAATAGATTGTTTTCAATTGTGAAAAACATTCTTTTGTTTGGAAAGGCAATATGCGTGGAGGCGTGAACGGCCGAACCCCCTCATGTACAACCCGAATTCCGGAAAAGTTGGGACGTTTTTTAAATTTGAATAAAATGAAAACTATAAGACTTTCAAATCACATGAGCCAATATTTTATTCACAATAGAACATAGATAACATGACAAATGTTTAAACGAAGAAATTTTACACTTTTATCCACTAAATGAGCTCATTTCAAATTTGATGCCTGCTACAGGTGTCAAAATAGTTGGGACGGGGGCAACAAATGGTTGAAAAAGCAAGAAATTTAGAAAGGATTCAGGTGGGAGAACATCTAGCAACTAATTAAGTTAATTTATATCAGGTCTGTAACATGATTAGCTATAAAAGGGATGTCTTAGAGAGGTAGAGTCTCTCAGAAGTAAAGGTGGGCAGAGGCTCTCCAATCTGTGAAAGAGTGCGTAAAAAGATTGTGCAACACTTTAAAAACAATGTTCCTCAACGTCAAATTGCAAAGGCTTTGCAAATCTCATCATCTACAGTGCACAACATCATCAAAAGATTCAGAGAAACTGGAGAAATCTCTGTGCGTAAGGGACAAGGCCGAAGACCTTTATTGGATGCCCGTGGTCTTCGGGCCATCAGACGACACTGCATCACTCATCGGCATGATTGTGTGAATGATATTACTAAATGGGCCCAGGAACACTTCCAGAAACCACTGTCGGTAAACACAATCCGCCGTGCCATCTGCAGATGCCAACTAAAGCTCTATCATGCAAAAAGGAAGCCATATGTGAACATGGTCCAGAAGCGCCGTCGTGTCCTGTGGGCCAAGGCTCATTTAAAATGGACTATTTCAAAGTGGAAAAGTATTCTATGGTCCGACTAGTCCAAATTTGACATTCTTGTTGGAAATTATGGACGCCGTGTCCTCCGGGCAAAAGAAGAGGGAGACCTTCCATCGTGTTATCAGCGTTCAGTTCAAAAGCCAGCATCTCTGATGGTATGGGAGTTCATAAGTGCATACGGTATTGGCAGCTTGCATGTTTTGGAAGGCACTATAAATGCTGAAAGCTATATAAAGGTTTTAGAGCAACATATGCTCCCCTCCAGACGACGTCTATTTCAGGGAAGGCCTTGTGTATTTCAGCAGGACAATGCAAAACCACATACTGCAGCTATTACAACTGCATGGCTACATCGTAGAAGAGTCCGGGTGTTGAATTGGCCTGCCTGCAGTCCAGATCTTTCACCTATAGAGAACATTTGGCGCATCATTAAACGAAAAATGCGCCAAAGACGACCACGAACACTTCAGCAGCTGGAAACCTATATAAGGCAAGAATGGGACCAAATTCCAACACCAAAACTCCAGACACTCATAAACTCGATGCCCAGACGTCTTTAAACTGTTCTGAAAAGAAGAGGAGATGTTACACCATGGTAAACGTGCCCCCGTCCCAACTATTTTGAGACCATATCATTTGTAAAAAGGCATCAAATTATCATAATATTTTATAGCAGTTGTCTACTTTCTACCATTACATCAGGGCTCACTTTCATGTCCTTTCACTTTATATTTCTATCTTTGAATTATTTTGATGTACTGAAACATTAAATGTAATAATTGTTTCTTTCATGTCAGACCCGATGGAAGAGAGCGAGGAGAGAGAAGATCTGAGTGAAGTGGATGAGGAGAGTGAAGAACTGAGAGAAGTGAAGGAGGAGAGAGAAGAACTGAGAGAAGTGAAGGAGGAGAGAGAAGAACTGAGTGAAGTGGAGGAGGAACATCATGTTCAACCTAGAGGAAAACATTTGAGTCGCTCAAAGACTAAACAGACATCTTTCACCTGCACTCAGTGTGGGAAGAGTCTCAAAAGCAAACAATTTCTTCAGATTCACATGAGGATCCACACCGGAGAGAAGCCGTTCACATGTGATCAGTGTGGAAAGACATTTCTTAGGGCATCAGACCTGAAGACACATCTGACAGTTCATACGAAGGAGAAGCCACATTCATGTTCTGTGTGTGAAAAGAGTTTTTCACTGCTCACTAATTTACATGGACATGAGAAAACTCATACTGGTGTGAGAGAGTACATGTGCTTTGAGTGTGGGAAGACTTTTACTACAGTGAACAATTTAAAACGGCACCAGAGAATTCACACTGGAGAAAAACCTTACAAGTGTTCACACTGTGACAAGAGATTCAGACAGTCAACAGATCAGAAAACACATGAGAGGATCCACACTGGAGAAAAACCTTACAAGTGTTCACACTGTGACAAGAGATTCAGTAGTTTAGCAAATCTGAAAGCACATGAGAGGATCCACAGTAGAGAGAAACTACACGCGTGTGATCAGTGCGGGTCGAGTTTCTCTTTTAAAAGTCACCTGAAGCTACACATGAAGATCCATGGTAAGTAGTTTATTTTCCTGTACTGAGCAACAAAGTCTCTTCTGTGTAAGTTAGCCACACATCACCCTATAGCCAAATCTCTCCTCTCCCCCTATAGCCGGTGTGTGGTGAGCACAGGACAATTAGTTGATTGATTGGTATCTATTAACTCTGTTCAACCAACAGGAATGTGTAATTTGTCATTTCAGATCAATGCAAAAAACAAACAAATTCGCTCTCTGACAGTAGGTGGCGCTCATGTAGAGCAGAAATACAGCACTATACTAAATGGTCACATTTTGCGGCCTTTTTTTCCTGCCGGTGCGAGAGAGCTGTCATTTCTGCTGCATACGAGAAACATCACACGGCAAACCAAAGCAGAATGAAACCCCACTACTCGTCTGAGCTGCGCAGCGCAAACAGTTTATCAGCTCAGAGCAATACTAGACAGCGGTTTACTTGTGAGCCGATCTCGATCACGCAACAACATTACTACACAGCGCTGGGAGATCCATTGAGAAAGCATTTTTAAAGCTTTACAATAAGGTTTCATTAATGTTCCTGGCACCAAGTTTCAGGGACGTGCACAGGAATTTGAGGGGCAGTTGCTCTGACCTGAAAAAAGGGCCATTTCAACAAAAATCTTCAGAACTTCTTTCTTGTCGATTCCTATGTTCTTCTCTATGGCCAGCAGGAGGAGGTCAGACAGCCGCTCTTGACCACACTGATTTCTGAGCCTTGATTTGACCAGCTTCAGCTTTGAACAGGTACGTTCTACCGTTGCAGTGGACACGGGCTAGAGTGGCATACATATTTTGATTAGTTTGAATAGTGTGGGGAATTTGACGTTAGCATTGTTTTCCTTGAATACTTTGAGCATAGACTTGACTGTCCTCTTGGGACACTTGTAAGACTCTCAGCTCTGTTTGAAGGTTGGTCTCTTCCCCCTGAAGTCCATAAAACTCACATAGTGAATGTGCTGTATCAACACCTTGGCCAATATCCTTCCACTGCTCTGGGCAGCAGCCAAGTCCAGGTCATCCTGCTGGAGTACTTTTGAGGCAACTGATGTCTCCATTGTAGAGTATCTGGGCTCAGGTTTGGGGAATATGTATTAAATAATTAATCATTCATAATTAATAATTATTCATACGGGTTTGAACCAGATAACCATACATTCTAAATTGCCCAAAAAGGGAATTATATGTTCCCTGCATCTGCATTCATATATATACATAAACAATTAACCACAAAGGATTATAATTAATTCCGTATGTACACATGTTTTACAGACAGGTTAAAATTAACTCAATTGTATATCAATTGTAGCGATTGTACGCACGTATAAATATAATTAATTATTATTCATAACAGATTATGATCAATAATTAATAATTGAATTATTTTCAGAATTTACTGTAGCAAAATCAATAATATGATCAGTTTATCAGTTCATCCAATGAACGGAAAGCATAAACAATTATTAATTCTAGGAAATATAATATCTTCTTGGCCAAGAAAGACTAATTCCCAGCTAACAGCTAAATTAAGAAATAAATCAAGGGTCAAAGCATAGGTAACTTAGATCGAAGTTCAAGACAATAAATCGGTAAGCACATAACACAAGTAATGCTTCTCTTTTCAAATACAAACAATACTTTATTGATTATAAGCCTATGACTAACACACATAAAACTAATATAACACAAACACACGCACACGCATTCATACAAGTTGAAGAAAGACAGAGAGTGAGGAAGACTGAGTTTTAGGAGTTAGATGAGATCCCAAGTTTCTATATGCACTTAAAAGACATGACCTGAACGAACCATCAATAATTAATTTCACCCTTTTATCGTTTCTTAGGCGGGTAATTCAATTTGATATTAAAATGCACCTGCAAGTTGAGCTAAAAGTCTGGAGGTACTTGCTTGTCCTTGCTTTGGGGTTCCCTTTTGTCGTGAAGGGGGGTTCCCCGGTCCGTTGCTTGGCTGATCTTCTCGTGTGCCTGGATAGATCTTGAACCGCCAGTCACGTGGTGTGTTGGCGCGGATGAATGAAAGTCTTTGAAGTTGAAAGCTGGTTTTGCAGTTGAAACGTTAAAACGAAACTTTGCAGCAACACTTAACTTAGAACCGAGACTTTTAACGGAAAAGAAACAAACTAAGAACAGAAAGGAAAGTGTGACGAGATGGCTTCAATTAAATCTGTTTTAACCCATATCTTGATTTGGGTCATTTGTCTCTGCGTCTACAGGGTTACTAAATGGTAAAAAAATGGTAAATGGACTGCATTTATATAGCGCTTTCACAGACCCAAACTATAACCATCGTCGGCTCCACCCGGCTTGTTCTGCCGAAAGAGAGCATCGCAAGAGCAGAGGGCAAGAGCAGATCACAAGAGCATCACAAGAGCGCATCACAAGAGCGAGTCACCAGAGAGAGTCACCAGAGAGAGTCACCAGAGAGAGTCACCAGAGAGAGTCACCAGAGAGAGTCACCAGAGAGAGATTCTGTGTTCGGGTTTAAGATTTTAAACTCAAAATGTTTGTCCCGCCTCCTGGAGGAATTTGGAATTCGGACAATAAGATACTATATGGTTATTTGAAAAGGGGGTCTTTTCTATCCCCCCCCCCCCCCTCATCGCAAATCATGTGTTCTCTGTGGTCTGCTTTACTCATCAGCTCGAAACAGAGGATTCAGTTTAGACATAATTTCCATTTTAAGAACATAAACATTTTTACACAGATTTCAATCAAGCCATCTTTTGAATTAAACACATACGAGCATAATGATAGGAAACACGACACTTTCATTCCAGTATCTCTAATATTTAAAACAATTACATGACGTGTGATGTGATCTAAGCAGAATAGACACATACAGGGGTTGTAAACACAATATATAATTGTTATGTTACATGATTTTGATTCTGGGTCAGTCAAGAATTGTTCTGGGATGAGTTTTATTGGTATTTGATTTGGAGGAAAGTCCTTATGTGTGTGTGTAAAGTTTCTGGGGTTTAAGAAAGACATTCCAGTCTGAGGTAATGATAGTTCCTGCTGAAATCTGTTCTTGTTCAGCATATCATGAGACCTTGGTTCTTAAAGAAAGGCTAGTCTGTTTAGGCGCAGGGGTCAGTTGGCTTCTTGTTAGGGCCTCTTGTTTCACCATTTCTGAACAGATCTTTTCTTGCCAAATTATAAAACATTGACAACGTCCTTCCTTTAGTTAAACAACAAAAGGTCTTCTTGCTCCATAGCCTCGGGATAATCTGGAATATGCAGCATCTTGTGTTTGGTTATGTCTGAAAGCTTCAATTGTGTTTGGTCCATTCTCAATGTTGCTACATATCCCCCCTTCGGTCGATGATGGGTTGAGGAGAAGACATCATTGAACGCTGGAGAAACGGGTAGAGGAAGCAAACACACACAGCAAACAACAAGACAACACCTCCATGACTGGTCACTTTACTGGTGCAGGGCATTAGATTATCTAGGCCTAAACAGGTTCACTCTCTCAAAATAGTCAATCACGTTGAATAAAGTTTAGTTCAATTTTAGGACCGTTATTCTAGTTTGTTTTGGTACGGTAATTGATCAACTTTGTGACTAAATTTGATTTGTTTGTTTTATTCTCTTCTAAATTGTTCTAGGTTTAGACCAATTTACCTTTCAATTTGTGATACGAATGATGCAGGGAGTTCTCTGGCTCACATTCGTTTTAAGGTGACTTACAAATATAGGAGTGGTGTGTCAATCCTATTATTGTGACCTTGACCCTTATGGGGTGGACAGGCATTTTACCTAATAAAAGAAGAAGGAAAGGAAGGAAGAAGTAAAACAAAACAACGCAGTTGAGTGTTCCTAATATGACTTATAACTACGGTTGCGCAGCTAAGGTGTCAGGTATCATGATGTAATGAGAGGTGTTCTCAGGTGTACTTGTTGGATGGGTAGTTACCATGTTTCCTATGGTAAGTGTAGCTAAGTTGTTAAGCTAGATTCTTAAGTTAGTTTCTACCTGTGGGGGAAAACATACTTGTTGAATGTTTTGCACGGTAGAGGTGGTTAACTTCTGTATGTAAGTGAGTATGTTAGGGGTGTCGTGTAGTGCATGTATGTATGTATGTATGGTCAGATCTGTCTCAGTCTGTTTTGCTCCCCCCTTTTGCTTGATGGCTTAGCTTTGATGAGCTTGTTGCATCTTTGCCTTGGACAAGGGATCTTCTGTGATCTGCTGGGGGTCAATCCAGTAAGGGAGGAAGTTCTCTGGCAGACATTGGGAGGTAGTTTGGCAAGGATGTGTGAAGATGTAGTGCGAAACTTGGTCTCCGTTGTTGCATTCCTCCGATGATGCCTTCTGGTTGTGACAGACTTTCTGACCTTCTGTGCATACTGTTGTTGCTGTAGCACACACATGGTTCTTGAGTTTGGAGCTCGTTTGGTGGTTTCTTTATGAGTGATGGGTAGCCAGGATGGTGTTTTCTGGTACCTCTGGGTGTTTGTCAGTGGTTGACTGTGAGAGGCCACTTTGTTCTGTGTTGTTGTAGAACAAGTGGTCTTCATGTTCATTATGAAGGTGTATCAGATGAAACGGTGGTCTTCCGTTCCATCGCCATCCTGTTCGTCATCCATGTTTACCTCATTTCCGATGAACACTTTCAGTTCCCTCATTAGTTGCTCCATGTCTTCTGAGGGTAAACTGTCTGGTTCTTGGGCATACTCAGTGCTGTGTTTAACTGCGTGGTGCCAAGGTGGGTTTCGTTGTTGAGTACCCACATGGAGTGCTTTTGGATGCCTTGGTTGATGGCCTTTGGATGTCCAGTTAGGTTTCCAGTGGTTTCCTTCTTTTGGCTTACTTGAGAAGCGTGGCTGGTCCCATGGCATTTCCATGCGGTTAGTGTGGTAGGTGTCATCGGCATGGGAGTCACGTTCTCTGTGCTCCTTACGAAGGACTGTGGTATTGTCATGCCACTGGGTGTCTTCCAGTGCAAGGCTTGTGTCTTGGCTGATGGAGTTTGACACTGTGGATGTTTTCAAACCTTTCTTTGAGTTCATCTTTTGTTTGATGTAGGCCTTGTGTGTCAGGTCACGTAGCTGTTGAATTGTCATTGTGCCTGGGCAGGCCATGATGCCAAGATGATGACTCAATCCGGGGTGCAGGTTTCTCAGGAAGAGGGTTTTGAAGTTCACATCCTCTTCAAGTTCAGGTTTGTTATGTGCACCTAAGTAGGCTTGTCGAAAGCGGTAGTAGTAGGCTTGGGGAGTCTCTTGTCGACCTTGTTTGGTTTCCATAGCGATTAACACACCGTGTTCCGACTCTGGGCCTGTGAATTCTTTAATCAGTGTCTCACATAGCAGCTGGTAGTTTGACTTGACATGAGCAGGTTGTCTGTCTAGGAAGCTTCGTACCTCTGGACTGGATGTGGATCTGAGGAGGTAGAATCTGTCTCTGTCAGTCATATGTGGTCTCACCTCTAGGTGGAAGTTGATATCTCTGATGTAGGTCTGGATGTCGGGACCCTCTGTGGAGTTCGGGTTGAACTGAGTGATATTCTTCACCAGCTGGTTGAGATCTTTAAAGGTCATCCCCTGTGCAGCTTTGGAGTCTGCCTGGATGAGCTCTCTTCGTTTGTTAGCAGGGAAGAGTTCTGTGGTGAAGGCCGGTGACGTTTTGGGTTGTGGCCATTCACTTCTTCCGTTGTATGGCAGTTCTTGGATGGAGGACTCTGTTCTGCTCAGCAGGGGTGATGCTGAGGGAGGTCTCTCCCTTCTTGGCTCTGGTTTCTGTTGGAAAATGTGCTGGAGTTCATCTCTGACCGCGTAGAGCTCGTCGTTGGCGTCATCTCGCTGTTGGGTCAGATGGTCCATTTCAGCGCTGCACCTTTCCAGGTGGTCTTTCAGAGCATTAATTTCAGAGTTCTTATCTTTAATGTCAGCTTTGGCTTTCTCTAGCTGATGTTCAGCAGACTGGAGTTGGTTTAAAAGGTGCTTTTGGACAGTCTTTAATTCTAGTTTGTCACGTTCAGTGACTGCAAGGGCTTCTTGGAGCTTGTCAACTTGTTTCTTTGTTTCTTGCTCCGCTTCGTCAGGCACTTTGAGTTTGTCTTGAGCTTTCGCTTTGAGCTGGTCTGTGCAGTGTTGAGTGTGCATCAGCTCTCTCAGGAACTCAGTTGTCTGACACTTGAAGTTGTCCTGGACTTTCACTTCCAGCTTGTCTATGCGATTCTGGGCACGTGTCAGCTCCTCTTGGAGGTGGGTGATGTGCTTGTCGCTTAGTTTCAGCTGGGCTGTGAAGGCATTGCTTAAGGAACAGGTTATTTTGGTTAGTTCCACGTGGTTGTGGTTCTGGCTTGAATCACGTGTCAGGAATCTTCTCAGAATTATGATTATTATTAAAAATAATAACAGTTCAATTGTCTTTTGTGTGAGGCAGTCTGTAATGCCTCTGAGCCAGGCGTCCACGTCGTCCCTTTGGGCACTGGGGTTCGTCGTCCACGACATGTTGGCACGCTGGGTGAAGAGACTGACACAGATCTGTGTGGGGTATATGCCTATATGTGGTTGAACAGCTAAGTGTCGTTTCAGTGACGATACACTAATAGTGAAATGTTGTAATGTCTACGTGTTGGTCTCAGTGTAGGCAGGTAGGCTAGTGATGGGGAAACTTCGTCACTCAACTGAGTGAGGGAAAGAGAGAGAAAAGGTTAAAACAAATCTCAATTTGTAAAGGGTTTTTTTTTTCAATGGGAGAAATATTTTTTATAAATATTTTCTATCAATGAAAAGCTGGTTTCAGCTCGTGATGTGAGGACTACGTCACTCAACTGAGTAAGGAAAAAAGAGAGAAAGAGGTTAAAAACCAATTTAAAAAGAAAAACAAGAAAGAAAATTCTCAACTAGGAGATATATTATTTTTCTCGTAAATGCTTCCTATTAAAGAGAATCTGTTTCCAGAAAGTTAAACAATATTATTGTTTACGTTTACAACGAAAAATAATACAATAATAATGCTGATACCTCTTTTCTGAGTTTGACAGGATTGACACCACACACCGTCAGTTGGGCCGCTTACAGCAGGGATGCTTTGAAGGCGACGGTTGCTCAACACTTGTCTCTGTTAATTGATCTTGGATGAGATGTCAAATTGTAAATTGCATACACAGATGCAGGGAGAGTGAGGAGAACAGAGAGGGTTTGATTAAAAAATCAAATACCTAATGATTTCTTTGGAAAGATTGTCTTTCTCTTTCTTTTGAATCGATTGATGGTTCTCTCAGGTGTGTTCCCTACAAGTGCGAAGAATGGGATGGAATAAAGCAGGACAGCACCGGAAAGATGTGAGAAGGGAAAGGAGGGAAGGAGATTGGATCCACAAATGGCTGGAGCCTTTGTCGAACTACGAGTATAGAATTGACAGTTGCCAAACAACTAAACATTCACAAATAAACTTTTGTAAGAGAGGGTTATCTCTGATTTATTTGAACTCGTAGTGAGATACCAATGTCTCCTTTTGAGGCTCAGGTGTGTCACTTCCAAGCAAAAAGGAAGAGGTAATGAAGATAAAAGAAAGTAATAATGATAGTGGACAAAATAAGAAAGGAAAATTAAATAAAGGGGGTAAATGAATAAGTAAAATAGATTGGTTAAGTTTATAACCACAACTGAAATAAATGAGAAAAGGAGGATACAACGCACTAACAATAAGAAGCAAGTATGAGTCTTAACAATATTTTGTAATAGGGAAAATGTTGGTGGAATAAGTTCTTAACTTTCAAAGTTTAAGACTTATTCGCCTGTGATTAGATCTAAAAGAGAAATTTAGAAATTATGAAATTAGATTTATTAAAAATAAATCGAGAAATCATTAGAAATTACCTGTTAAGAAAAATAGAATTTAAATTTTAATTTAATAATTCCCTTTAAAAAAAATCAAATTCGAACTTGACAATTAATAATCATAAACCAGCATTTTCTTTTTCAAGTAAAATGCAGGTAAAGGAATTAACAATGGCAAACGGCAAACGACGGCGGATCGTTTCTGTGCAAGTTTATCTGGGCACACGAACAACAGGGTTCTTCACTGTTGGTTAGTTTCAACATCAAGCTTTACTTGAACACAATAAAAATAACTCTTATTCACTCACTCGGACACACGCAGTGTTTACACGAGAATTCATTGAACAGACACCAACATACAAGCAAACATAGACAAACAGCTGTTTATTTCTGGGATTGCAATGGGACACGCATTGACAATCAGATAAATATAACTGCTTCTATGTTTATCACGGATCGCAGTGGAACACGCACTGTGAATCGGATAAAAATATATAACGTTAGATGAGGAACACGCTCATCGCTCTGTGAGGAGAATATTCGTTCTTATATAGTTATTTTAATTACTGCAGTATAATTTTGTTAAGCTCTCTGGCTGATACACACACATGTATAGCTTTGACAGACGCTGGAACACGCAGACGTCAGTAAGCTATAATCAAGGTATTTCAGAAATTGAGGAACACGCTCAATTCTCACCTTATTGTTGTGTGATATTTTATATCTTGGGTTATTTTACTGCAGTTGAAAAAATAACATATATGGAGGCAGAAAGACTAGATTAACAGCTCTCTCAGGGGTGCGTCTCTCAAGCAGCAGATTCATTCAAACAGGGCGTGCGCTGCGCGCTCTCCATCCGTCACACGCAGACTTTCGCAGGTTCGGATCTCTCATCCGCACAATAGGAAAAGATAAATTACTTGGTATATGCTTACAATTTAGGTTAAACTTTCCGCATTTTTCTCCACCATAAAATAATGTAGCGATTGTACGCACGTATAAATATAATTAATTATTATTCATAACAGATTATGATCAATAATTAATAATTGAATTATTTTCAGAATTTACTGTAGCAAAATCAATAATATGATCAGTTTATCAGTTCATCCAATGAACGGAAAGCATAAACAATTATTAATTCTAGGAAATATAATATCTTCTTGGCCAAGAAAGACTAATTCCCAGCTAACAGCTAAATTAAGAAATAAATCAAGGGTCAAAGCATAGGTAACTTAGATCGAAGTTCAAGACAATAAATCGGTAAGCACATAACACAAGTAATGCTTCTCTTTTCAAATACAAACAATACTTTATTGATTATAAGCCTATGACTAACACACATAAAACTAATATAACACAAACACACGCACACGCATTCATACAAGTTGAAGAAAGACAGAGTGAGGAAGACTGAGTTTTAGGAGTTAGATGAGATCCCAAGTTTCTATATGCACTTAAAAGACATGACCTAAACGAACCATCAATAATTAATTTCACCCTTTTATCGTTTCTTAGGCGGGTAATTCAATTTGATATTAAAATGCACCTGCAAGTTGAGCTAAAAGTCTGGAGGTACTTGCTTGTCCTTGCTTTGGGGTTCCCTTTTGTCGTGAAGGGGGTTCCCCGGTCCGTTGCTTGGCTGATCTTCTCGTGTGCCTGGATAGATCTTGAACCGCCAGTCACGTGGTGTGTTGGCGCGGATGAATGAAAGTCTTTGAAGTTGAAAGCTGGTTTTGCAGTTGAAACGTTAAAACGAAACTTTGCAGCAACACTTAACTTAGAACCGAGACTTTTAACGGAAAAGAAACAAACTAAGAACAGAAAGGAAAGTGTGACGAGATGGCTTCAATTAAATCTGTTTTAACCCATATCTTGATTTGGGTCATTTGTCTCTGCGTCTACATGGTTACTATAACCATCGTCGGCTCCACCCGGCTTGTTCTGCCGAAAGAGAGCATCGCAAGAGCAGAGGGCAAGAGCAGATCACAAGAGCGCATCACAAGAGCGAGTCACCAGAGAGAGTCACCAGAGAGAGTCACCAGAGAGAGTCACCAGAGAGAGTCACCAGAGAGAGTCACCAGAGAGAGTCACCAGAGAGAGATTCTGTGTTCGGGTTTAAGATTTTAAACTCAAAATGTTTGTCCCGCCTCCTGGAGGAATTTGGAATTCGGACAATAAGATACTATATGGTTATTTGAAAAGGGGGTCTTTTCTATCCCCCCCCCCCCCCCCCTCATCGCGAATCATGTGTTCTCTGTGGTCTGCTTTACTCATCAGCTCGAAACAGAGGATTCAGTTTAGACATAATTTCCATTTTAAGAACATAAACATTTTTACACAGATTTCAATCAAGCCATCTTTTGAATTAAACACATACGAGCATAATGATAGGAAACACGACACTTTCATTCCAGTATCTCTAATATTTAAAACAATTACATGACGTGTGATGTGATCTAAGCAGAATAGACACATACAGGGGTTGTAAACATATATATATAATTGTTATGTTACATGATTTTGATTCTGGGTCAGTCAAGAATTGGTCTGGGATGAGTTTTATTGGTATTTGATATGGAGGAAAGTCCTTATGTGTGTGTGTAAAGTTTCTGGGGTTTAAGAAAGACATTCCAGTCTGAGGTAATGATAGTTCCTGCTGAAATCTGTTCTTGTTCAGCATATCATGAGACCTTGGTTCTTAAAGAAAGGCTAGTCTGTTTAGGCGCAGGGGTCAGTTGGCTTCTTGTTAGGGCCTCTTGTTTCACCATTTCTGAACAGATCTGTTCTTGCCAAATTATAAAACATTGACAACGTCCTTCCTTTAGTTAAACAACAAAAGGTCTTCTTGCTCCATAGCCTCGGGATAATCTGGAATATGCAGCATCTTGTGTTTGGTTATGTCTGAAAGCTTCAATTGTGTTTGGTCCATTCTCAATGTTGCTACACAATACTCAATCAAAAAAAAATGTAATATATCAATTATGTCTCTCATAGATCAATTCTAAGGATAGCCCCTATGGAATTAATTTATTATCGAACAATCTGTTTGTCCAGCAAACTGACTGTACGACCTCTCATCAACTCTCACAGAGAAATTATCCTTAGAATCGCAGGAATGGCGATCTTTCTGGTCATGAAAGATAGCTTTCCTGTTTTGCAACAATACTATTTAAAGTATTTTACAATTTTAAAGCTTGTAGCTTTAGATCGAACATTTAAGGGACTCGTAATATGAGCAAAAAGACAGAATCAATAATGAATTTAATAAAGTAAATTAATTATACCAGTTACTAAGTGTTACAAGGGATAAATGTATATATAACAAAAATACAACGAAAGAGAATGCATAAAGAAAGAGAGCGAGAGAGAGTGAGAGAGATCTAGAAGGATCAGACAATGGCAAAAATCACCTGGACAGTTAACCTTCGAGAGACAACAAAAATCGAATCTTAATGTATTAAGAAGCTCGATGAAACGAACACTTGCATAGCTCTCTCTTGTTGCTGAATAAAGAAGGCGTGCGTGTGTTGTTCCTTCAGAGTTTCCAGCGTGCTTTCGGTTATTCTGGTGCTAGCGGAGGCGGCACGTTTGAATGTGAATGTCAGGCTAAGTTAATTTTCCTCGCAAGAAGAAATGAACAAAGGAGAATTTGAAAAAGGTAAAACAAAACTTGAAGAAAACAAACAAAGAAAAGAAAGAATCACACGAAGAGAAGAGGAGTCACATGATGCAGAGGGTAAGAGTAAGAGAGCGAAGAGCTTCGGTCCCTGTCCTTAAGTGGGAGACCGAAGCCACGCCTACTTGGAGCGAACTGGCCAATGACATTCAACCAAAACTTCGGCGGGAACAGTTCCTTTGTCTCTTCTGATAGCCTAATTTGTATCATTTTATGGCAGTGTCCGATTGTGGTCACACACTCTCATGCCCCTTTTCCACCAAAACAGTGCTGGTGCCGGTTCGGAGCCGGTGCCTACTCGCGAACCAGTTCTTTGTGTTTCGACAGCCAAAGAACCGGTTCTCGGCCACAAAAATTGGTTCCAAAGCGGCACCAACTCTTTGCTGGACTAGAAGCACTCTTTTACCACGTCATGCTTACGTCAGGGGCTGGGGGCGGGGTTATTGTCGAACTTCTCCTCGAACGTAATCTCCGTCTCTATAGTAATCCAGACGAGCTGCACAAATGTGTTCTAAACGTCTTCTTCTGACCCCAATATAGAATTGCAAAGCTAGGAGAAACATTTGAAGAAAGAACCACATTCGTGGATCCGATGTAGTCCGCCATTGTAATTGTAATGTTTAAAGTTGACGAAAGCTAAGACGTATGGCAATGTACACAGTGACTTAACGACGTCGTTGGCTGGGCTCTCTAGTCAGTGGAAAAACAAACAGGTTCTGAGAAGGTTCGCAAGTTGAACCAACTTTGAACCAGCACCAGTTCCGAACCAGTTCTTTTTTGATGTAAAAGGGGTATCATATCTCTCAAGTACTGTAGGGCAGCAGGGAGGACCTTCCTAATTGTCTTTAAAGTATCTTCCCTGCAGCTCCACCGGGTGTCTAAAAGCCTCTGTAGTTCAAGGACACGTTGGTCTGGATTCATTGCTTTTTGAGTATCCACAAATGCAGCATGGCGTTTTTGTAGAGCTGTATGTGAATACAATTCAACATGAATGTGTACAGCCTCTCAACGACTGTGAAGAAATCCAAAGTGCTTGTTGGATTTTGCACTCTCAACTAAAACGAGATTTAAACAATGTGCATGGCAGTGCACATATAATGCTCTCTCATTTTGTCTCATTTTGTCTCTCTCATTTTGTCTCTTGTAGCGTCCACTCATATTGGCAGCTCCATCATATCCCTGTCCACAGACATCTTGAAATTTGAAGTTGTTTTGCTCAAGTAGCTTCATCACTACATTCTCCAGTGCCTCTCCCGTAGTTGATGCCACATCACATAGTTGGACAAAGCGTTCCTTTATAGTCATGTTGTGGACATATCGCACAACAAAGGACACCTGCTCAATATGTGACACATCAGTGGTCTCGTCCAGCAAAATAGAAAATTGTGATGCTTCTGTCACTTCCTTCTGTATGATTCGTTTCACATAAAGACTAAGTGCTTTTATGAGGTCGTTTTGTGTCCTATTGGACAGGAGAGACACCTGGCACCTTTGGTTTGATGCTTGTTTTTCCTTGATTGCTTCAAGATGAACCCCGAGTACGCTGTCATATTGGCCAAGCAAATCCACCAGGTTCAGAAAATTTCCTCTATTTGAACTTGACAAGCCTTCTTCATTTCCCCTAAAGCCCAAAGCTTGTTTTGCCAGATATAATGTGATGTCTATTAAACGTAACATAATCTTTTTCTGCCTCTCTCTTTCTTTGGCTGCTTCCATCTGAGAATCAGCTACTGCAAAAGCCCTCTGCAGTGTATCTTTTGTAAAGGCATTCCACCTAATCATGCCTAGCATTATGCAATTCACTGCTGCGTTGCTCCTTAATCTTCACTTTGGCCTGCCTCCACAAGTTTATCCCTACAGACTTCCATCCTGTCCTGCTCTGAAATCTTTCCTCATTCATAAAATTCCTGCAGCTAAAGCAATGCATGGCATCATTCAGTGGAGAATATTCCAGCCAGGGGTCATCTTTATTAGCCTGGGTTTCCCCATACTGCCTTTGCGCAGTGCGATTTTATTCACGCTGCTAGGCAGTCTGGACACCATGGACCAAATTTTCGCCTCAGCGAAGGGACCAGTCACAGAACGGGAGAGAGCAGCAAGGCGATGACGATGTCTATGCGACACACCGAAGCAGTTTGTTTATACCTATGGATCAAACATGGCAGCAGACGCGAAGTTACCTTTCGATGCAGCCTTGGATATTGTTCTAAGTAGTTTAGAATGCAAATAAATCTCTGACCCATCGCCTTCTTCCTCGTCTAATTTATTTGGCTCTACATACGTCATCTGGTATTATTAAAACGATTGGCTATGAGCTACGTACAGGCGCATTTGATAGACATTCGTATCACCCAATAAACGGCTCTGGGCATTCGTAAACCACGGCTCAAATACGAGAAAATGAACATGTGGTTCCCAGACCACGTATCAATGTCAATGAGACGTGGTGTGACGTTAGCCAGGCTACATCTTTATACCATTGGGCTTGAAAAGAGCGCCCATCTGGATTTTAAGGGAACTTTACCATAGGACGGCAAGGTCCGACTGAATTGGAAAATGTAAAGAAGGTCTGATCGTATTTAAGATTGCTGCTTTGTACATGAGCTAGATCTGTGGGATTAGCCAACTTCAGCAAAAAATCTAAATCTGTTGACTCTGCCCCACTTGTCATCTCAATATCTTCCCTTGCTGATGCTCTCGTCTCCCTCATCTCATCCTCTTGCTCATCTATCATTTCCCTTTTTTGCCAGTCTGTCCTGATCTCATCTGGGATTGGCTCTCTGGCTCTCTGAATGCAGCTGATGCACTGGGCTC
Organism: Rhinichthys osculus; assembly: GCA_029959095.1. Classification (NCBI taxonomy): domain Eukaryota; kingdom Metazoa; phylum Chordata; class Actinopteri; order Cypriniformes; family Leuciscidae; genus Rhinichthys; species Rhinichthys osculus. Next base: position 62,886,225 of record JARWKJ010000002.1, read on the forward strand.
ATCATCTGTCCAATTACATATTATTGTTATTGCCATTATCATTATTATTTAAATGCCCAATAGTGGTATTTATGTTCTGCTCAGGCAAGATCTTTGAAATTACCTCTAAAATAGCCTATGTTTTTTTTTAGATTACAATTATTTGGCATGCAGCTCTTTAACCCTGTACTTTTTTAGCATGGTCCTCTCATCTCATATTTGGTGATCAGCACTTAGGCCTACCTGCCCTATGTGCCTCCTCCTGGTCCACATTTTCCTCACATAGTTCAATTCAATTAAAATGTATTTGTATAGCGCTTTTCACAATACATATTGTTTCATAGCAGCTTTACAGAAAGTCTGGAGGCTTGTGACTGCTCCTCCTCATCTTAAATGTAATGTAATTATGAACCATTGCCATTAGTAGGCTAAAATATGAGTCTGATTAATTAATCAATTCGCCTACACAGTGTCATGTCATCTTTATCACAGTGCAAAGTCTCTGTCTCACCTGCTGGTTGGCTTTTTCGCAGCCAACCCTGCAGTGATGTGCTGCCCTTTCTGGACCGGTTCTGAATCCGCCTTTTTTCAGTGGGCATCTTGGCTTCAAACAATACCCCAAAATAGTGATAGGATTTAGGCATTTAACCATTTTGAATAAAATAATGAATGTGATGCATTACTTCCATCATTCATTCTTCTTGCTAAAACGAAATGTGAGAAACTAACTATCAGCAGACGTAGCTTAGTTTGCCTAATGTCTACCAAAAAAATAGTCTAGGCGCTATCTGTCTGATTATTTAGGCTAAACGTGGCAAACTCAACCTGGATTTATGAAGATTTTAATTCATTTCATAAAACTTGATGATGATGATCGTTCGTTTGTTATACATCACAAACTCACCTTTTCCGACAACGTTGAGTCGTCTCACCCGACAACCGCGACAATCTCCTTCTAGGGCCGCTCATGCAGGCTCCGCTCAGGTGCCGGTGTAGCAGTCGTGTTCCTCCTTAGTGTCTGCTGACAGAGCAGCTGGATGTACGGAAAGTGAAAAAGGCCAAAAGCATTGGCGCAACATTTAATTGTCTTGCTACACTGCAGCATAATAAAATGCTTCTCACACTCCAGTAATATTTCTGTGAATTGAATTAATCTTGCACCATGTTTGTCCAAACTCAATGCCTCATATTATGGTCTTATTATTTATAAAGATTGCAAAACGTCAGAGATGGCAGGTTTATGATATACAACTTTGTAAACAGTATATAAAATGTATTAACAATATGTTAAATTGTTAAATTTAGCATATTTAACACCAAAATACACATGAGAAAAAGAGTTCCTCATATTGTTTTTTTTTTTTAATTATCATTATTTATTATTTTTTTAAATTTGAAAATAAATAATCTGGATTTAATTGACAGATTCTCGCTTCTAATAAATAAATAAAAACAAAATAAAAAAAACGCGTAGATTTCGGGAAAAAATACAATTGTTGTGGCAAAAATTCATCTCAAACAAACATCACTGCGTAAGAGACACTCAGAGTCAAATTATATAAAATAGAAGTATTTATTCTTGCAAGAATAGGAGCAGTCTAATACACAGTTGTTACCCTGTGCAGAAGAGTGACACACCCCCAGACAGACTGAACTAGCTTTTATCTTAGTTTTAAGGCCTTCTTCCCCCCAGAGCCTTCCTCCCAGTAGTTTTCCATAGACGTCACTAGTTGGCCCACTAAGCTCCCCTGCACTAAGTGGCCTTCTGACATCTAGGTCAGAGGTCCTTGTTCGTCTGTTCTCTGGAGTGTCTCCCCCTTCTGCCTCCCCAGGTACATAAACAGAATCTTCTCTCACTACAAGTGAGAGACACACATGTGACATTCTTTGAATCATCTATATTTGTCTTAAGATCAATGAATATCATTAAAATTTCCACTACAACTCCTCACTTTTTATCATTCTGATTACCCATAATCACAATAATAAACAATAAAACAAATTTTAAGTAATATCATCACACTTATACTCTTCATCTCTAATTTTTGCATAAATGATCACTCTCCTTGAACCTGTGAAGAAAAGTTTAGAATGAAGAAGCATAAGGCTGTTTTTGTGGGGGAAAGGCCCCGTAATATTTTAGCAAGCAAGTAAACATTTTTACTGGGCCGGGCTAAACGAGAAATCACTGTTCCTGCGCTCCTGTAAACAGACCCTCAGTCAAACCAGTAAGGAGTAAATAGTTATAACACAATAAGGAAACCAACAGAAAAAGTATAATAAAAAATCCCTCAGTTTCAACCCCTGTCCTTGTACGCCATCTCGTAACACGGATGACCGCTGCTTGTAACCTTCTTTAAATCTTTTGCCCTTAATCTTTCTCAGAAAATAAACAAATAGAAGAAAAACAAACAGAACATACATTTAACACATATCTCACTGTAGCTCCCGCTACCTGTATCGTCACATAATTTTGTTCATCCTTGGGATAGACTGTCATTTCCACCAATTGAACAGACAGCAGGTTTCACCTGTCACTGTAATCATATTCCCCCATGAATAACAAAATTATTAGAATAACAATCCTAACTCCTATCATTAAGGCTTTTCCATTAATCTACGCCCATCTCCATATTTCACCTCGGTTTTCCTAACCATATTTTGTTCACTTCTAATTCAATTTAGTAAGCTCTATTTAATGCCATATTTAACAAAATCTAACCAGAGAAGTCTTATAATTTTATCCATTCTTTTAACCAATGCAGTTGTTCAATATTAACTCTAATATTTTCATTACGGACACAATCAATATATTTTCTACATTTACAATCAAATCAATACCTAGTTTGATTCAATCAAACAAAATCATCACAAAAACAGATTCTTCTGTTAAACTTAAACCATCAGTTGTGTTGATCATCTCGTTCGCCCCACGGACGTTCCGTGTTCTTTTACCTTTAACTTTTAATTCAAACATGCTGTGGTTCTACTTAATAAGCTTCAACAATTATCCCTATAATTTACATTAATTAATAGATCTTCTCTTCCCAAAAACATTTTCCTTAAATATTTCCTAATGAATAAGTAACCAATCAAATCTTTTGATCTACTGTATATCAATACTAAGCCCTATTTTGATTTAATCAAATCAAATCCTCAAAATAATCACAAAACCACATTCTTAAACCATTAGTTGGTTCACATCCTCCTCCAGGCGTGTTGATCATCTCGTTCGCCCCATGGACTGTGGGATTGTTGTGGCCTGTTGGTGTAGGTGAGAGGCTTGGACCCAGGTGTCACACTCTCCAACCATTTTCTGATCCTTATAAGGTTTTCCCTTAACTCACGACCGCACCCCCACTGGAGTGAACTGTCACCTGTGAATGGAGACCTTAAGTATTTTGTTAGTGACCGCTTGTCTAGCAGCTCGTCCCCTTTGGTGTGACCTGTGGAATCAACAACCTGAAACCTATTATCACCGGATAATTTCTTGCTCGCTTAATAGCACTCGGGGTCCTTTTACCCTGAAAAACACTCAACCCACTTTGCTTACGTTAACAAGTCAATATTCATACATTTGGAAACACAATCAGTTCAGCTTGATGCAATCCATCCTGACATTCTGCAAAAGGAAACTTTTAAGTTATGCGCTGCGCAGGTGTAGCACCTTTCTGCCACACTAATAACCCAGGCCAGGACAGTTAGCCAAATTCATCCATAGCCATTATTTCATTGGGCACATTTTACCCTGTCTCCCAATCCTACATGCTCTCTGTAAGAAAAACAAATTTCGAGGTTATTGTCAGATAGTAAAGTACGTAGTTTCTTTTGCCTACTGTTCTCCCGTGGCCTTCGATTCCCTGGTGTTTCCTGTTAAAACTCACAGACATCAATTTTGTTAGGCAGAAAAATGGCCCCTAGTGTTCTCCCATCATTTATTCAGCAGAAAAATGGCCCCTAGTGTTCTCCCAACATTTATTCAGCAAATGTGAACCCCTTAATAAACCATGCATGACTCAACTCATGCATCAATTTAACATAACATTTAACATAGTGTTTTTGATAAAGTTTCCCATCAACACTAACCCAAACGTTGTCCTTCAGACAAATTTCCTCCAGACATCTTTCTCTGCCTCTGAAACAAAAATATTACATTCTTCACTTAAAGCCACAATCTCACTCTCCAGAACATTCTCATTCACGGTTCCATGCTGGTGGAATGATCTCCCCACCCTCGTCCGAAATGCAGAATCCCTGACAGCATTTAAAAGACAACTGAAAACTCATCTCTTCCGTGAGCACTTAACTTAAAGTGAACTTAAACTAAAAAAAAAAAAAAAAAAACTTTAAATCCTCACTTGTCTGGTTTATGCTACTCTGAGCAATGTTTGAACTTTGTATTTTGAGCACTTCTTGGGTTGCTATTGTCTCTTCACGATGACTCGTTTGGTTAGTCCTCAGATGTAAGTCGCTTTGGATAAAAGCGTCTGCTAAATGACTAAATGTAAATGTAAGTCAGCTGGGTTGTTTTGTTTCATTATCATTATTTTGCTTCAGCTTGCTCTAGCAGGCAGAAAACAGAAAGACAGACACAGTTACCATCCCTTCCTCCAACTCAGGCAGTCTCTCTCACTATAAACAAATAATCTTTCCACCAGCCTCCTAAGGCTGTAACTTAGACAAAATTTGTATTCATTACAATAACCTTTGACCATTCACCTTTGTCATCCAGACTTTCCTTAAATCAAAAGCTGTCTTCATCTTTAGCCACCACCATGTCTAACGACCTTCAAGAGTTAAAACTATGTCATAGACCTATTAGTTCAAACTCAACACATAAAAAGTTTTGCTACTGTCTCCACAACAACTAATGGGAATCACTCAATGGCCTCAGCTGGCTCCTGCTCGCCCACTCCTGTTAGCCCTTTATCTATAATCTCCATCAGGGTGTTTTCCCCTGGCATATTTGCAGACGCTTGTCACAATAAAAACAAGCCATACAACTAATGCGGTTTCTTCTGGCGAGTGGTATATATAGAGGAGCTTTGCTTTATTGGGGAGACAGGCCGTAACTCGTCACCGCGTCATCTCCCCTTAACGGCATAAGGACGCTGCTGGCCTCACAGCTCCTGCTCAACCCTCATACCTGTCTCACATAACACACCTCCATTCAGGAGATGCCCAATGACTTTACGTGATCCACTCTGGCTTAGGTTGCCCCCTGTCTGGCCAAAGAAGGTCTTACCCGTCATCGAGATGGTCACTCGTGCCCACTGGTGACCGCTCTTTCCCATCACACAATCAGTTCTCTTCAACAGAACTCAGCTGTTTTCTGGAGCTTAGGAAAGGCACGTTCAAGAGTCACCAGGGCCATTCGGATTGCCTAATAGTGTTCACACAGGGAGACAGGTCAATGACAACAGTATTTAATCACTTAAATCCATTAACTATCTTAAAAGCAGCAACCTAGCTACTTGGATTATACTCAGTGAATTTAGATCACAACCGTACATTCAGTGTACGTCATCTGTAGCCGGAGCCATCGGTCCTGAATGGTGGAGACTAAATGAGACAAAGAAGTTACTGGTCCTAAAATAAGCTAATCGAAATGTCATCTCTATCTGTATTATTATTTTAAATACTTCTTTAAAGTCATTCAGTTTTATTTTTAAAACATCTCTGTGTCTATGATCCTTCAACTGAAACACTGTGCTTTACACATTATCACAGATACCAGCTTTTAGCTGACTCATTGAATGAGAGAGACTCTGAGACTCTATTGGATGGTACACTGCTCTCTAATATACTTCTAACATCAAACATTTATCTATCATCTTTTAACTCTATCCCAGCTTAAGGCATCTTTGCCAGAAATTACATACGGTTTCAAATAAACATATTATTTATATTTGTCTTTTGGCCACCTCAGGGAATTTAGACATTACAAATTTACACTCAGATTGAGTCTCTGTCGCACTGGCAGTTTCAGGCACAGCACACATCAGATTTTAGATAAGCGAACTGTTTCATTACAGCCAATAGCAAACTTATCTTTTGAAAGCAAAACATCAGCTCTGTTCTTTTCATGGTCAACACTAGCAGGCCTTTTTTGTTTAATCAAATGCCTCTCTATACATTTTACATTTAGCAACTGTTAATCCTATAACACTGCTTCTGCTTATTTTATCTTAAAGAAAGAATAATAATTATTCTAGTTCTTAGTAACGTTTCACATTTCTCAATCTCAATTTTAGTTGTCAAGTTCTCAATTACCATAATTTAATCTCTGACTTCAAAGTTTTCTCTTCTAGGAGTTTATCAGTCTCCAATCAGGATTCACACTAATTTTGACGAGGCAAGCACTCTCTGCTTGTGATACTTTTGCAGTTATTGTAAATCATCTGTGAGATTAGTCTCTCTATATCATCTAAACCTTTTAAAAATGTTTAATTACAACAATCATCCTTTTAGTTACTTTGATATATTTTGCAACTCACATTTGTTGGAGTCATTAATTTTACATCAACCGGTATTCAATTCACTTATAAAAATTACTATTATTATAGACCTTTTCTTCAAAAGGATTCACTTTAAGACTTCAATCTTTTGACCTTGTTTTTTATCTCTTATTTCTCAGACCAAAAATTGTCACTGTCGTCATTTAAACACTGATCTACTTTCAAACCCACATTATTATCAGAAATGTGTCACGTGTTAAATGGTCCTGCTGACCACAATCAAGACACTCTCTGTCATCTGGTTGGTTCGTGTGTCAGCCTCAACTACAGCATCAGACACCTTGCAGTTTGATCACTGTGAGCTTCCAAACGGCTCCAACTAACTGCACACCCTTGAAGCAGTGTGTGTCCCATTCAGGAATGTAAACAGACCCACTGATAAGCAGTTCTCTGTATTCCTTTGACCATCCACCAATGGCGGATTCAATCACAATAGCCAAATCATACTCTTCATCATTATTATTGGCAGAACATAATTTCATGAGCAGCACAGAAAATGCTCAAAATATTCGAATTTGTTTTCTGTCTTTACCTTACTAATTTGGTATTATCATCAACAACACTAATTACAAGTACATGTCTAACATCCGGAAACCGGGCGAATAAGCAAGCACTGTTGCTGTTATCCCAGCTTATCTTTTACAAAACATCATCTGCAAATCTCTTCAAAGTTAGATCTTCAGAGCAGAGCTGTTTACAGCATTTGCTCTCTTCTGTCTCACTATTTATTTACTTATTTATTTTCCCGGACTGTTCAGTTACTCTTCATAAACTGTAACAATTTGTACATCATTATTTTCATTACAACTGGCTTGAAGCCTTTTTTCTTCCATCACATGGTTAGTCTGCAGATTCAACTTAATATTATCATTATTGTCTCAGTCTTATCTCTACTGTTTCTCCAAAACAGATTATATTACTCAGTCCGTAAATTACACAGACAACCATTATAGCTACTTGCTTCAATACCCTTATTTTCTTAACATTAATAAAATAAAGCAGATATATCATCATTTCAATCATTATTTTATCAAAATCTAGAATTATTCCCCATTCTGCTTAAAATATTCTTCATATCATGTTAATCCCTGTCGATCATACAATGCCTTATTTTATTCTAAAACTTTTCATATCATTTAAACAGTTAATTTGACTTCCATAAATTCTGTCAGACCATGTCTAATTTCATCACATATAGTTTTCTACTATATTTCTCCTTTCTTTTCCCTACATGCCAGTTCCTTCATTATCCTCTCCTTTCTTTTCTCAAACATGCCAGTTCCTTCATTATCTAACCAGTACATGATTGTTTGAACAATCCCCACACACACGTCTCACACACCAACCTTTTTTTTTTTTTTTACTTCCCTCTTCCACCAAGTCTCCCTTACAGTTCCCTCTATTTCACACAGACAGCCTTATTGCTTCTTGCTACTTCAATCCTTGTCATATAAATTTAAGTTCTATAGACATCTAATGTCATGCATCCATTATCTGTTCACATTTTTTACACACATGTTGAACGCAGCCACAACAACCTTTTGTCCCGCTGCCCTGTTCCACTGATTCTCGCACACTCTTAATCTATTTGTGCTCAGTGTTCCCTCCCTGGGGAAATCATGGTATTTTCCCAGTTTTTTCAATATCTAAAACATAAATTTTCCCCCATACTTTCCTAGTTCTACAGAAAACCGGTGTATCTGGTGTATCTGTAAAACCGGTTTTCTGTTCTCTGTGGATTTCTCTTCAACGCGCGTTTTCTTTAATCTGTTAGGCGTCCCTAACAAATCCGACTCTTTTCTTTTAACCCAAATCGGTCGGGTTGCACTATTAGTGCCCTCCTAATTATGGTTTACCAAAAAAAATTCTGGTTCCCCCTAATTAGTCTCAGCACCTAAAAACAATTCGCTCCGTGGTGGAGCAACTCGTTTCCAGGTTACCTATCTGTTTGAAATCTCTTGATCTGTTACAGTTCTCAATTAATCCCAGATTATTTATCTGCTTGAAATATCTTGACCTGTTACAGACCTCAATTAATCTCAGATTTTTCCCTCGTATCTGTTTGAAATTTCTTGATCTATTTCTAGATCTCACTTAATCTCAGATTACGTACCACAGAAACAGCCCTCAGCCAATATGGTTCAATTTCACTCATCCCCCAATTAAACCGAATTTAAATGACCCTTACCAGAGACGTTGTTTCATGCCACTTGCGGGTTCTTTAGATTCGAGTGGTCGATTCTCCCGGCCCTGATATCGGTCGGCCCCTCTCTCTCAAGTTTACGAGGTAGAGCTGGAACTTACTTAGTCCAGGTGGCCAAACACCGTCCGATCTCAGGTCCAGGAGGCACGTCCAAGGAATATCACTTCTGACACCAAAACTGTTGTGGCAATAATTCATCAAACAAACATCACTGCGTAAGAGACACTCAGAGTCAAATTATATAAAATAGAAGTATTTATTCTTGCAAGAATAGGAGCAGTCTAATACACAGTTGTTACCCTGTGCAGAAGAGTGACACACCCCCAGACAGACTGAACTAGCTTTTATCTTAGTTTCAAGGCCTCCTTCCCCCCAGAGCCTTCCTCCCAGTAGTTTTCCATAGACGTCACTAGTTGGCCCACTAAGCTCCCCTGCACCAAATGGCCTTCTGACATCTAGGTCAGAGGTCCTTGTTCGTCTGTTCTCTGGAGTGTCTCCCCCTTTTGCCTCCCCAGGTACATAAACAGAATCTTCTCTCACTACAAGTGAGAGAAACACATGTGACATTCTTTGAATCATCTATATTTAACTAAAGATCAATGAATATCATTAAAATTGCCACCACACAATCCTTTTTTAACCTTTTGGCTTCCCGTACATTCAGTTGTGCTTCTTGCTCATATTCAGTTCTGATGGTACGTATGGTAACTGGACAACTACGCATTATTTGTAGTATGATTGTGTAAAGGGAACAGGAATTCCGGTAGGGAACAGAATCGACAACTACACCGGTCGCGTGCAGCGCTGCAGCCGCGGAAAGGCAACGTGAGTCCTGAAGGACATATGGGCAGTTGCCCGGGCAACCTGAACAACCCCCCTGTGCACGTCCCTGCCAAGTTTACTCCACAAAAGAAAGTAGTCCAGGAAATATTTGAAAATGAGGATGTTAATTTTTCAATATCCAAAACTGAAGCCTGCAGTTTAAATACATTTGAGTTTTTTCATAATATTTTCACAAATCTTTATGTATTTCATTTGCAGGAATATCTACACTTCGGGTATTTAAGGAGGAACTGGCAGACATTTGACCAGGCGACCCATGGCCTTGGGCCTGGTTTAATGGGAAGCACATTCAAGTTCAACGACTCTTGAAAAAAATTAAAGCACCTAAAAAAACCTCTGAGAATGACGAAATGAACTAGTTAAAAGTACAGCAGTTTAATGATACATCTTTGCTCTGTATGCTCTGTATTTTTTGTGATATGTTGCTGTTTTATACATTTAATTCACTGTAAATGTTTTGTAATCTTTTAATATTAGTCCAATATTACAATAAAATAATCAATTAAAGTATAATTATGACTTTCCTTTTTTATACAAAAAAAATATATAGTTTGTGAATTGATTATTTAATAAACGTTTGTTCTTTCATGTTGTTCTTATACAAAGAATCTCCACAACAGTCATTGAATGAAAATACAGTAACAGCAAGGTAAAACAGGGTCCCAACTTTCTATGCATTTTTTCATTTTAAAATGCCATACTGTTGTAAGGGTGGATTAGGGTTCAGGCTGTAGGACTGCTGAATGACTAAAACATTTCTCTCAGGACCACTGATGCTACGCTTGATTATCAGTAAGATAGTAGAAAACTGTATATTTCCTGTCTATTACCACCCACTTCTACCAAAGACGGAAATAAGCGCAGTTACAATAGCTTAATATGTGGGAGCGTTGCTATAGTGTGACGATATTGTATTGCAATAGGTAGCCCTTCAAAATCAATACCAAATTGTTAAGGGAGGCCCATCTGAGAGTGGCATTTCCTTCACTTGTTCATCTCCCCCATCTTGGCGGCAGAAAAGAAAGGGTCATAACAGGAGACCCAGATGCTCATATCTTGCATTAGGCAGGAAGCCGCAGGCTCACAGCTCGCATGTTGCATTCGACATAGGAGCACATGCTTACATATTGAATTAGATAGATGTAATCCCTCCACCCGGGTCTCACTCGAACTCGAGCCCGGGTCTCCGGCATGAGAGTCAGGCACTCTAACAAGGAGGCTAAAGACTGCAACCTCTAGCATCTGTCACTAGAGCGCCTATTGAGATCAGAGGAGTGAGGTTTACTCGCACAGCAACTACTAGCTGGCCTCCGTTACATAGGCATAGTGTATTAAGTATAGGAACATATGCTTACATAATGCATCAGGTATAGAAAGCCACACGCTTGCTCTTGCTTATCAGCCGGCTTGCTAAAACACATTATTATTAATCCATACTAATGTTATCTGATAAGACAAGACCTGGAAAGGACTCATTGCTCTTCCTTGCAAATTTCAATCCGGCACACCAGCATTTGCCGGACACAAGAAGCATCAAGCCTAGCTAGTATCTATCTTTTAGTTAGTACTCATATATGATCTGGAACAAGTATTCCTTTTCAGTTGATACTTTTAATAAATTTTGTTAAAACATAAAAGGAAAGGGACAGAGTTTTGATTATAATTGACATCAGTATTGTTGATCTGGGATATTCGTAGTTAAACATGCCAGCCAAACCTCATAAAGTAGCGGATCAGGCCGTGTCCCCCTCGGACTCTGCTACAGAAGATGCGTCGGCGGAAAGTACTCAGGATGCGGGTAACGCAGCGATTCTTGGTGCAATCTCTTCAATGCGCTGTGAAATACACTCAATCAAATTGGATATCGGGGAGATAATAGATTGAACAACTTGCTGTCTCTATATGAGGAGAGATAACAGCATTCCAACATGAGGCCAGCTCTGCGATTTCGGCTATTAAAATCACGGTGGATGAGCATGCTTCAAAACTTGCAAGCTTGGAAACTAACGCTTCCACTTCTTCGGATACAGTAACCCAGCTTGAACAAGAAGTGGGACATTTAACCCTCTGGGGACCAGAAACGCGCGGGCGCGTTTTGCTCGTTTTTTTTTCACATAGCAGAAAAATACACTTAAAGTACTACCATAATTTCTGTTCATATAGAGTTAAGAAATATGATAAAATAATCTGTTAAATGTCTACTTTTTTATGTGCCCACATACAATCGAAATAAAATATTGTGCTTTTGTAAAATAAAGAAAATAAACAGGGTGTGCGTTCTGCCTCTCAGTCACCGTGAACTTTTTTTCTGGAGCACGTCTCTAATCTTCAACACAACTCAGCTAATACTATTCACCCAGCCATAAGCAATATATCTTTTAAATCGTTTGAGTTTGTACTTTTAAATGATCCGATTCAAAACTAAAATTAATATTCTCCGTTTATGTCATCTATATAAAAAGAGAGACGTGTCAGCCCGTCTCATTATCGTTCTCTCAGCTGATTATCCCTGGTAATGTGACACGCCCACGGAGAGCACGCGCTATTCAAACACAAATATGTGAAGCAACACATTGAGACGTATTAACGCCCATAAACTCTGAAAACACACATTATTTTTTAGTCAGATTAATCTACTGTCGTCTTGCGCGGCTATATGAGGAACAATCCTGGGACATTTACCACTGGGTTTATTTTCACTGCGAGGATGAACAGATTCAGCTGAGAAGTAAGTGTTTTTTGCAAGTGCTTTGTTCTAATCGCGATATAGAATAACGTAGTGTCTGTAAACAGAAAAATAGCGTACTGTTAAATGTGAATCATGTTTGTGTGTGTGTGTGTGTGTGTGTGTGTGTGTGTGAATGAATGAATGAATGAACGCACAGATACGCACTGTTACAGACTAAATAACATTTCGTTGACTCGTTTTGGATAAAGTTTTTACTCTAAAATAGACATCAAATAAGCTTTTTTTAGGAGTTTCTGCTCATATGTTAAATATATAGTATGTTTTGTCAGTAAACTAATCAACTAAGATGTTATAGTGTTTGTTCAAGCTATATCAAAATAATGAATCCTCAACTTTGAAATATGTATGATCAAACTAAGACATTTATGGAGAAAGACAATTTTCTTTTCAAGATGTTTCCAACTCTAACTTTGAACTTTGAACTGAAATAAAACCATGTCTATATGGTGAAGGGTGTGTGATAGAAGTGTCCAGACTTATGCACCCTCTATTTTCCTTATATAAATCCAAACAATCTAAAAGCCATTCTTTTTTAAATCTCCTCATTCTTTGTGCAAGGCTCCTCGTAATGATATGGCCTGATAGCACCTAATAGGGCCATTATGGGGAGGGTCTTTGTCTTTCTCAGGTGTGAAATTCCACACATATTAATGAGAGACCACGCCTCCTGCATAAAGCTTTCTCAAACAAAACACATCATTAAAAATGTAAAAGACTTTATTGTCTTATCTGAAAGAGTAGTCAGGATGATTCTCACATAGTTTTGGAGCAAATATTCTAGGCTATGTGATACAATTTTCAAAAGTCTTGTGAAGAAATAATCAATATGTGTTTTGTGGTCTTATTTCAGCAACTTTCATTTTTATTTTTTTCAATAACCACGCATAAACATTATTCTATTAAAAATACAAACATGTACATACATGTTGCTCACTCATCATGGTAGCCAAGTTTGTGCTATATAGAGTGAATTTACACCTTTGCCATTAACATGTTTATAAATAACTGAAAAAAGCACAAATGTCAGTGCATGTCAAAACATCTCAAGGGCCCCAAAAACACTCTGGTCCCCAGAGGGTTAAAGCAGGTGGTGGAGCAGCTTTCGGACAAATGCAAGGACTCGCATTTGCAGGTGTTTAAGATCCTGTAACTTCGCTATCAACGCGAAATCGACCAACCTCAGACTATATCAGCTACATAGCTGCCAACTCTCACGCATTGGCCGTGAGACACCCGCATTTGATTGGTTTCACACGCCACACTCCCGATTTCTCACGCTGAAGTGTCAACCCGGTCGGTCAAATGCCTGAAAGATGAGTTTATCTATAGATCTACCTGTTGAGCCACTCGTGATCGACTAGTTATACCCCAAATTCGTTAAAAATGTCACGTAATCTAGAGCGAGCGTGCATGCGAGACAGAGATTCTGCTCCCGACCGCGGCGCGTAGAGCGAGCGAGAGACCTTGCGTGGGCAGAGTGCAGAGAGCATACTCCCCGCATACTAAAATTGTAATGGCGGTCTGTTTTTTTAAGTGAGATATTTCCATACAATAAAAAAAAAAAAAAAAAACATGAAGCAGTAAACATTTCCTTTGGACCAGACGGGGAAAAAAAGAAGGAAATATGATGACAGTTATCTGGGTCTGGGCTTCACTTGGATCGGCGATACAGATTGTCCGAAACCTCAGTGCGTGTTGTGCAGTGAAGTTTTAGCAAACAGCTGTCTGAAGCCGTCTTATCTCCGTCGTCACCTGCACACGAAACATGGCAATTTAAGTCAAAAGCCCCTTACATTTTTTAAAGCAAAGTTGGAGGAGTTGCAGAAAAGCCAAAAAAAAAAGCAGTTTCATTCATGCGTTGGGTCTACGAAAGACGCATTACGGGCTTCATATCTGCTCAGTTACCTTGGCTAAGAGCCACCTTACATCCTGTCAAAATGTGCCTTAATGTGGCAGGTGATGAACACAAAGGACAAGAGGGATCCTCTCCTACCCAGAGGTTTAGGTTCTGCGGTGATGGGAGAACATCATATGTTGACCTGATAAGGAAACTGATCCTACTCTCTTCCATTGACCAAAGGTCTTATTGCGCCTGGCTGTTATAACTCATGTACAGCAACCAAGCAAAATCTAAAGTTAATGATGTGAGGGTCAAGAGCCCAACTAAAACACACACTGATCTCCATAATGGTGACTTTAAATTCTGGTTTTCTCATTCAGTGATTCTGCTTGTTATCATCAGGTGTCTTCAATAATGCTCAATCATCACTCAATTATTCACTTAATTATCTCATTAACTTTAACACCGACCACCGCTTCAGTGTTCATTTAACACTCAGCTCAGAGTTTAATTGGGTCGCTTAAAATTACTTAACTCCATTATGTTTAAGTTACATGAACACATTATGTTTGTTTAACGTAACCCAGTTATGTGGAACCTGTTTACATAAAAAAGTTAATTAATGCCAACATATCATTTTTTTGAGTGTGGATCCCAGTTGTTTCTTTGAATTGCAGCGATCCATTTGCTTCGCTTTTCTTTTGCTTTTGGCAGTCTGTAGAAAGATAGCTCTGACTTCTTGTAAAATCTATTTTTACAGTCAATTAACAGCTCTTCCCCATTTTAGACGCGCTATTTGTGTTGTCGCTAATCAAGCTAACGCTGCGGCTCGTCTTTCTGCCACTCAGTGAGCGGAACAGCAGCGACTTCCGCTTACTGTGACGTCATGCGCATTCCCTCTATAGGCTGCATCCTTCGAAGTCCGCGGCCTTCGAAGGATGCAGCCTTCACATTGGGACAGCTATAGTCTGTCACATTCTTCTCACAACATATAACATATTGTAACAGGTGAAGTCCACTTATTTGTGGATTTCTCTGCACGTCGACGCAGAAAGCGGTTCAGGCAGAGTTGTGTTTGTAAAATAATAAAACATTTGTGAATTTTCATTTCATTTATTTGTGAATTGTATACATTTTTGTGATACTACTCTTTACATTTATTTGTGGATATTAATCTATTTATTTGTGAATTTGATATTTTTTTGTGAATCTCTTTACATTTATTTGCAGATCTTAATCTATTTATTTGTGAATTTGATAAATGTTTGTGAATCTCTTTACATTTATTTGTGAATATTAATCTATTTATTTGGAATAATGCAACAATTCTAACCCCATAATCCTCCCCTGCCTATTCTGCCTATTTTGCCTATTTTGGGCTTCACTTGAAAAAGTTCCTTTCACCTTTAGTAACTGGAGTCACTTCAGTTTTAAAATAATAATAATGGAAGGCTACTAGTAAAGCTGAATCTGCGTAGCCCTGATTGGCTGCGGGGGTGTCCCGTACGCGCGTGCGTCTGCGTTGGAGGCCGATGACGTCACCGCTCGCTCGCGCCATATATTGAGTTTGTTTCAATATTATTGAAAACCCATTATTCGAAATGTATAAGGAGTGTATTGAATCGAACGAATTATCGACTACGATGAAACAGGGTTTAATAACCCTCCTTCCAAAACCCGATAAAGATAATTTGATCTTGGATAACTGGCGTCCTATAACATTATTAAATGTAGATTATAAATTGCTATCTCTTGTTTATGCTTTTCGATTGAAAAAAGGTCTAGACGAAATTATTAATGAGTGTCAAACTGGATTTATGGCTGGCCGACACATAAGTTGGAACATTAGACTCATTTTGGACTTGTTAGACTATTCAAATTTAGTAGAATCAGAGGCCTTAATTGTTTTTTTAGACTTCCACAAAGCGTTTGATACGATTGAGCATCAGTTTGTGTATAGGGCTTTTAAATCCTTTGGTTTTGGGGAAAGATTTATTTCTATAATTGAAATGTTTCATAAAGGTATTAATAGCTCTATTAATTTATATCCAAACACTTCTAAACGTTTTCCCATCTGTAGAGGAGTGCGCCAAGGTTGTCCTATAGCCCCCTTTGTATTCCTCATTGTAGTTGAGTTTCATTAAAGTCTTGAATTCTCCATATATATTTAAGGACTTACCATCTTCAAAAAACAGCTTAGATTAACTCAGCTTGCGGATGATACTGTTCTTTTTTTGAAAAATAAGGAACAGTTGCCCGCAGCACTGCAGTTAGTAAGTACGTTTTCTGATGCCTCGGGGTTAATGCTGAGATTAGTTCACCTCAAAAGGAAATTGACTCACCCCAATGCCATCCAAGATTTCATGTCTTTCTTTCTTCAGTGGAAAATAAATTAATTTAAATAATAATAAATGTAAATAATTTCAGGATTTTTCTCCACACAATGGATTTCAATGACAACCAAAATGTTGAAGTCCAAATCAATGCATTTTTTTTCTAGCCTGAACTTTCCAACTTGATGATGTAATGCCTGGCGCGTCGCAGACCAGCACAAGACGAACAAATGGGGTTAAAAAGTATATACATTTTTTTTTTTTTTTTTTGAAAATGACCGATCGTTTCGCTAGATAAGCCCCTATTCCTCAGCTGGGATCGTGCAGAGCCATTTGAATCACTTTAATATGGAAGCATATGGGCAGCAATTTTCAATTTGAGATGTAATATGTAAAATGGCAATGCATTTCTGTAGTTAAATTAACCTTTTCCCATAATTTGAGCAATGTTTGGTGCAAAATGAAAATGATAATTCAATTATATAATTTACATTTGCCGTTTCATACACTAGTTATAATATATACATTGAATACATATTTTAACGCTTGATAAGTTGCCAAATTAAATGAAAATGTATTACAGAAATTGTTAGATAAGTTTATCATGTTCAAGCAAAAACTGTAGCAAAATGATCATTTAAATATATTTTTTTACTTTCTATTAAAGGTGCAATGTGTAAAAATTGAGTATCTATTAACAGATATGCAATATGACATCCATAACTATGTTTTCAGTGGTGTAGTGTCACCGGCCCACCGGTGGGCCCAAATCCATTACATTTTTAAAACAGTAATATCCTATACTAAACCTAAACTAATCTTGACAAACTATATATCATTTGAAAGCTTACAATCTCTAGTTTCCATTTTTGGTGATTGATTTTCAAAATAAATTACAGAGGAGCCGTAATTTATCAATTTGCAACAAGAATATTTTCATACTCCTAAGGCGTGTTTAGACCTTTATTTTGAAATAGTAATGAACATGAAAAATCATGAAAGAAGGGTAGAAACCTCATTTTGTTTTCATGCCAAGAGTTCAAAAGATAGCATCCATTCAATTATTTTAGAAAAAAAGGTCTGAAATTTTTTTAAATATAAAGAAAAAAATGGAGGCACCCTTATATGGGCAGTAATGGAGTCTGGTTGTCATCTAGTGAAAAAGTTTGGTACTGCGCCCAAACAAAATCTTACTGAAAGCTAATTTTTTGAGATATCAACCTAAAATTTGAAACACAACTTGTTCAGATTGTTGGCTTTGATTTTTTTTTGCAGTTTTAGAGTCGCCCAGGTTTTGAAAATACACTCACCGGCCACTTTATTAGGTACACCTGTCCAACTGCTCGTTAACACTTAATTTCTAAGCAGCCAATCACATGGCGGCAACTCAGTGCATTTAGGCATGTAGACATGGTCAAGACAATCTCCTGCAGTTCAAACCGAGCATCAGTATGGGGAAGAAAGGTGATTTGAGTGACTTTGAACGTGGCATGATTGTTGGTGCCAGAAGGGCTGGTCTGAGTATTTCAGAAACTGCTAATCTACTGGGATTTTCACGCACAACCATCTCTAGGGTTTACAGAGAATGGTCCGAAAAAGAAAAAACATCCAGTGAGCGGCAGTTCTGTGGGCGGAAATGCCTTGTTGATGCCAGAGGTCAGAGGAGAATGGCCAGACTGGTTCGAGCTGATAGAAGGGCAACAGTGACTGAAATAACCACTCGTTACAACCGAGGTATGCAGCAAAGCATTTGTGAAGCCACAACACGCACAACCTTGAGGCGGATGGGCTACAACAGCAGAAGACTCCACCGGGTACCACTCATCTCCACTACAAATAGGAAAAAGAGGCTACAATTTGCAAGAGCTCACCAAAATTGAACAGTTGAAGACTGGAAAAATGTTGCCTGGTCTGATGAGTCTCGATTTCTGTTGAGACATTCAGATGTTAGAGTCAGAATTTGGCGTAAACAGAATGAGAACATGGAACCATCATGCCTTGTTACCACTGTGCAGGCTGGTGGTGGTGGTGTAATGGTGTGGGGGATGTTTTCCTGGCACACTTTAGGCCCCTTAGTGCCAATTGGGCATCGTTTAAATGCCACGGCCTACCTGAGCATTGTTTCTGACCATGTCCATCCCTTTATGGCCACCATGTACCCATCCTCTGATGGCTATGTTACGCCCTTACTAGGGAGCAACAATGAAGGAGGAAGAAACGTTTACGGCGGTTACAATACTCTCTTTATTTACACCTTCTTCGTGACAAAACTGTCTCTCAAATTCTCTCAAGCTTTCGCAGTACGCCGCAACGCCGATCAACATCTCGGTCCTGGCCAGGGATCGATGTGACAGAATGGAACGCTCCCTGAGGACGCCAAACAGGAAGCTTTTATTGACAGGCACACCTGTGCACCGGTGCAGCCAATCCACCTGATTACCCCCTCAGCTCCGCAGCGCACCTGTAGGAGGAGCAAAACACACCCAGACACGGCAAAACCCACAATACAAAGTATACAGCCGTGACACTTCCCCCCTTAAGAAAAGGAAACTAATAAGTTTCCGCCAACAATAATCATTCATAACCGCACTAACAAATATAATTTAAGTATAGGCCTATACATACCCAATAACAACAACATTCCTTCCCCATCCCCCCCTCCCCCACCCCACCCCGTGAATAAAGTAATAAATAGAAAAACAAACCTGTTAACTCTTCATCCAAGACACAACCTAAGAAATGTTCTACAAGGGTGCCCTAGACAGTGCATCGGCCACTATATTTTCTGAGCCCTTCAAATGCCTAACATCTAAATGAAAGGGCTGAAGGAAAAGGCACCAACGCATCAGCCGTTGATTTGGATTTTTAAGAGAATGTAAAAATGTAAGCGGATTATGATCACTATAAACTATTACCGCTGCACTGTTCCCACCTACATACACTTCGAAATGTTGGAGTGCTAAAATTAACGCCAGGGCCTCCTTTTCAATTGTGGAGTAGTTCCTTTGATGACTATTGAACTTCCGCGAGAAAAAACAAACCGGCCGCTCAATACCCGCATCATCCTCTTGAATCAACACCGCCCCTGCTCCCTCTTTACTGGCATCGACCTGAATTTTAAAAGTTTTTTCCAGCTGAGGTGCCATTAGGACAGGTGTCGTAGTTAACAACGATTTTACTGCCTCAAAGGCATTCTGACAAGACTCAGACCAAACAAACAAAGCTTTGTCTTTCAATAGGTCCGTTAAAGGAGCAACAACCGTAGAAAAATTCCTACAAAAACAGCGGTAGAACCCCACCAGACCTAGAAAGCTCATTAACTCCTTTTTAGTGTTCGGAACAGGATATTCATCTATTGCTCTCACCTTCTCCCTCACTGGACGCACCTGTCCTTGCCCCACTACCTTACCGAGATACGTAACGGTCGCTCCTGCAAATTCGCACTTAGCAAGATTCAGTGTAAGATTTGCTTGAGAAAGACAGACTAAAAGTAACCGTAACCGTTTAAGATGTTCTGACCATGTATCACTTACCACGATCGTATCATCCAAATAAACAGTCACGCCTTTCAGTCCCGCTATTACTCTATTCATCATTCTTTGAAACGTCGCCGGCGCGTTTCGAAGACCGAAGCTCATAACCCGGTAAGAAAATAATCCGTTAGGTGTTATAAACGAGGAAACCTCGCGCGCGCGTTCTGTCAGCGGAATCTGCCAATAGCCTTTAAGTAAATCTAATTTTGTCACAAATTTCGCGGCACCGACCTGATCGACACAGTCCTCCATTCTCGGCAGAGGAAAGGAGTCTGGTCTTGTAACAGAATTCAGTTTCCTGTAATCTGTGCAAAAACGGAACGTACCATCAGATTTTTTTACCAACAAACACGGCGAAGACCAGCTGGAAAATGAAGGCTCGGCTAATCCATTATCCAGCAAATACTGGACTTCCTTTTCCAAAACCTCTCGTTTATTCAGCGGAACCCTGTAAAAACGCTGACGGACAGGAGCAGCCTCGCCCACCTCTATATCATGCTCTAACTGTGTCGTTTGTGTTGGAACATCCGAAAACAGCTCCGGGAACTCAGAAAGCAAACTAATCAATTCATGACTTTGCGTCTCGTCTAAATGTTTAAGATTAGAAGACAGATTTTTCAACATTTCAGAATTCTTTAGACGACCCAGTAACACGCCGTCATCAGGAGACTCTAATTCGTCACAGACTCTAATCACAGACATACTCATCATGTCCTGTGGAATGCCTGACTGAGGGGAGCTGTCCACTAGCACCACAGGCGCCACTGGCATTGAGACTGGTCGGTTTCGCTGATAATAAGGCTTAAGGAGATTTACATGACAGACTTGGGATTTCTTTCTTCGGTCTGGCGTAAGAATCGTGTAATTATCCATGGCCCCGCAATGTATTATCTCATACGGCCCAGTATATTTGGCCTGAAACGGGGAATCTATTACAGGAAGAAGCGCGATGACCTGATCTCCTACACTAAACTTCCGATTTTCAGTGTAACGGTCAAACAACTTTTTCATTTTCCCCTGAGTTCTACTCAAACTTTTCCCAGCTAACTCCCCAGCCAATGAAAGCCGACGACGAAAACCCAGCACGTACTCCGAAAAACGTATCGGTGGTTCTGACTCAATCCATTGATCACGTAAAACAGCTAATAGTCCACGTACTTTATGTGCAAAAACCAGCTCGTTAGGGCTAAACCCAATGCTCTGCTGGGTGACTTCCCTGGCTGCTAACATCAACCACGGAAGACCCTCTTCCCAGTCCCGCTGCATTTCCAGACAGTAGGCTCTCAATAGTGATTTTAACGTGGAATGAAAACGTTCGAGTGCCCCTTGACTCTGGGCGTGATACGCTGTTGACAAATTGTGTTTAATACCCAGCTCGAACAACACCTCCGCAAACAATTTCGAAGTAAAATTACTTCCTTGGTCCGATTGAATAATTTTCGGCAACCCAAAAATAGACACGAACTGAGTGAGCGCCTTCACAATAGATTTTGTATTTATCGAGCGCAATGGGTACGCAGCTGGATAACGCGTAACTTGACACATCACGGTCAACAGGTACTCACTTCCAGCTTTCGAACGAGGAAGAGGACCGACGCAATCAACAATAAGGTGTTCAAACGGTTGACATACAACCGGAATTGGACGCAGAGGAGCCGGTTTCAACGACTGGTTCGGTTTGCCGGTAAGTTGGCACGTATGACAGGTCTTAATAAAACTGGCAACGTCCTTTTTAACACGAGGCCAGTAAAAGTAACGCAGAATTCTGTCATACGTTTTCTGTACACCCGCATGACCGGCGAGCTGATCGTGAGCCATTTTCAACACTAACGAACGAAACTTTACTGGTATCACGACTTGAATGACAGAATCTCCCATACCATCAACAGCATGCGGGGACCACTTCCTCAGTAGAACATTCTGTTCAATAAAATAGCCTTGCGCTCTGTCACGAATTTCAGTACTGTCAACAACCTGTTCAAATTGAGATTTTAATGTCTCATCATTCTGCTGTTCTGTAGACAACTCTTCCCGAGAAACCACAATAGGATAATCCCTCAAAACGAAACAGGCTTCAGCGTCACTGATTTTACCTTCCACCCTTGGTTGTGCACAAGAACGAGTCACTGCACACGCGACGAACACTTCCGGATACTGTCGCGCACTGATATCCGGACCACCAGTACAGGACGGTGCCTCAGTCACAACCAGAGAGGGTGATTGATTAACCCAAACGCGTCCGCCGGCTAAGTTATTTCCGAGAATCAGTGAAACGCCATCAACAGGTAGAATAGGGCGTATACCTAGAGCCACTACCCCATGCACTAGTTCACAGGTTAAATCAACTTTATGCAGGGGTACGGATAATGTATTAAGCCCAATGCCACGAATCAAAAGCGAGCTACCAGTGTGCGACTCAGTTGAAAAGGGCAACACCGACTCCAAAATAAACGACTCAGATGACCCCGTGTCCCGGAGAATTTTTACTGCTACTTTCTCAACACCACCTGGAAGCGACACAAAGCCATTAGAAATAAATGGTTCAAATAACTGCTGGTGATTCTCTACATTCTTGGGTGCTACCACTGGTATTCCTTCCAAAGTACCGGCCTGATTTAATACAGAAACTGAAGTAGCCAGGACAGCAGGCTTCGCGGAATGGGCGTGTCTTACAAATTTTGACTTAAGCACTGGACAATTTGACTTCCAATGTCCTTTACCCAGACAGTAGTTACAGCTATCAACGTCACTTGAATTTTTTTTTCTTAAAAAACGCCTGGCTGTACCCACAGGGACAACGGAAAAATTTCCCCGTGTATGAACCTGATGTTGATTGAATTCATTAACACGGGGCTTATGAATAAGTTCCCAGTCATCAACCAGCAGTGCAGCTTCTGACGCGGTTTTAACCTGACGCTCTGCAACATAAGTGGCTATCATCTCGGGAAGTGTATTTCTGTATTGTTCAAATAAAATCAACTCTTTCAGCTTATCAACTGTTGTACTATCTGCCGCTGTACACCACCGATCAAACTGCACAGTCAACTCTCTTACGAACTCAACATTTGTTTCATTCACCTTTCGCTGTAACGTACGGAATTTTTGCCGATAACTCTCTGGCACACGCTCATTAATTTTTAACACCGCCGCTTTAATGGCTTCATAATTCTGGCTGTCAGCATCAGATAGCGTAGAATAGGCTTGTTGGGCTTTACCTGTTAAAACGCATTGAAGTAACATAGCGCGTTCAACATCACTCCATTTATACGCTACTGCGACTCGCTCAAATAGGAGAAAAAAAATCTCTAACTCAGCCTCATTAAACGGCGGTACTAATCGTAAATTATGAGCGACACTCAGTTTCGTCGACTCCGTATCAAAACCTCCCACTGGCTTACCTTCTTCGTGTAACTCCAATCGACGCCTTTCAATCTGTAAACGCTGCTGCTCTACCTGTTGCCGGCTCTCCTCCAACTCTAACTCCAAACGTACCTTGTCACACTCCAAGCGACGCTTCTCACACTCAGTATCATGCTGTATCATCAACAACTCTTTCTGTTGCTCAAATGAAAGTGTGCTTAAAGTAGGCAACGGAAGAGTAGTTGGAAGAGGCGTACTTACGGCAGGCAACGCAGTTGAATCAGGCCATTTCGATCTCTTCCTCAAGATTCCAAGGTCACACAGCGCAGTCTCAACGATTAACTTAATTCCGTCTTTTGACCTTTTTTGATTATACGTTAGCTCGATTTTATAATGCGCAGCTAGCTCTATCAATTGCTCTTTGGTCATTTCCTCTAACAATTCCTCAGACGGAGTCTGAGAAAATGTTTCAATCACATCAGTAGCCATAATTACCAATAATCACGCTTACAAAACAAACGCTTTTTTTTTTTTTTTTACGTGACAAATCAGGGTTTATTTAAAGAAACTAAACCATCCCATTAAACTAAATCAACCCTAGTCTTCAGTTGGCCCAAGACCGGGTATTTACGCACTAAATCCCGCAAGTTTGGGAAGACGACCAATTGCCGAGTCGCCCCCCAAACCTCGGATGTGCTCCCGAGACAACTGCTCTAAGCCCCGAGCCAACCAAAAATAACAAACTAAAAAAAAAAAACTACGTGCCCAAAAGCACGCACTAAACCTACCCGGAAGGTTTGTTCTTCAAATACCCCCAACAAATTATGTTCTAGAACCTAACTAAATTAATGGAGCGTTCCAATTTTTCAATTCACAAATAGTCGGATAATATACAAATATTCAAACATCAATTCAAAATTATCCTACCTTTTACCCTCCTTCAAAGACAACGACAAAATGATTCGCACGAATCCAAACACAAATTAAGTTCGACGAGCCCCCAATTGTTACGTCTTACTAGGGAGCAACAATGAAGGAGGAAGAAACGTTTACGGCGGTTACAATACTCTCTTTATTTACACCTTCTTCGTGACAAAACTGTCTCTCAAATTCTCTCAAGCTTTCGCAGTACGCCGCAACGCCGATCAACATCTCGGTCCTGGCCAGGGATCGATGTGACAGAATGGAACGCTCCCTGAGGACGCCAAACAGGAAGCTTTTATTGACAGGCACACCTGTGCACCGGTGCAGCCAATCCACCTGATTACCCCCTCAGCTCCGCAGCGCACCTGTAGGAGGAGCAAAACACACCCAGACACGGCAAAACCCACAATACAAAGTATACAGCCGTGACAGCTACTTCCACCATGTCACAAAGCTCTAATCATTTCAAATTGGTTTCTTGAACATGACAATGAGTTCACTGTACTAAAATGGCCTCCACAGTCACCAGATCTCAACCCAATAGAGCATCTTTGGGATGTGGTGGAACGGGAGATTCGCATCATGGATGTGCAGCCGACAAATCTGCGGCAACTGTGTGATGCCATCATGTCAATATGGACCAAACTCCCTGAGGAATGCTTCCAGCACCTTGTTGAATCTATGCCACGAAGAATTGAGGCAGTTCTGAAGGCAAAAGGGGGTCCAACCCGTTACTAGCATGGGGTACCTAATAAAGTGGCCGGTGAGTGTATATATTTTATATAAAATATGAATAATTAATTTCTTTACATTTTCATAAACTCAAACTTCTATAACTTTTTTTCTGTTTCACTTTCTTAATTTATTTCACTTCTACAAAAATCTGCCAAATGTCTTCTTTAAAACGAGACCAATCTTACGTCTATATTCCAAAGCATTCTTGAATTAGTTAGTTATGCCCTCCACCCCTCCTGGGGTATGGGCCGCCAAAAATAGACTTCCAGAGATTTCTTTCCTGGGCCATTCTTTCTAGTTGACTCCAGTTGTAGCCCATCCTTGTGACGTCTGCGTCGAGTTCACGTCGCCATGTACTTTTTGGGCGGCCTCGCTTCCGCTTGCCTTGAGGGTTCCACCTGAGAGCCTGCCTGGTGATGTTTGTTGGCGGTTTGCGAAGGGTGTGCCCTATCCAACCCCATCTTCTCTTCCTGATTTCTACCTCTATTGGAAGTTGGCATGTCCTTTCCCATAGATTGGTGTTACTGATAGTGTCGGGCCAACGGATGTGGAGAATCCTTCTGAGACAGGTATTAATGAAGGTTTGGGTTTTACTGTTGGTGGCTTTGGTTGTTCTCCAGGTTTCAGCGCCGTAGAGCAGTACTGATTTCACGTTGGAGTTGGAACAGTCTGATCTTGGTAGTCAAGGTCAGCTCTCTGGAAGCCCAGATGTTCTTGAGCTGGATGAAGGCGCCTCTTGTTTTTCCTATCCTTGCCTTGACATCTGCTTCTGTTCCACCATGTTGGTCGATGATGCTGCCCAGGTAGGTGAATGACTGCACCTCCTTCAGAGGACTTCCGCTCAGTGTGATTGGGTTGGTGTTACTGGAGTTGGTTTTAAAAATCTTGGTCTTCTCTTTGTGAATAATGAGTCCAACTTGAGCTGATGTGTCTGCCAACACACTGGTCTTCTCTTGCGTCTGTTGCTGGCTGTGGGAGAGAAGTGCGAGGTCGTCGGCGAAGTCTAGGTCATCAAGTTGATTCCATAATGTCCACTGAATCCCATTTCTGCGTTTGCTGGTAGAAGTCTTCATGATCCAGTCGATGACGATGAGGAAAAGGAACGGGGATAACAAGCATCCTTGTCGGACTCCAGTACTCACCCGAAAGCTGTTGGTGAGCTGTCCTGCATGGATCACTTGGCATGTCATGCCTTCGTATGAGCTCTTTATCAGCTTTACCAACTTGGATGGAATGCCGTAGTACCGGAGGAGCTTCCATAAGACCTCTCAATCCACACTGTCAAAAGCCTTCTCGTAATCGACAAAGTTGATATACAGTGGTTATTTCCACTCCAAAGACTGCTCCACTATGATTCGCAGCGTTGCGATCTGGTCTGATCGGTTCTGCCGGAAACCAGCTTGCTCATCTCGTAGTTGTAGATCGACAGAGTCTTTCATTCGCTCTAGGAGGATCCGATTAAAGACCTTGCCTGGCACAGACAGGAGAGTGATACCTCTGTAGTTGTTACAATTGCTGAGGTCACCTTTCTTAGGAAGCTTGATTACAACCATTTAAGTTCGAAATGTGCATTTTCATGTATATTCAAAAAAAGGGGGTTGACACTTAAGAGGTTAATAAACCGTAATGTTTTTATTACCTTTGAATGAGACATTTATATCTACATAACCGCGGGGCACCCCCTTCTATGAAGGTCGACATATTGTGACGTCATGTTTCTACCATAGCCGACAGCGAACACACAGCGCTACAGAGCGCGTTTCATCACTACCTTGTAAGAGAAGCAGCAGAAAGCTAGAAGCTAGCCATAAACACCGTGAGTAGTGAGTTTTCCCTGGTCAGTGGTGTAAAATATGTAGTTGGATTGTTTCATGTAACTTAGTTCTTATCCCTCGCCGTGTTATGGCTTTGCTATGTGGTGATAAATGTGCTGGTTACGTTCGTGAGACAGCTGATTAGTACTCTCGTCATTGACCGTAAACATCACACGGCAAACGAAAGCAGAATGAAACCACGTTACTCGTCTGAGCTGCGCAGCGCAACAGTTTATCATCTCAGATCAATACTAGACAGGGTTTACTCGTGGGCCGATCTCGATCACGCAACAACATTACTACACAGCGCTGGCAGATCCATTGAGAAAGCATTTTAAAGGGAAAGTTCACCCAAAAAAGAGAATTAGCCCATTATTTACTCACCCTCAAGTCATCCTGGGTGTGTTTGACATTCTTCTTTCATTTGAATACAATCGGAGTTATATTAAGTCCATAAAAGTGCATCTATCCATGATAAAAGTTAATCTATCCATGATAAAAGTGCATCTATCCATGATAAAAGTGCATCTATCCATGATAAAAGTTCATCTATCCATGATAAAAGTTCATCTATCCATGATAAAAGTTCATCTATCCATGATAAAAGTGCATCTATCCATAATAAAAGTGCTCCACATGTCTCCAGGGGGTTAAAGGCATACTTCACCTCTGGAAAGATGAATGTGTATTTAAAATGGGTCATTTATGTAGAAGAAATGTGAAATTATTTTTGAATTTGGAGCTTTCTAGACTGAGAAAAGCCAGAAAATGTATTTTTGGCTTATGTGGATGAAAGACAACAACTCCCAGAATGCACTTGCTTCGCTGCCCTAGGAGGCCAGGCCTTCTGAAGTGATTCGTAAGAAAAATGTCCACATTTAAAACTTTATAAAGTAAAATAACTGGCTTCCGGCCAAACAAACATATGGATTTGACTTCAGTCTAAGAGCAACTTATGCAAATAATATGACGCTCTGCTGATATTTACGCTACGCCATGACGCACTTAGTGCTTTAGGCGCAAGTAGAGGGTGTACGGCCGGAAGCTAGAATTTTACTGTGTTTACTTTACACTAGGGCTGTGCAATATGGACAAAATAATCATTGCGATTTTTTTTATTTTTTTATTTTTTTTTATTTTTTATGAATATTGCATTTGCGAATTTATTTGCGATTTTGGCAATTGTTTCTGTTTTTTCAAACATGCTACATTCTAAATGTATTCAGTGCAGAACAAGTGCATAACAAAACATTTATGCAGCAGGCACCATACTTTTTGCGTATATGATTATATGATAGCCTATATGATTGAGTCGGTAATTTGATCCTTGATCCTTTCTCAACGATGGATACTTGTTCAGTCAGTTCAGGCTGGCTTTGAGGTGTGCTTTTATTAGTTTCGATGGACTTTGTTAGTATTGCCCCGTTTCGTTGCAATAATTCATTTCACAGGTCTTGCGAATTACCTTGCTCTGACACATCCTCTCTCCTGAATCCAAAATACTCCCAAACGAAACGACTGATGTTGAATTTCTCTTTGGCACCAAATAATTTTTATTCTGACATGTATCCATATTTTCTTTTCTTTCCTCCCGTTCGCCTATTCTGTTCTCCCGCTCAGCTTCATCATAATTTGCGCGGTGCGCTGACTGAGCTCTGATCGGATAACATCTTAAACATGCGCACAAGAACGGCATTCTGAATTAAAATCGAAATAAAATCGCAGCATCGTGCGGTTTAGAAATCGCATGTGCTCAAATCGCGATTGTTTTGCGATTAATTGCACAGACCTACTTTACACAAACTCATCACTTCGCTTCAGAGAGCCTTTATTAACCCTCCAGAGCCGTAGATGCACTTTTTTGATGGATAGATGCACTTTTATGGACTTAATTCACTGCCATTATAAAGCTTGAAAGAGCCAGGACTTATTTTAATATAACTCTGATTGTATTCGTCTGAAAGAAGTGAAGATGGTGAATAGATGCCAAGAGGGGTTCGGGAGGAGACCCTCAACATCTGTTTCTAGCTGACGAGTTAAGGTTACAGGGGTCCAACTATATTTGACTTCACCTGATTTACAGAATTGTACCTCTTTCATGTGTATTTCTCTAGAAACTAAAGTGAATAGTATCTGTACTTCTTCCTGAGGAGGGAATATATTATCAGTATGTTTTGGTAGTTTGTCCTGATGAAAGCTAGCTCAGGCCCTCTTCAACCTTGGAGAAACTGTGATTCCCTAGTGCTTTGGTGTTGTATGTTCTGAGAAGGTCTTGTATAGGAGCTATGGAGCACTTCGGCATTCAACAAAAGACCCGAAGACACCTTTCTCCGACCTCCGAGGTCACCGCAGACCTAAATCTAGGAATCGTGTGACAACTATCTTGACTAATGGAGACATACTCTCCTATCAATCCATGTGTGGAGATTTGCTTAGACTATTTGTGTTCTTAGCCAATCAGAAACTGCAACCTGAAGCAAGGATGTAGCTTAGACCTTGGTGAAGGATATAACTGCTGTGATCTTTGTAACTGTAAAGGCGGCCTACGAACTCCTGTGTGAGTCTTGAAGCTGACTTCTGCTGATGAAACTGCAAACTGTCTTCAGTAAAACTTTTCTTCAATTTAGTATAATTCTGACTCCGGGTCTTCTTTCAAACATCTGGTCCTTGGGTCCTAAACTGTTACCCCTAACAGAAGAATGTCATATACATCTAGGATGATTTAAGGGTTAGGAAAATCAGGGTTAGGAAGGGTTAGGAAATCATGGGCTACTTTAAATTTTTGGGTGAAATTTTTATTTTTAATGTGATGACCAAAAACATGTGTCACAATGCAGGTTGAAGCAGGGGGTCCAGGACGGAGCCGGCAGTCCAGGGGGTCTTTACTAAAAAAACCTTCACTCAGCAGTTTGCCGGCTGCCACATGAGCCGTCTCTTACTGCCACGATCTCAACCCACTTTGAAAAATAATCGACAAATACCAAGATGTAAGCATTTCCCCTGTAGGTATGAGGTAAAGCGCCAACGAAATCAACACCAACTTAATCCCAAGGTTTCTGAGGCTGAATCGGGTACATTACTGTATGTATGAATAAGTATAGTTAACATATTTTACATATATCCTGTTGCTTCAGAGAGATGGAGCTTACAAAACTGCAGTTAGCTGTTAGTGCATGTAGGTCAAGGGGCATATGGAGAGACCGAGACACGTATAACTTCTGCTTTGCTATGATATATTGAAGTAAGTGTGAAGGTAAAAAACGTTGCTATGAGACTTGCAGAAGGAAGAGGTCAGCAGAAAAAGTTCAGTTATGGGGAAGCGAGAATTGCAAAAGATCTGTGAAGGGTTGCAGGAAGCCGAGGGGCATAAACAACTGAATGTGATGATTCGTAAACGTCTCAATAACAAGTCTCAGAGTGATTTTCTCCAACAACAAAAAAACAAACAAAAAAAACTATTATCTGAACCTGGACAATAATCCCATCGAGCCTCAAGAGCGCCCGAATCCAGACTGAGTTTGGCACGGACTCCCCCTGAAATTTCTAGCCAGCGAACAGCGCTCAAAACCTGAAGGTAATGCCAAATCTTTTTGATTTGTAAATAAATAAATACCCACTAGTTGAGGCTAATCAGAAAGTAGTATTACATTTTAAAACATATGAAGGGATAAATAAGTTATTTGTAAGTTAATTCATGTATATGGGAATGAGAGCCCACATTGGGCCGATTAAAGCCATATTTTTACGTTTTTATTTATAAACGTGTTAGCGGTGTGTTAGCTTAATTCACTGGGTTTCTGAAGCTCTCCGCTATAGTTTTTTCATTCAGTCGTGGTCGCCCCTCGAGGAAACATTATAAAGCTGGGTTATTGTTGCCACAGCTCCACTAACCTTTACTCCATTGCATAATTCCACCTAGAAGCACCAATAGCATTGTCTCTCTTTTGTTTTTGCATGTTTCAAAGCTATTTGCGGAAGAGCTTCTGCTATTGGTCAATCGGGCTGAAGGCGGCATTCGTCATCTCGCCTTGCCCTGTATTGCTGTTGCCTTTCTGCTGCTACAGCTTCAATATCCTTAACCTGGAATGGTATACAACAAATGTATCATTTACAGTAAAATGTCCTAGAATCCTTAATAAATGTAAAATAATGTAAAATGTTTAAATGGGATTGGGAACATAGATTTGACATTTTCCACCATTTTGTGCTTTAGCTCAAAATGCTAACCTAAAACCAGATACCATTTTTTTATTTATTTTTATGGAGTGGGAGATTCACTGTAATATCCTAACCCTAGCATGCAGATAAAGATGTTTTGGAGACAATAAACATGATTGCAACGATATATGATGTATCTGTGTTCTTCGAGCCATGTCAGGTATTTTCATAATAATAGATTATATTTATAATGTAATGCTAATCGATATAGACTTTATCATTATGCAGAATACTGTAAAATAATATATTTTCTGTATGTTTTTTTTATCCAAATCGAAATCAGATCACAGAAGGTTATTTAAAACACTCAACATGCGTTATAAAGTAAGTTTGGAGCAAAAACATGGTTTTAATCTCACAAATTGTCATGTATTGATGGTTTGCTAAGCTAGCGAGCCCTAAGATGCACCTGCCACCTAGCTGTTATTTTTAGGAACATTTTTAAATAGGAATGCTTACTGAAATGCTTATTTTTTTCAAGAAGGGCATTTGATACAGTTTCAAATGTTAAGTGAGAACTTTAATAAAAGAAATAAGGGATTGTAGAGTGGCCTTTTATTGTGGACAGCCCTAAGGCACACCTGTGCAATAATCATGCGGTCTAATCAGCATCTTGATATGCCACACCTGTGAGGTGGATGGATTATCTCGGCAAAGGTGAAGTGCTCACTAACACAGATTTAGACAGATTTGTGAATAAATTCCCTTTTTCACTTTAAAGAGTGTTTTTGGTGTTTTGAAGCCTAGGGAGAGAGAGCGGGGACTCCAGGGATCTCGTTGATCGGATCCCTGTTAATTGTTATGGATGGTTTTGTTCTCTTTGAGTAGAGATTTGACTTAATTTGTAACAATGTATTGATTATGTATTAAACA
Source organism: Rhinichthys osculus (assembly GCA_029959095.1). NCBI lineage: Eukaryota > Metazoa > Chordata > Actinopteri > Cypriniformes > Leuciscidae > Rhinichthys > Rhinichthys osculus. The sequence continues at coordinate 62,918,147 of JARWKJ010000002.1, forward strand.
ATAAGTAGACATAAAGGACAGAACAGATAGAATTTCTACAGGAATGAAATTATATCAAATACATGTAAAGTTTCACAAAAAAAGAAGAAAAAATAAAATAAATATATACACATACATACATGCATACATACACATAAAATAACATGATAAACATATACAGAGGAAACATTATGTGTGAGTGGTATTACCAAAAAAAACCATCATAATATTTCAAGAATCTGTCACTTTTCATGTTCTTAATAAACCTTAGAGATTTGAGAAATGCATCAATTTCAATCAAAGGTGTTATATGTAGTTTTTAGCGGCCTCTAGCGGTGATGTTTCAGATTGCAACAAGAGCGCTCGTGCTCGAACTCAAGAGCGAGCACTCACTACCGGCCACACTGAGACTTTCAACACACCGGAGAAAGCATCACACATCATGCTGGAAACTCATGTAAACTCCCACTGCAACGTTACAATAATAGGCTACTTTTATCAGCTTGACGTTGAACTAATGCTCCATGCTCGTACCATCATAACGTTACATTGACTGCATTTAGCCGACATGTGGTGTTATCCAGCATAAGGCATTTCACTAACTATTAGTGAACTATTTGTGTATCTAAAACAAAGCGGAGTATTTTAGTATAAATTCTCCATAATTCAAACGCTCTGCCGATGTTGATCCGTCCTGAGTCGATCCGATTGACGTTTGGTTTGACCTAACGAGCTTCATCAGATAAAACTTGTTTTTGTTTTTTATATTTATGTGGAGTTTGTGTTGGAGTCTGTGTTGTGCTGGAGGCAGGTCGTGTTTGGTGTTATCAGACTCCATGTCGTCAGCTGCAGTGCCGTCGCATAGACTGTATATAAGGAGAGAGGCTCGGGAGCGCGCATGCACGTCACATCCGATGGATTTCGCGGTAAATCCGACCCGGAGACTTCACATAGAAATAGGAATACTGGCCTTCAGAGGTAATAGCAAAACCCGACAAGTGGATCATTGTAATGTGTGATTACAACCCCTTCACACACAGGCAATAAAAAAAGGATTCATTTTAGAAGAAAAGTTACATATAGAACCTTTAAGAAATGTGGAAAAGTTGGCTGCAAAGTAGGTTAAAAGTAGGCTGAATAAAAAAATTCCCCAAAAAAATTAAAAAAAATTACAATGTAATTCATTGAAGTATTAGCTTTCTCTTTATAGTAACAGATTATATCTTTTAACTGAAAGGATTTGGAAGAATCAAGGTGCTTACCTATATGACGATATAAACTATTCCAAACGTTTTTTTCACGCTGGAAAAATAAATGGATCAGTGTTTCATCAAAAAAATCGCCATCGGTGTATGAATGAGTGAGTGAATGGGTGAATGTGAGGCAAAATGTAAGGCGCTTTGGTGGCCATTGGGTCTGTGAAAGCGCTATATAAATGCAGTCCATTTACCATTTCATCCTTGAGAACTGTCAACAATCATATATTTTGTCAGAGTTTCATTCACCGGGTATATTTTATGTAAGATCTTAAAATGAACTTCTTTAGTCTTATTGGAAATGCAGTACTTATGAGGTAACAGCCAGGCTTCCTTCCAGTCTATAAGTTCAATAAAAGAGGCCCAATAAAATTTGCCTTTAGCAATATTATATTTTTTATTCTGAAGAATTTGTCGAATATGCTTATTATTACATTTCTTGTTAAATATACTTAATCCATCTAAGATCAAAATCAGGTTCTTTGGTGACACTCTTACTAAAACTTAGATGACATTTAACAAGTTGACTTAGACCGGAAGGAATAGCTTTAAGCACTGCGTTATATTCTTTTAAATGGTAAGGGGAAATTATGAACAGACATAGATTTTTCATAAGATAAACAATTACCAGATTTATCAAAAATTTTGAGAATTCCAATTAAATTCCTGTTAGAGAGAAAAACTGATTTATTCCTAATCATTATATTAGAGTTGTTCCATAGAAAGGCTTTATGTGGTGAAAGATTGTGGGTGTAGCATAACTTCCAAGCAAGAAGATCCTGCTGCTGATTCAGACATTGCTATTGGCAATCTATTCGGCAAGTAGTTACATTTCAATATAAAGGGAAGGACACCAATTTTTGTAAAGATATGATTCGGGATAAAAAAACATATAGAATTAGGATTTGTTAAGCATCCTTTAATCCAATTTATCCGAAAGGTGTTCATTGTATCACTAAAATCTAACACTTCAAGTCCACCTTTTTTCCGACTATTTGAAAGGACTGTTTTTTTTTTTTTTTTTTGAGCTTATGAGGTTTGTTTTTCCATATGAAGTCTAGAAAGATTTAGTTAATTCCAAAAAGAGAAAGAGAAGGATATACAAAACGAGATAATCCTTCTGCTTTGGACAAAAGAATCCTCTGTAAGGGGTATTACAGTCAAAGACCCAGAACCAGATATTAGAAAGAAGACCCGGAGTCAGAATTATAAAAAATAAAGAAAAGTTTTACTGAAGATATTTTGCAGTTTCATCAGCAGAAGATCAGCTTCAAGACTCACACAGGAGTCTGTAGGACGCCCCACTTACAGTTACACAGATCACAGCAGTTATACCATAGTAACTTTCCACACATATACAGATAGACATATCTCCATCGATTATGCAGCTGACACTCAGACCCTGAAGTTAGGCAGGTCATGACCTTCCAGGTTGCAGATTTGGGTTGCTGGGCGCCAACATGTCCAGAACAACAACTCAGTCAATCTCCAATAATGCCTGTGATTCCTTAACCTGCAACCCAGAAGACTAACACACACACCGACACAGCTTATCCAAGGTTGGATTTGGCCAGGCTCTAACTATAAACAGGAGAGTCGTCTCAAAACATCAAGATAACAAGTTCTTTCTCTCAAGGATATGACACTTTAGTGTAAATGGAAAATATAGGCTTTACTGAGAAATGGTCCCTTAAACTATAGACTTCAATGACCCCTGTGACTAAAAGTCGTCAGGGTACCCTAGAAAAATAGAAGCATTCACACATATTGAAGACATTTCTCAAACACAAAACAAAAAATCTTTCCATATTTCATTTCTGGAAGCCGGAATAAATGAGAAAGCACTGTTACTGCATTCAGATATCAAACACAGACATTAGAGAATACATGGAAAGAACATTTCAGTAATCACACTGGTAACTTCTAAAACAAAGTAAAATCTCCAGAGAAGTCATTCAACTTTTGATATTAGAAGGAAAAATATTGATTAATACCTTGATTATAAACATTCATTACATTCATTACTTGGGGAGCCAAGGATCTGTGAGGGAGAGAGAAGAACATAATAGCCGCGTTTCCACTGCCGGGCCAGGGCCGAGCCGCGCTAGTTTGTGCCAGGGCCAGTCGCGTTTCCACTGTCACTTCTGGGGCTTACTCGGGGCCAACGGCCAGGATTTCTGGCCCGTCGAATACCTTGGGCCAAAGCGGGCCAGCTCGGGCTAGAGGCGTGCTCAAGGTAAAAGGCGGAGTTTATCAGTGTTATGGAACGTTATGATCTGAAGCAAGATGCACATTTCACTTTTTTATATCGCGCAAAATAATCGCTGCTCGAAATGGAGAATCGCCTGTACTGGTCTGTCGAAGATACCAAAGCTCTTCTGAGCATTTGGGCAGAAGAAAGGGTACAACGTCAATTTGACGGCGTGTGAAGAAACGAGGACGTTTGATGTTCATACATTCATACGTTCATACATTGATGCTGAACTTTCTAAGCATTCAGCGAGCAACGCTTCAAGTTCAGGATAAAAATAAAAAAAGTTGCGGGCGCAGTATTGTACAAGGCGATTAAAACGCACAATGAACAAAGTGGAGCTCAGAGAAGGGATTTTCCATGGATCGACTTGATGGACGGTGTGCTGCGTCCCTCTGTTAGTGGCGACTCGCGAGACAATCGGGACACTATTGCAGCCACGGTCGGTGAGTAATGCATGCTATCTTCCTAACTTAAAAAATAAATAAATTCATAATACCCGCTGAAATGGGTTGGGTTGTATGACGTTTGATCCAGAAAGGCGTGTTAGGAGCGGGGTTTAGGGCAGCGCTGCGGGGCTACTGGCCCGGCAGTGGAAACGCAAGCCCGGTGCTTGAGGCCCGAGGCCACTGGCTCGGCTCGGCTCGCTGTTAGCCCTGGCCCGGCCCTAGCCCGGCAGTGGAAACGCGGCTATTGATAAAACATTATTAGAATTTTGATTAATATTGAGACCTTCATTGCTTCTAGGAGGAAATCTGTCCAGTGTGTTTTCTAAAATCAACGGCTAAAATTAGAAAGGAGCCCGGGTATTTATTATGCAATTCTGTCAATTTACTATTAATTTGAGAAAATAATATTTTTATTAGCAGAAATGGAATTACAGCCATATAAATTGCAAATAATAAAAGTTGAGTTATCTTGCTTTAGCGAAATAATAATCCATCTGCCTTCACTTGAAGTTATTACCTCCAGAATTTGCCCCTTAAATTTGTGCAAAAGAATTGAAACCCCAGCCGAGTGATTAGAACCATGGATACAATAAATTACATTTCCCCATTGATTCTTCCAGAATTTAACATCCAACTCACAAGAGTGAGTTTCCTGAAGAAAAATGAAATCTGTTTCGCAGCTTTTACAAAATAAAAAAATTGCTTTCCTCTTTATAATCCAGTACCTGGCCTGTAGACCCGTTCGCAATTTGGTGTTGGGGGAATTTCTCACTTGAACTGAGTAAGTGGGTCCCTAGACATAAAAAATCACAGAGGTGCTCATCCGCCATAGTGCCACGAATTACGTAATGGTCAAATCAAATATGGCTGCCATCGGATGATGATGAAAATCCAACTTCTTTGTTTCTGAATGTATATACACATGTAATGCCTCTATTTAGACTTATTATGGTATGTCGAATTAATTTCTGATATTGTTATGGCCATATTGGCTGACTTTTTACCTTAAAAGGTCATAGTTAAGGTCATCTTCCTACTTCTTATCCATAACTTGGCTATTATTAGAAATAAAAAACAGATGCAATAAGTCTAATTCTACTAAATGTGACATTTAACATTCATTGCTAATATTGTTTTTAACATTAAGGATCATCTTGTCATTGAAATGTCAATGTCAACATCATTTTTCAATAACTTGATTAAGATTTATTTTTTTAATAGTCACTTTTTATTGTATTTTTTTCCACGATGATTTTTTATTATTATAACAAGACATGAAGAGAAGAAATGTAACAATTATAAACATTCGTTTGAACTTTTATTTTAATTGGGTGTTAGTACAATGATATAAAATAAAACAATTGGGTGCAAATAAAAATGTATCAATAAGTGATAAAATTACATCATACCAAATTAACTAAAAGTGCACCATATAGTCTGATTTCTCTCAAAGTGTACTGTATGTGTGCATGCATGTTAGTGGGATGGGTTTTTACAGGATAATTTTTCCATTTTCCCATGGCAGAACATGGTGCATGAAACTCCAGCAGCACGATAGCCACATCGGCGATTGTCACGCTTGCCTGCACACTTACATACTGTGAGCAGACTTGGTGGTAAGGGCTTCAGACATTTTGATGGCAGGAGTGTGCCAAAGTGCTCCTTCCATCCATGTTCCGTTGGCTCTAGTCTTGCTTTGGCGTCCTTGGCTGTTGCAAGCAAGTGGCATGCCGTATGAACCAGAAAAGCCCCTCGTTGGATGTGGCCTCTGATCCCACTACTTGTGGGAGGTGGTGTAGATTTCTACCCTTAAGTCTTCAAATATCTTAGCTGTTGTAGTTGACCTGGCCCCAGCCCAGACACACACCAAGTACTTCTCAGCCAATGCTGCATCTTGCTCTGTCAAGGTGTCTGCCTCTCCAAAGTTGGCTAAGTATTGGACTGGGTCAGAAACCATAGCAGCAGGTTTAGTCCCCACCTTGCTCATACAGTCATCTCCAGTCAGGATATGTGCTTTAATCACTGTCTTTGTCAGTGACGCTCCAAGACGAGAAACTGCTTGATGGAGTGGAAGCATTCGCCGCCTCTGACCAGTGCCATACTGCTGCCAGATCTCTTTCATCCCGAGTTCTTGGAAGTATGGGCTGTAGTGGAGAAGCAATGCAAAGGTGTCTGTCATTGGAGACTATGACAACTCTCTTGCACTGCTTCACACGAACAGCCCACTCAACATGCACCAGAAACCTGGCATCAGCCTCCTCAATCCAGTTCAAGAGGTCTGGGATCTCTTCGCCACCAGCTGCCTTTGCTGGTAGCACCTCATCATCAATGACAATAGAGCTGACAATGACAGTTCTGCCCTACAAAGGCTAAGAGCAGTATCAGCAAAAACTCCAAACTGAGAAAAACAGCTTTTTGTGTTTTTCTTACACCAAATATAAGCATCCAATTAAATTTAACAACAAAGGGTACAATTAGATAGATCAAAGGGAGGTGAATATTAAACGTTTCGTTTTTTGACAGTCAGGCAAAATTTGGTAGTTTTATAGGCTATACTGCGCTTTGCCTTTGCATTACTGCGTATACTTACATGGCCATACAATAACATATAGCAGTAAGTGTAGCAAGTGATCATAATCACTTGCTTGTATCATAAATCATAAATCACCAAAACCTTTGCACACAGCTGCAGCAGCTGCTTATAGTCGTCAAAAGTACAGTATATGTTAATTATAACCAAACTATTAAAATTATGTGGCATATTATGTAAACCCCCGTTTTCTTTTTTTTTTTTTTTTTATTGACCGTTTTCTCCATCTTCATTCTTTCTGCTAAGCTGTGACTTTCCATCCCCTTTGGCATTATGATCATATTTTTCAAAAAACAAACAAACAAAAAACACGCGTTATTAGATTAATATATTTTAATTGTATCACAAAAGTGCTGTTTTTTATGGCAATCATTAACGTATTGGTTTTATTTCAGTTTGGGATAGGTCTTCACATGTAATTACAAACAGTTTAAGTTTAATCATTCAGAGAATCAATATATCAATAAATGAAATATGAGCTATATACATATACAGTATGCTATAAAACCTGACTCATGCCACACAAAGGCAAACTGCAGTATCATAGTGAAACAGACTGCAGTACGGGCAGATACTGCATTCTGCCTTGGTTTCACTCTACTTTTCTATACAATACTGCAACTAAAAATGTAAATTTATATAAGAAATGTATTAGGTAGCCATATGAAATTTTAACAGATTGTAGAGCAGATCCTGCACTTTTTATTTGTGCAAAAAAACATTTTGTGAAAAATTGAAGATACTGCTCTTAGCCTTTGTAGGGCAGAGTTGCATTGGCACTGGCTCGATTGCATACCATATCCCGAGCTAACAGTTGGAGATTCCGCTTGTTCTCCTCAGATGCCCAGAACTTGTCAAGTTGCTGAGGGATGGGTGTGTGTCTGTTCATGCCAATGATGTCGATGCCTGTTGTTGAGTCTGTACACCGCATACACTCCCATTCTTTCAGGGACATCTCGATGTAGGAATCTAGTACAAGATGGATGAACTCCGGGTCTTGGCAGAGGGATGATGTTGAGCTGATGATGGCATTGATGACCGCACCTAAAGTAGGGAATTGCGCTAGAGGCATCTGTCGCATCTTCGACATGAAGTCTACCACAACATGAGTGGCATTAGTAGACTCAGGACTCCGTTGGTTGAGATCAAGTCGAGGCTCAATCTCACTGACAAGTTTTGACTTGTTCACATGAGCTGGAAGGTCACCATCAAACAGGGGAGATGCTGAAAGCACATCACAAGAAAGTATCTGTCGGATACTCATGCCCCGCTTCTTAGCAATGTCCATACTCCTATGTGCCTCGGCCATGTCTTTGGATGAGACTAACTTCTGCTCCTTCATACTGATTGTCGGTGTCTTCTGTGGTTGTTCATTGAACTGAGGTAGTTTTCTCTTTGATACAGTTGTGCTAATTTTCTTGGTCTTCTCAACTAACCTCTCCTGCCTGTACGAGCAGTAGACATGCTTCCCATTTTGGAGACAGTTGAGCAAGCGAGGAGCGACACCTCGTCAACCGCTTGCTTGGTGAGCAGATTGTGCAGTGGAACAGGCACAACGATTGTCACTGAGTATGGATTTTGCTGCTCTAGCACAAAGTCCAGCAGCTTTGAAACATTTTGGTTGAATGTAAGGCGGCGAGTGGTGCTCCGTGCATGCTGGAGATGGCATTCTGTCTGTTTCAAAGTGTGGTTGTTGGTGAGAAAGTTGAGGAAATCAGTGATCATCCCAATCTAATGGAACAAGAGCTCAAACTCCGCTACAGCATTTGTATTGTGTGTGGCTCCTACGACAGTGACTTCCAGGACCCTTTGATACTCGCTGAATGGTCTGCTCGACCTTCATGTCACCTCCCACAGCACAGAACCAGCCAGGGCGATCCTGCACAACCCACTGGCCTATAGAGAAGCACCGGTAGAGCTCTTCTTGATTAAGATTGTCCTGATCTGCCATTGAAGCAACCAAATTCAAGCTTTTGGGGCCAGGTATAGCTCCATGTTGATCAATATGTGCGATGCTCAATAGTGAGACGAAAACCTTGGAAATCTTATAAATTTGACTACTTCTGGTAAAATACAAGTCAAACCTTGTCTTCTTTTTTCTGTGAACTCTATAAAATACAAGAAAAGTCAAACATTGTATTATTTTTTGTCTGTGAACTCTGTCCAGTGCTGTAGAAATACACAGTATAAGGGCAGACTGTAAATTTGAGTTAGTAAATTTGAGTTATTCATGTACATGTGTAATGCTCACTGTTGATCAAATAGTGCGATGCTCAATAGTCAGATGAAAACTTTAGGAACCTTGGAAATCTTTTGATACTCCTGGTAAAATACAAGAAAAGTTAAACCTTGTCCTCTTATTTTCTGTGAATTCTGTCTAGTGTTGTACAAATACTCAGTAAAAGGGCAGACTGTAAATTGAGTTAGTTCGCATGTACATGTCTTTTGAGATTCTTCAGAATAGAAAAACGACCTTGACCATGCCCTTTCAAGGTCACAATAACCCAATATGGTCCTATCAATGCCAGAAATGAATTCAACATACCATAATTAGTCAAAATGGAGGTATTACATGTGTATAAACATTCAGAAACAAAGAAGTTGGATTTTCATCATCATCCGATGGCGGCCATATTTGATTTAACCATTACGTAATTCGTGGCACTATAGCGGACGAGCACCTCTGTGATTTTTCATGTCTAGGGACCCACTTACTCAGTTCAAGTGCGAAATTCCCCCAACACCAAATTGCGAACGGGTCTACAGGCCAGGTCCAGGACTATTACCACATCACGCATACCTCTTACATTTAAGGACAACACAGACAATGAACTAAACTTGAAATCCATAACAAGTAGGAAAAGACAAAAAGAAAGGATAAAGTATGTACCAACGACTGAAGAAAGTGTACGGAAACTTTACTTTAAAGGAAGCAATGATATACAACCAACTGAGGTCATAGAACAAATAAAGTGACGTATAATAATCTTGAACCTATATAATCACTTCTTAAATATGACCCCCACATTTTTTTTTTTACAAAAAGTTCTTTATAAAAAAATGCCAAAAAGAATTGGCAAAATGTGCAAAGATATTAATCAGAGCAAACGAAAATCAAAACATAAGACTTAACGAGTCAAGAAGTAAAATATTATTAAATTATAAACAATGAATTACAAATATAAACTATGACTAGGGATGAGTCGCGATCTTCGAATAGTCGAACTGCGTTCGAAATTCGGTCATAAAATTGCTTATTCGAATATCGTTATATTTTCGCGCAATTCCAATGTGACATAATTGACGGCGCGCCTACTGTCACAGATCGCGCAGCAGGGTATTTTCCTGTCAGGGACACAAGGTGTCACTAACATGAATGAAACCCCCTCCTGCGCGATCTAGGATACCAGTGTTTTATACATAGTGTAAACAAACAACAGAAGAAGAGCATTATCGTGACTGTTAACTCTGCGCCCAACAGAGGTGCATGGGTAACCTTTACTGTCTAGTAACCGTCTATGGTAGTAACAAAGTAGGCTACATTTACTTCACTACGTTGGGCGACGGTCCTCTCGTTACTTTATTTTAATGCAATACGTATGTTAAATGCGTAGTTTATTCCAAGCGCACTGTGTCTTTTTTATGGGCATGAGCGATGCTCCATTCACAAATGAATCACTCTTTTGAGTCGATTCTGTTCAAAGACTTCATCAAACAAGTTGGCAGATCTGTCTAAATCGGTTCGCGAATCAGTTTGAATGATCTGTTCAGTTCCTCGCACACTGAATCGTCTGAAGCGCTTTCAATTCACACTCGTAACAGGAAGATTTAAGAACATCAAGAGTGTTGAATGAATTGGCCGTGGATCTACAGTACAGTCTAGTGAAAGCAAGTCTGCAAATGCATCATATTTTTGCCAGCGATGAAGATCTAGTTGAACATCTTCGTATGATGTCTGGGAATGAATGATTCCACAGGACGATACATTCGATTTCATTTCATTCAGGTAATACATTTTACAACCAAACAGATTATTACTCGACGATAGCACTACAAGTATGATGACATTATCCGTTTTTTGGACATATACATTAATTTATAGTTTATGAACATGAAATGAACACCCGCCATCCCGCGGTAATGTGTGTGTATTGCGCAAGGCAGGTTTGCATAAAATCATTATGACATTATTTTTTTTATCTAACGAGCATCTGGTTTGGCGATGCAAAAACGGACTGTCGTGCTTATTGTTTTTTTCTTCTATGTTAACTACCGGTATGTTAAAAAAAACGACGAAAACATGTTAATTGTTCGAATAATAAACAGTTTGTTTGATGAGAAATCGCTAAAGATGAAATTGGCCTCCCTTTCTGCATGTCATTGTGAGTGTGCGTTTTTTTTTTTTTTTTTTGATTTTCGAACAATAATGGACTTTTGCTCCTCGATTTTCGAATGTCATTTTTGGCAGAAATTCACATCCCTAACTATGACCATAAGAGAATAGGCCATACAAGTCAAATTCTGAAACAAAAACAATCCTGCTCCTTAACCCATACGTTATGTTGCGGGTCAATTTGACCCGTTTCGATTTTCAAGTTGTTGGAAATACTGGTTAACTTTTGTTTTGTTTTCTTGATATTTCGTGACTTTTTCTCATTTATCATGATGAACATGCATGCAAAGTTTCAACATGCTGATGTGTTTTGACATATACAAACAAAATCACTGTTACGTTCGTGATGTTCGCGGGTCAATTTGACCCTCATAGACAGCCATTCAAAAGCAACTGTACAGACACAAAATAAAAACATTTATTTTCTGTATGTCAGGGCACTTCAACTCCAGTTCTAACGTGCAAGTGCATCTAAAAGTGCTCTAACCCTAACCAAACACACTTGAAAAAGCTAAAATTACAGTGTTCAGAATTATTTGCAAATTACAGATGAAAATCTTTGTCCGACACAGATAGTAAAATAAGCTCTCATTTCAATATTCAAAATATCTAAAATACCTAGCTTTTAACCAAAACTTTTATGTAGAATTTTCAAAGGCAGCTTCACAGAGCCAAAAAATAAATAAAAAACATTTATTTGATGTATGTTTTTGTTATGTTTGGTTTCTCACTTCCCAGTGAGTGAATAATGAAAATAGGAAAATAGGTCTTAGGAAACTAGGGAGTTCTTGAAACACATCTTCAGATGCACCTGAACACATCATCAGTGATGTAACCTGGGGTCCTCGGGTGTTTCGGGTCTTTCAACATCAGACACCCTCGCCCAGGCGACCCAGCCACGGCTGATCAGACCGCGACTTGTGTTCAGCTAGCACTCGCTTGCCCCCATGGTGCTCCTCTACGGATCCAGAGCCATCTCGAGGCTCTCTCGGCTGCGTCGGTGGTGTTCTTGATGGCCCTGCTCCTTGTTGTTCCTGCAATGCCCAGCGCAGTAAAGGCTTTGTGGAGGGAGCGCCCCACAAAGCCTCTGCAGCCAACCTCGATAGGCATGCCCTTACGAGACCCTCTATCGCTCCACCTGCCCTTATGAGTCCCTCTATCGCTCCACCTGCCCTTATTGCCTCAGATTGTGAAGCGCAGCACAGCAACAAGCTCTGGCATGGAATGGGAACCGCTGTGTTGAGATGGCAGTATGTGGGGTTCAGCGCATGTAAATACATGCTTGTAGTTTGAATAAAGCTTTGTTTCATGTGTTGTTGACTTGAATATGCTTTTGTTTATTGTGATGGTTACTTTTATTTGTTCTTTTACTCATTTTTATTCAAGTTTCTTATTCTTGTCAGGATATAAAATAATTATTTAATTAATGTGTGCATTAATTCATTGCTTGACTGACAATTGAGATGTTTCACTGCATTTATCAATATAAATGTATTCATGCATAACTATGTCATATGACAAAACAAATTACATTGTGCTTGTTTTATTAAATTATATCATTTTTAGTATATAAAAAAAGTTATATAATCAAGTATTGGTCAGCATTTAATATTATTATTTTGTTTAAGTTTTGGGGTGGGCTAACAATGCAATTCATTCTGAGGTAGGCTAATATTAATTTTTAAGGAGCAATACTTACATTTCTCGAGTATAAAGTCAACAGTTTTCTCCACAGGAGATCTTCGAGCAGCGGCCCGTCTCCTTTGTGCAGACATTACAAACGCAGAGGAAAACTGTTCTAGGTTGTGCTGTCGAGTTACTGATGTTATGAAGTGTTAGTGCACCGGTCGCTCATATAATTTAAACTTATTACATACAAGATCATGGAAAGATACCATAGTTGTATGTAACAATCATAATGACAAAACAGAAAACATAAAGATCATTGGTTTGTGTACATCATAATATGACATCATGATCATAATATGATATTTATACACAGGAAAAAAGAACAATAACAAGGCTAAATATCTTTAAATAGTTCTTCATAATAGCCTACATACATTTTTTTTTGTTGTTGTTATAAGTCTGAGGGATGAAACGAGAAAAATTCATCAAGAAAAAGTGGAAAACTTAAAGGAGAAACTTTTTGAGCTATAAAATAACATATTCAAGAGATGACGATTTTGGGGTTTCTTAATAAAAAAAATATCGTTATAAGGATAAAACTGTGGATCATAGTAGGGTTTAAAATATAACAACTTAAATCGACCCTAAATGTATTCACAAAATAAATGGGCAGCTGTTTCTTCAACAATACCACAAAATGAGCAAGTTTCATCAATTTCAAGATAGATGAATTAAATGTGTCTAATTAAGTGTGATAACGCGTCTCTCCTGAACAACACAAATCTGAATAATCTCTCCAAAGTCAGGGAGTCCACTTGTAGAACCATGAGCGACTATCATCCCATTTCTGAAATGTACACCTTTGCTTGACACATATTTGGAAAGGTGAACTTCCGTTGTACCAGGGAAGTTCTTTTCAATAGTCTGAGCTATTTCTTGTTTCAAACAATCCAGAGGGACTGTTGAGACGTTTGTAACCTCTAGGGATGTTTCTTCAAAACTGGATGATCTCAAGTGATATGAAATCATGAGCTGATGCTTAGTGGCTAGCGAGAGGGGCACATTTTTAAAGCAATTGGTGTGTCGCACAACCTGCTTAAAAAAACTGTGTTTGGCCTCAAAACGCATTGTCCAGAGGCACACAAGAGGCCCAAACATCCTTATCAGTTGAGGATAGTGCTCCAAATAATGATGTTTTGGGAGCAGTTGCACACCAGGGAAGAGTTCTTGGTACTTTTGCCTGTGCTCAGAAATTTTGCCCTCAAGATAGGCAATGGACTCATCTGTGTGTGTTGGAGCAACCACAAGCTCTACAATGTCTTTTTTAAGTCCAACAGTATTTGCCATGCCATTTCACCCTCAGGCACCAGGTGCCCAAGTATGAATGGGAGTAGTCTTATTAGAGCCCATTTTTCATGGGCGTTTCCACCTATTGTTGCCCTGGTTAAAAAGGTGTGTGGGATCACATGTGGCCTATTTGTCTTGTCGGCCCACTTGCAAGGGAAGTGCAGGATGGATTTGTTGAGGGTTTGAAGACTGAAATACTTCTTGGATATAAGCAATGCCACACACCGTGCAAGCTCCACTGGCACTATGCCCTCAAACAGATCATGCATAATATCTGGAGGATAGCCTGTGTGAACGCTGAAGTGGGCAAGCTTTTCGGTGATAACACAATGTCTTTTCACCCCAAAACAGCTTGTACCATTCTCCTGAGCTAAGGTCACATGAGAGTCATGGAGTTCTTTTGTCCTAAGGGTGAATGCACCTGATTTTACTTCTTTTGTTTGGATGTCTTTTTTTGTTCCTGTGCAAAATCGGCAGATATACCCACTAGAAAAGCTCTCATTAAAACCTGCAATACTGTGAGCCCCCAAGTTATCTGCCGCAACAACCTGAATCGTACCTTTAACACATCTGCCAAGTAATGGAATGAAAACTCCATCTTGCTCCAGAGTTTTCATGTCTTGAAGAAGAGGATGTAAGACACGGTCATAACCATACTTATGTACATCATCAGTTTTACACAACTATGCCAAGTAAATTGATGATAGTGATGAATATGAGCCTGGAGGCAAATTACCCAGAGTCCAGTACATTCCACAAAGCTTATGTGTCCTTCGAGAAGTACCCAGAGGATTGCAAACCTCAAAATCATCTATGTATAAACGTAACAATATCCTCATCTCATCCCCTGACAGAAAAATGTTTTGCTGGAAGTGTGAACCATCCTGAGGAGATTTGTAAGTGTTGAGTCCACCACTCGCCCTTTTACTCTGCTGTGCTCTGTGGTTTTCATCTACCCTGTCCACAACATCTTTCTTAAAGAGTTGCTGCAAAGACTTCAGTACAGGAACATACTGAAAACTTCTGTTTTCTTTGGCATCAAGAACATATTCAATGGGTTCTACAACGTTAAAGCTTTCTTGATAATACTTTTTGCGGAGATAAGTTGAGCTTAGGGGACCCCCCTTCTCTATGGATTTGAGCAAAGGATTAGAAGTGCAGAGAGCAGTTGCTACTTCTGTTACCGCAGACCTATCAGTTGTGGGACTATGTTTCTGAAATACCCCTTCAAGAATGTCAATGGAGAGGGGTAATGTTGCTCAACTTAAGTAGTGCAGTTCCTCTAAGAACTCATCAATTTGTTTGCCTGGGACATGTGCAAAATGCTCTAACTTGAGCAACGCTGCTGCAAAATTATTCTCAATTACTTCAGGCAAGTTATTGGTTACATTTACATCACTATTTGAACATGCACTGTCTGCTTCAACTGCAGAGTCATCTTGATTGCCTGCATCTTCCTCAGGATTATAAGAGGATCCCTGTGAAACTCGAGTGTTTCTAACCACGTCTGGCTTGAAATCTTTCAATGTATGTCGACTGTGTTTCCTGTTCTTGTGAGAGTGAAATGTTCCGTATACATTTGTTTGAAAATTACAATCCCCAAACATACAAGGAACAGTTTCATTACTCTTCAAATGAGTGCCAATGTGTGAAAAATAATCTTTCTCTGTAGGAAGATCACAAGTGCACAAATGACAACTATAAGTTGACAATTCCTGTAGCTCCTGGGTGTTTTGTTTAGGATGGACTCTACTCAAATGAATGTGCAAAGCATTCCATGTCTTAAAAGTACATGGGCAGTTTATGTGTGGGCATGGGTAACGTTGCATATGCCGGTGCTGAAGTCTAAAATGTTTTAGTAGGTCATATCTACCAGACAGAGATGGACTACACGCCTTACACTTCCACATCCCTCCCACACCCTCACTCCAATAGAAAAATAAATCTAAACAAACTGGGCAAATACAGGTTTAGCTGGACCCTAACATCATAAGCATGTCAACATTGGAATCAGTCAGTAAGACAAATTCACTGTTTTAGGCCAAAACTATTCAGGTCTGGCAAAACTTACAAATAACTTGATGATGGCCGATGACCCCCTTCACCAGTACTCATGTGGTTGGATGGCAGACAAGTGATGTTCTGAAAGAGATCCGATAAATTTACATCCATTAAAATATTTAATTTACAACCATTAAAATATTTATGTATCTTGTATTCAAAACTAAAATATACATTTTATCATACGCATTTCAAAGTTAACGATTCATTAGTTTGAATAAAGCCTACATTGGAACCAACACTATAATAACATCTTAGTTGATGACTTTATTTTTGACAAAACATAATTATATATATATATATATATTTAACATGAGCAAAAATTGGCGAACAACAGCTTATTTGATGTGGCAGTAGTCTATTTTAGAGTAAATAAAATTATAATCTATCCAAAACTAGTCAAACGAAATGTTGTCTTTCATATTTCGTCTGTAACATAGGCATATCGTGTTGTTTTTATAATATTTGAGGGCATATAAATGTTAATTTGCAGTTTAATACGTTGCTTATACAAAGACATTTTATTTCAACATATTTCTGTCGATTTTTACTCATCTCAGTATAGCATTATAGTTTGGTAAAAGCTGTTCATCCATTTACACACAGACGCGATTCATAAAACAGTCTTTTAGCGTTTGCATACACTATTCCATATCGCGATTAGAACAAAGCACTTAATTAAAAAAAACTTACTATTCAGTTGCTCCTCGAAAATTAATTTAAACCAGCACTTCGGAGGTAACGTTACATTTCCCAGGAATATTACTCACAGCCTCGCAAGACGACGTTAAGTACTGTAATCTGATTAAACTTGTTGTGTTTTATCGAGTTGATGTGGGCTTTGTTTGCACGGATCACCTCAGATCATTTGTGTAGCGCTCGCTCTCCGTGGGCGTGGTCACAATCACATTAAAAGATAGAAGCTATAATGAGCTGAAATGAGAACGACATCTCTCTCTTTTCATACAGATTACATAAACAGATGTGTTTTTGTTATGAATCAGACAATTTAAAAGTAGACACGTAAATTAAATTAAAGATATATAGCTCATGCCTGGGTTAATAGTATTCGCTGAGTTCTGTGTAAGTTTAGAGACGTAACGTTACGTGCTCCCAAAAAAAAGTTCACGGTGACGGAGAGCCAGAAAGGACACCCTGTTTATTTTCTTTATTTTACAAAAGCACAATGTTTTATTTATTTTGCAAGTGGAGACATAAAAAGACATTTAACAGTTAATTTTTCATATTTCTTAAGTATGTATATGACCAAAAATGATGGCTATTTTAAGTATATTTTGATGCTGTGAAAAAAAAATCTAGCAAAACCCGCCGGCGCGTTTGCCGAACCCAGATGGGTTTAAGCCTAACAACATAAAATAATGTGTTGGACACCTACAAGCATATGGCAGGCAAAACGTGGCGCAAATGGTAGAGAAACGCCTTGATTAACTGCGAGCCAACTATCGTCACGTTAGCTAACATGAATATGCCAGCATGACATTAACGGCCTGAGTAGCCTACAAAAATAACAAACAAGCATGACCAAATATTGCTGAAAATAATGGACAGTCTGTTAATGGCTTTATACGCATCGTTTTGTTTGCATTTAGATGGATGAAAACAGATTTTATCTTACCTTTTCCAAATGAACGCCAGGCAAGTTCTTCACGTGATAGTCTCGTTATTTTCCTGGGCACGCGGTTTGTCATCTCGCGTGACCTCTCGCTAGTCCATCTTCGTTGCAAGATCAGTCTTACTATATTGAATCACGTTATCTCAACATGACTGAATTTAACAAATGTTAATTTGTTGCATTTCATGCTTAACCTACATGATTTTATCACGTTCACATTTGAAACATGAAATTATTTAGTTAAAATTACACATTATGCTTTTTTAAATGTAATAACCAGCTAATTTCCTTTTTTTAGTGTATATATAAACATTAAAATGAACAATACAATTGTAAAAAAAAAGATGTATAATTATCATTAAAGGTGCATTGCGCAACATTTCATGTTAAAAATACCCGCTTTCTAACCCATACATGCTTAAACAAATGCCTGATGGGCTGAATAAGCCCTTCTCTGATCACTGCGATTGCCTCTATAATCCTGTACAGTAAAATAAATAAGAGGGATTCGGGCCGGAACGTGAGACTGGGCGTAACGTCATGCGCGTTCACGCTCCCCTGGCTATGTCTGGCAGGTTTGTGTATTCGCCGCGATTCTTTGTATCAGCGAAGATAACTCAAGCGACAAAACTTTAGTCAACTTTCGACAAAAGTAGAAGATGGATTCAAAGACACCGGCTTGTAGTTTATTCCCAACTCCAACGCAAACTCCACGTAAGACAAAGACAGTAAGGCAGTTTCGCTTGTCGCCAGAGGGGGGCATAGTTCTGCAAAAACTCAGAGACTTGCGCTATGCACCTTTAATATAATAAATTATGTAATAATTCATTCATAGGCCTACAAACAAAAAAAATAATCTCATTTTATTATTTGTGTCCTAATACGATAGAAAATCGTATGAGTCTCAACATCTATTTTGGCCTCTTTCAGCACCCATACCGTAAGTGCACAATTAGACGCTCGTACTAAAAAAAATGTGCGGCTGGCTTGACCATGGCTGCGTTCGAAACCGCATTCTTCCCTACTATATAGTATGGGAAAAAGAGTAGGCGAGAGAAAAGTATGTACGAATCATAAAAGAGTAGGCGAGAATTACGCGAGATTCGGACGATAGTGCGTTCGAATATGCCTACTTTCCTACTATATAGTAGGCGAAAGCAGTACGTGAAAGAAGCAGTACGTTCGAAACATCAGTATTCATAAAAGAGTAGGCGAGAAGTTCCCGGATGGCTTACTGCTTCCGGACAGATTTTTGAGTGCTCAACCGATGGATACTCTTCTATCCCAGAAGGTTTTCAAATGTGAGTAAACACGGTTCCTTGTGTTTAAATCGTATGTGTTAAACTACTATAGAGTAAACGTTTTAACCGTTGAAGGTTAAAAGGTTGAAGTTGTGATTTTGCTGTAAAAACACGTTTTATTATGTATAGCTAGCTAACAGGGGAGCTCCAGTAAGCACGCGTAACGTTACGTCTCTAAAGTGGATTTACATAACCATATTAAACATCTTAAACACGCTTATTAATGTCTAGTATTTACATCTGAAAGGAAAATATTGTATAAGTTTTGCTGATGAGCACATCACAACATGAAAAAGACGAGTGATGTATGTGTGCTATTATGTAGGATAATTCACTGTTGTCAACACTGTTTACATTAGACAAATGTGCTGTAAATAAGGTAAATATTTAAATCTATAAAGTAACTAAACATGTTAGGCTATATATTTTATTTGTTCCTTATTACTGTTGATGACTGCTTTTGTATAATGCATTTTTGTAGGATCTGAAATGCCTGCAGACTGGTGTGAGCACTGAGGATGAGGAGCCCAGAGCTGAATCCTGGAAACGGTGCCATGGATGAGACGCTCCATCTCTCCACCGGCCCTTATCGCCTCAGATTGGGAAGTGCAGCAACAAGCTCCGGCACGAAGGCACGCTCACCTCTGGTGAATTCATCAGAGTAAAGCCGCAGAATGGGAACCGCTGTGTTGAGATGGCAGTATGTGGGGTTCAGCGCATGTAAATACATGCTTGTAGTTTGAATAAAGCTTTGTTTGATGTGTTGTTGACTTGTATATGCATTTGTTTATTGTGATGGTTACTTTTATTTGTTCTTTTACTCATTTATTCAAGTTTCTTATTGTTGTCTGCATATAAAATATAATTATTTAATTAATGTGCATTAATTCATTGCTTGACTGACAATTGAGATGTTTCACTGCATTTATCTAGTGTGTATTCATGCATAACTATGTCATATGACAAAACAAATGACATTTTGCTTGTTTTATTAAATTATTTAATTTTGAGTATATAAAAAAGTAATATAATTAAGTATTGGTCAGCGTTTAATATTATTATTTTGTTTAAGTTTTGGGGTGGGCTAACAATGCAATTCATTCTGAGGTAGGCTAATATTAATTTTTAAGGAGCAATACTTACATTTCTCGAGTATAAAGTCAACAGTTTTCTCCACAGGAGATCTTCGAGCAGCGGCCCGTCTCCTTTGTGCAGACATTACAAACGCAGAGGAAAACTGTTCTAGGTTGTGCTGTCGAGTTACTTATCTTATGAAGTGTTAGTGCACCGGTCGCTCATATAATTTAAACTTATTACATACAAGATCATGGAAAGATACCATAGTTGTATGTAACAATCATAATGACAAAACAGAAAACATAAAGATCATTGGTTTGTGTACATCATAATATGACATCATGATCATAATATGATATTTATACACAGGAAAAAAGAACAATAACAAGGCTAAATATCTTTAAATAGTTCTTCATAATAGCCTACATACATTTTTTTTTGTTGTTGTTATAAGTCTGAGGGATGAAACGAGATAAATTCATCAAGAAAAAGTGGAAAACTTAAAGGAGAAACTTTTTGAGCTATAAAATAACATATTCAAGAGATGACGATTTTGGGGTTTCTTAATAAAAAAAATATCGTTATAAGGATAAAACTGTGGATCATAGTAGGGTTTAAAATATAACAACTTAAATCGACCCTAAATGTATTCACAAAATAAATGGGCAGCTGTTTCTTCAACAATACTACCATAAATGAGCAAGTTTCATCAATATAAAGATATTTAAAGATAGATGAATTAAACGTGTCGTTCATATATTTTAAGTTGTTGCGCTTATGATAACGCGTCGTAGGTCACATGATAACGTCAACATGGCAGATGTCCGGATCGCATTCATACTCAACGGCTGCGTTCCAAACCGCATACTCAATGAGTAGGAATGAGTGCTTACTCAACGAGCGCGAAAAGAGTAGGTACTTCATAGCCAAATCTCGTTGAGTATGAATGCGATCCGGACATCATACGCCATGTTGAAGTTATCATGTGACCTACGACGCGTTATCACAAGCGCAACAACTTAAAATATTGTCAACTTAATTATCAGGGTAAATTTACATGTGTTTCCAATTCAGTTTGTCAGGCACCCTGTCCGTCCTGCGGACCGGAGCCGAAAACTTCCTTATATCACGAGATTACCTGCCTGCAAACCGAGTGAATATTTTCCTGTGGCCACAAGGAAATATCTTCTCGTATACGGCACTTTCAGATGTTTAAAATAGTTAAACAAAGTAGAGCGGGTAGCTTTACAGATCTTTGACATTTACAGAGACTTCAAAGCATGGGACAATGAGACAGATTCAATTCAAAGGATTATGGAATTTAATAACACAATACTAAAGATTACATAGACTACTTACATCAACGCAGGAGTAAATAATATGCATATCAAAACAAACAATTAAAAAAAGATTTCAATACGAAGTATTTGGAGAGAGGAAGAGAGAGAGAGAGGGAGAGAGAGGGAGAGAGAGAGAGAGAGAGAGAGAGAGTGAGAGAGAGTGAGAGAGAGAGAGAGAGAGAGTGAGAGAGTGAGAGAGAGAGAGGGAGAGAGAGAGAGAGAGAGAGAGAGTGAGAGAGAGAGAGAGAGAGAGAGAGAGAGTGGGTGTGAGAGTGTGGGTGTGAGGGAGACAGAGTGAGAGGGAACAGTTTGAAACAGTTCAACCACAGTTCGACAAAAGACCCTCAAAGGTTCCTAAATAAATCTAAACAACCTTAAACAGCATGTATCCTTAAATTTTACTTGCTTTACGGTCCCTTCGTGTGCGGCTGGGTGACAAGGCTGGTCGCGGAGTATCTGGAGCGGCTTCCGATAGGAGGCAGATGTTTGCGATCGCTTCATCTGCGGCCCGCAAGAGAAACGATAAATCTTAGACTTGTTTCGTTCGTGAATACACTGACCGAAGTCAACTATCAAACTGAGGTAGATCAAATAAAAGAAAACTTAGATTAAAACAAAGTAGGAAACGACGATGAAGAATAGGCAGAACTCCGGCTGGAGTTTGCAGGAAATTTGGGATCTCTCTCTCTCTGGCTTAAGTTAGAAGACTTGGCACTGAGGAGAGTGTGGCAGTGCATTTTGAAGGCGCTCGAGACACGCCTTTCTCACGTGTCTGGTCCAATCGTTTGGGCGGAGGCGGGTCGGCAAACCTTGTGGTCATGGAGTACACGCCTTCCGGGTCATGTGCATAGCAGATACAAATTTAGTAACGATATACTTCTAGACTAGGTATTAATAAAAGCATGCAGCATATTAACTTTTGAGTTGCTGATTCAATCTTCTTTGATTATTCTGATTACAACGATATCGCGCACGATAGAGTTATACGTTAGTAAGATTACGATACATGATTTTTTTGTGATTAGACGAATATCAAATTGGTCACATATTATAAACTTACAGTTATGCAGATTTGGTAACAAGGGAATCATGAAAACACAACCACAAAACATTTATACATTTCCAAAGGGGATTTTTGATCCCATGTGTTCAGAGTGTTTCTTGTGTGTATATGGGCATTCAGAAGTTCAACCAGCGTCGGTCACGCGGTGAATTTGTGATCGAGTCCAGTTCGTGTATGTGTGTGTGTTCAGAGTTCATTGACCGATGGTGACGGGGGTGAACTCGCGACCAGTCCCGTGTGAGCGTGTGTGCTTCGAATTTGATGAGTTTAAACAACTGCTACAATGGCCAGTTGTCTAATTGCACAATTCTCTTCTGTGTGTGTAAGAGAAAAACCCCCCTGGGGGTCACTGGATCTTTAGCTTAATGACGAGGAATCACATGTGGATAGTGGTCCGTTTGTCCACTTAATCAGAGACAAAGCCTCATGAGCGCATCAGTATCAGTAATTCAATCAAGTCCAGTCACCATCCGCTTGTGTGGCAAATTCCAAAGAGAGAGACTTTGTGAGTGACTCAGTAATTTAATCAACAGTCCCAGGACACCTACTTTTGTCATAGTCTCTGAATTAAAAGAATGCAAAACCAACAGTTTAAGAAAATGGCAGATCTGATCATGGCTACACATCCAATAGAATTTCTGTAATGGTTTCTATAGTTTTTAAGCAGGGCAGTATCATGTGTGGAAGCTTTATCTTGTTTGACTGATATTTTTGTATGTTGAAAAGGATGTGCTTGTGTAACTGGTTGTACTTGTATAATGTAGCAGAGGGTTTTTTAAGTTTCTGTCTTTGATGCACGTTTTTATGTTCGATTAATAATAAAAAAATAAAATCCACTCTCCTCAACAATAACGCCAATCCAAACACCGACTACTACAACCCACGGTGTTGCCATGGTTTGGCTTCACTTTTATAAGAAATACAGCCGCCAGGTTTCAAACCTGTCAACACTGGATTGGGCTGTCAAAGCAGTCAGGTGGTTCACTACAGGAGTGAAGCAGTGTGTTTGCTTCAGACGTCATTATCACGTGACTAGTGACGTAATGATACAAGCTCCGAAGCAGTGGTTCATTGCAAGGACCGTTCGAGTTTGAAGAAAGCTTCGGAGCGTCGGTGTCAGACCTAACATCACTAGCAGTAGCCTCTGCATTGCACACATATTTGATGCCTTTAATCCCTCCTGATGAACAGGAGAGACAAAATGAATGGTTCACAAGCATCACTGAATACAGCCAAGGGATGCCAAAGTGTGGATTTCAGAAACCAACAGGCCTTGTCAGAACTAACTCATAACGTTGAGTGTGACCAGGAAGTTCTTTTAGGGGATGAAATTGGGACTCATGATGATGTAAAAAGGGGACAATGGCATCCATCTTCCCAACACGATGACCAGGATGACATATTGCCATGTGACAGTACATCAAACCTAAGCAGTAGAAAACAAGGTTCAAAATCAAATGTTTCCACCACTTCATCTGCACGTCCCAGAGCAGAGGCTGAAATGGCTGCTCTGCTTGCCAGTCAAAGTTTGCTGAAGGAAAAACATTCTCTTGACAACAAAAGGAACAACTTCAGCTTAAAGCCGATATAGCTGGATCCGTGGCTAAATTGAATGTTTTAAGGACCTCTGGATCTGGTGTGCGGAGTGCTGTTTCTCACCGATCTAATGGCATGGAGTCATATTTTAAGAAAAGGGGAAAAAGCTCTTAACATTGATGCAGATGAAAAGGGAAAACCAGCAATGGAAATTGTGGATTTACAGCTTGGAAGGCAAACACCGAAAGGTGCCCGCAATACCATCCATCTCCAGCAGAGGCCCTCAGAGCTTATGAGACAGAGCACAATTCCAAGAAATACAACACCGCCTCCAGTGTCTCATCATGGAGATGTCCATTCGTCCTTTTCCACGAATACTAACAGTAACCAGAACCACATGTTGTCTATAATGAAAAAACAGAATGAGATAACATCAATGCTAGTGCATCAGCAATGTCTTTTATTGCTGCCTAAAAGAAACATCCAAATATTTGATGGCGACCCTCTACAGTACCATGCTTTCATGTGGTCTTTTGAACAAGTAATTGAGGAAAAGACTGATAATGCTGAAGATGGCCTGCATTTTCTGGAACAGTACACCAGGGGGCAACCACAACAACTTGTCAGGAGCTGTCAACATTTGACTGATGGCTCAGGCTATGCAAAGGTAAAGACTTTACTGCATGAACACTTTGGAAACGAGCATATGATAGCATCTGCCTATTTGGATAGGGTCTCTTCGTGGCCAGTGATTAAGCCAGAAGATGGAAAGGCTTTACATGCATACAGTCTGTTTTCGCGTGGATGTTGCAATGCCATGGATGAGGTTCATAGTTTGTGTGAATTGAATACACCTGCCATTATGATCACCGTGATTAAAAGAATACCCTACAAACTGAGAGATAAGTGGTGTGAATGTGATGGGAATAACGGCGTTATAAATAAACGGCGTTATCTTTTTCAGTAACGAGTAATCAAACGAATTACTGTTTCCCCCGTTACAACGCAGTTACCGTTACTGACAAAAAAAATGTGGCGTGACTATAATTGAACTGACTGAAGCGGCTTTCATCCGAGTAGGCTCTCTCTCCGCCATAGGACCTGCAAAGTTTTTTTCTCTGGTGTGTGTGTGTGTGTTTATGAGGCGCCGGGGTGGACAAAAGCGAAGCGAACGGCGCAAGCGCGCTCAATGCACGAGAGAGACCGAATGTGTCCGAGAGCGCGCTCAACAGTTGCGCAAGAGAGACCTAATAGACAGCATTATCTATAGCCTATTGGTATCATCTGCAACGTTCATTAATTTACATGTGTGACTTTTGTATTATCGTTACTGATTGGTCCCACTCTCCATCAACACAGGAACTCGGAATTTGGATGACAAAGCTTTATTTTCTGCACACTGCACACAGAGCATTAAGAGAGAGAAAATGGCGAATCGTTACACTCACAGCTCCACCCACAGCAGTTCTCTCTTACTCTGCTCTATTCAGTATCTTTATGCACTTTTCTTATTCACAGTACATTTGTATCAAAAACAATAACAAAAGTAAAATAATAATGAAATGTAATAAACTCTCCAGTCAATTACAGACTGTTAACCTTTTTTCTGGTTTGTTGTGATCGTATAACACTTGTATCATCCTTCTTATATACTATTTCGTTTCAGAAAATAACATCTGATAGATTCAGTGAAACCATGAATTACATTATAAAACACAGTTTGTCCCAACTATTTCCCAACAGCACAGAAAATATAACTTTATAAACAGTAGAATTACTAAACACTGTATAATAAAACATTTACCTGCACACAGAGCATTAAGAGAGAGAAAATGGCGAATCGTTACACTCACAGCTCCACCTATCCAAAACACATTCATCTCGTTAGAGAGCACATGGCAAACATGACGCAGTTGGAAATCGCAAACATAAAACAATCAAAATTCTCATAAATATAGACGGAAAACACTCTCAACCAGTTAATCCGTGTCTCTTATGAGCAATCCATCAAATAATCATAAATCATTTAAGATGAATTTATACATTTTTCAACTTTTAGTGCGGAGCTTACAGGAAACCGACTCACCCACAGCAGTTCTCTCTTACTCTGCTGCAGATCGTTCGTGCGCACGGTAGCCTATAGCGCCACCCGCGTACTCCATAGGAAGTGCAATCCCATTGTTGCAGGATTTATTTAAAGAAATCACAACTATATTATTTATCCCGTCACATACACCCCCCTTAAATCCTGCTAAATGAGGATATACCAACAAGAATCAATAACTCAATAACTTTACAACTCAAACAACAATAAAGAAAAGAGAAAATTGGAATGCTGAAATACAACATCAATAAAGAAAGAATAAAGTGCATGGAGTATGATTAGCTGTCAATCAGTTGATTCTCCCAATAGAAGTACCGAAAGATAAGGAAGGCGCCTATCCCCAATCTCCCAGTAGACCAAAAAAAAAAAAGATGCCTGTTACACCTCAAAATATCATTTTACACTAACTCCTGATTAGACTTCAAATCTCTGTATCAATATATTCTTTTATGTAGTCTTAGCATATGCACAAAATCAAGTAACACTGTTTATGTGAAAATGTGTTTAACTAAATAAACAAAAGAACTCACTGTAGAATCTGGGCTGTTTATGTTTTGTGTGTTCATCTCATAAAGCAGTCTTTTAGGAGGTTTAATGACTCTGCCAAGTCTAGTTTGAGTCACTCCTGTATCAACAAGTCCTGGTTGTGTGCAAATCACAGGTTCCTCTGTATCCTCAAGCACAAACAATTCTCCTCGAGTTGAATCACAGTCTTGAACAACCATTTCAGGTAAATCAACAACACTCTGAACATGTCCATTACTCCTTTCATCATCACTTTGCTGCGTTACATCACTCCTTTCATCATCACTTTGCTGTGTTACTTTACTCCTTTCATTCAGGCTCCCAGCGTCAACACTCATGGAATCCAGGATCTCGGACGCACAGTCCAACACATCAGGTAAGTCTATCTGGTTTGTATGTTCCTCATTTTCAACAACATCATCAGGACTACTTAATATCCAGTTTGCAGTTCTGTCATCATGATCAATTTCATTTTCTTGAATCAATTCCTCATTCACGTCATCACACCCTTGATCCTGGTTCCGAGACTCAGCAATTGGTAGGAAGTTCACAGGCAACAAGAAGTTCCTATGGACTACTCTCACTTTGTCTGAGGTGATTGATCGAATTCTGTAAACATTGATATCTGGATAAACAACCATGACTTCATATGGAGACGACTCCCACTTGTCAGCAATTTTTTTCCTGCCTCTTTCACCCCTGTTTGCAACCAGCACTCTATCTCCAACAGTCAGTGGGCATCCCTTCACTTTTCTGTTATACAGTCTGCCATGCCGTTCCTGTTCCTTCAAAGTGTGTTCTTGTGCTATACGTGCTGCTTCACGCAAGTCATTTTTCAACTTGGATACAAAATCCTTTAAATCCACCACATCCTCATTGAAAAGCACATTCTGAAACAGGATATCAATTGGAAGACGAGGAACTCGGCCAAACATAAGGAAGAAGGGTGCGAAGCCAGTCGTCTCATGTTCCGTGCAGTTGTAACAGAAGGTAAGTTGCTGTAGCATTTGTGGCCACTTTGATTTTGCTTTAGGAGGTAACGTCCTGATCATACTACCCAGAGTCCTGTTGAACCTCTCAGCAATGCCATTACCCATGGGGTGGTATGGGGTTGTGTGTGACTTGTCCACACCCGCCATGGTCAACAGTTCTTTAATCAGCTTGCTCTCGAAATTAGCCCCCTGGTCAGAATGAATTCTCTTGGGAAATCCATAAACTAAAAAGAAATCATTCCAGAGCTTTTTCGCAACTTGTTTGGCAGACTGGTTTTGGCATGGAAAAGCATGGGCCATCTTTGTAAAATGATCTGTCACAACCAGCACGTCAACAGACTTTCCGTCTCTGAGCTCAGCCGACCAAAAATCGATACAGACCAGTTCAAGTGGCTCTGATGTACGGATACTGGTTAACGAAGCACAGGCATTGGGTTCTGAAGTTTTACCAACCACACAGCGACAACAATTCGCCACATAATTATCAACATCTTTCCTCATTCCAATCCAGAAGAATCGTTGTCTTGCTAGTGACAGTGTTCTCCTACGACCTTGATGTCCTGCTGCATCATGTATTCCCTGTAGAACTTGTGTTTTTAAGGAAACAGGTACAACGAACAGGTGCAGTTTCTTGTTCAGCTTCGGATCTCTCTTCACCTTATACAACACACCATCACTGATGACCAGTCTATCATAGTGTTTCAACAATCTCCGCACACTTTTCGATTCTTTGGTTTGTTCTTTCTTAGATGGTCTCCGACATCTCTCAATGTAGTAACGAATCCGACTCAAGGTGCTATCCATCTCCTGTCCCTGAACAATGGTACTGTGCTGTAACGGAGGGTTCAACTGTTGTTGTGGTGAGAGAGCTGGTACCATCCCCAGTATTTCACTCAAGCCGCCAGTAGAATGTGCTGCCAACACTGCAGAAACTTCTTCACTCCCAGAAGAACCTGAAGACAAGAGTCCATCACTGTTTGGCTCACCAGAATCTTTCCCACCCTCCTGCGCGACTTGATAATTACTCGTGCACTTGAAAGCATCCTGGACAGAATCGTCGACGACACCACTGACATCCTTCAAAAGAGACAGGTAAGGTTCAGTGATGAGACGATGGCCTATACAAGACTGAACGAATGGCTCCCGACTCAAGGCATCCGCAACCACATTCTTCGTTCCTGGAACGTACTTGAGATCAAAACTGTAAGAAGCCAGTTTCGCCACCCATCTCTGCTCACATGCGTCCAGCCGTGGCTTAGTCAGAATATAAGTAAGAGGGTTATTATCTGTCCAAGCCGTAAAATGCCGTCCTCTCAGCCAGTGGCTAAACTTCTCACAGATAGCCCACTTTAAAGCAAAGAACTCTAATCTGTGAGCTGGGTAGTTCATTTGTGAGCGAGACAGAGTTCTACTCGCAAAGGCTACGGGTCTGGCAATCTCTTCACCAGGCAGAACTTGCGACAATACAGCTCCTACTCCATCAAATGATGCATCTACAGCCAGAATGAAATGTTGATCAAAGTCCGGATGAGCCAATGTCACATTCCTTGTTAGTTCTAGTTTCAAGATGCGCAAAGCTTCCTCACAATCAGATGTCCAATCGGCGGGAGAGAGTTTGAGATAACTGACTTTCTTCCTTGGGTTGCGTCCTTTCGTGATAGGAGTCTGTTTGACTGTACCTGAGGTCAGTTTGAATAGAGGCTTGGCTTTTGCTGAACATCCTTCGATGAAATGTTGATAATATAAAACCATCCCAAGGAAGGACCTGATCTTTTTCTGACACGGGGTTTTTCCATCAGATTCCATCAAATCAGATGCTGTGATGTTATTAATGGCCTCAACTTTACCAGGATCAGTCTTAATCCCTTCCTCACAGACAATGTGACCAAGGAATTTCACAGATCGTCTCAAGAGAAAACATTTTCCAGGAGCCAACTTTAGATTATGATGTGTCAACCGCAAGAGAACCATTTCAAGGCGTTGAAGAGCAACTGACTCAGACGGAGCAAACACCATCAAATCATCAAGGTAACAGAGAACGCTGCTGAAATTCTCATCTCCAAAGATAGACATCATCATTCTCATGAAAGTGGCTGGGCTATTCGAAAGACCCTGAGGAAGCCTGTTATACTCATGAAGCCCAAACGGGGAAGAGAAAGCAGTGTACTTTTTGTGTTCTTCCGCTACAGGAACATTATAATACCCTGAGGTAAGATCCATGGTAGAAAAGAACGTATTGCCACCCAAAGCAGCTAACACATCGGACTGATGTGGTAATGGGTAGGCATCCCTGACAGTCCTCGCATTTAACCACCTGAAGTCAGTGCAGATCCTGAGATCGCCATTCTTCTTCCATACTAGAACAAGAGGTGACGCATAGTCACTGTGCGACTTGCGGATAATTCCTTTTTCCTCCATCTCGTTTAATGCGGTCCGCAGTTTCGCATACTGGCTCGGTGGTATACGTCTATATGGAAAGCGGAATGGTCTGTCGTCAGTGAGATTAATCCGATGGACAACGCCTTTAGCCTCTCCACAGTCCATTTTGTCTTTTGAGAACACGGATTCATACTTCTCAATGAGGTATAACAACTTATCCTTCCATTGGGCTGATACTTCACAAGACTCCAAATCAAGTTCACCAAGACCCAATTCACCTAAGACACGCTTCATCTCTTCACTGGATCTAGGTGGTAAAGGTTCCTCAGTACACTGCAGATTTGACTGAATCTGTGTTGGTAACAGTAAATCTTGCATTGCAATACAAGGAGACACGTCAGCAATTTTTGAATTTCTCTTTAGCACAATTCTGTGGTCAGTAGGGTTAATGACTCTCAAGGGAATCGAGCCGTCTCCCCATAGTGGTGTTATGACCCTCCCAATCAGAACTTGCCTAGGTCTCGATCTGGATTCGGTTGGTTCTACAATGACAGTGCTGCCAACCGACAAGACAGACGACTGAGGTAGCTTACCCCAAACCAGATGTTCAGTCTGCGGCTCTAGTGTCACACTCCTCTGCAACTTTACAGTACCAACTTTCTCCGGTATGGTTTCACCTCTCCAACCTTCGATATTTGAGAAAAGAGACAGAAACATACAGCACTCATCATTCCCATTGCTGCTTGATTTAGACATCATCCTCCAGTAACCATCAGTCTCTCTCAGTTGCATCAACAGTCTCTTTATGACATTTGAACCCAAAATCATTTCTTCCGTCTGTCCAGGCACAATCAGAACAGGAATTATCATTGAGCAGCCGTACACAGTAGCTTTAAGATTGTAGCACGCTGTAGGAGTAACATGATGGCCACCACAACCAACAATGACAATATCTTGTGTTGACTGGCTTGTCAAGTCTGGGTTACTTATCAACAATCGTTCTTCCACAGACTCACTAAGAGTACATGCCATTGATCCACTATCGAGTAAAGCTTTGAGAATGAGATCAGGCTCGACTGAAACGGAAGTGTAGAACAAGCTATCAGCTCTCGGGACTCTCTGAACACCTTGAAAGATAACTGTTTTGTTTGAAGATACATCACTAAACATGTCACATAAAGACTCACAGTCCCTCACATCATCAAAACTGGAAATGGGAGCTTCACTCTCAAAATCTACGGGATCCTCCCTCACACGTAGATTAGCTAGTTTAACTGTTGGCTGCTTGAGGAGGTAGTCTTCCTTTCCTTCGGGCACCGATTTCTGGTATGGTTAGGTGAAAAACACTGGAAGCAGAGCCTGTTGTCCCTACAGTGGGTAACAGCAGAATGTGAAGTGTCCTTACACACCAAGCACGGCGTCTCATTCAAGCCTGGAATTCTAGACATGCTGTGTCTCTTCCTGTAATCCTTGCTGACTTGTGCATTACCACTATTACTCATCAGAACTCTTTCCAACATATCGATCACCTTTTCCAGAGCCATATTTTCTGACTGCTTTGACTGTGGTGAATCTTGTTCAGTTGTCACTGGACAGGGCCCAGGGCTCACCCTCATCTCATTCACCGAGACTTTCTGCTCACATCCAGTCAGCTTAGTTTCTAGTCCTGTGACTCTGAGACTTTTCTCTGAATGATACTCGTTCAGGATCTCTTGTACTTCATACGCCGTCCATTTGTCAATAGTTTTTGAGCGAAATGTCAGCGCTAGATCTGAACTGGGACAATTCCGAATGAACATACGTGTGACCTCAATCAATTGGTTGTCTAGTACCTTCCCCTGCTGTCTTAAACACTCAGCTGTGATGTCAGCAGTACGGTTCAGACGCAACCAGTAGTCAAAGGGATCCTCTTGAGGCTCTGGAAGAGTAGTGTAGAAATCTTGCAGTGGGATAGGAGAATACTGCTGGCAACTGAAGTGCTTCCGTAATATTGTGTAGATCTCATCTGGATCTGTACTGACATTCAAACCACTAGACAGCATCCCCACTTTAACAACATCCTTGGCTTTACCTCTCAAGTGCATTAAAATTTCCTCACCCTGCTCTTCAGTTGGCAGAAGTCCCTTCCTTATGAAGTTTTTCATGAGCTCCACCCACTCATCTAGGGTAACCGTGTCTGATGCATTGCCTCTGAAGATTGGAGGATCTTTAACTTCCCTCTGGCGTACTACTTGAATCTGCGACGCACTCGATGCAGATCTTTGGTCAGTCATATATCTACCATTGGGGCTATTATGACTCTGTCTAGGTGTAACATCAGTCTGACTGCGCAAGTTCAAATGTTCAAGAATACTGTCCGCCAGTTGCAGTCCTACTTGTTGTACAATGCTACCCATCTGACTCATCATGTCACTTGTAAGAACTGGAGTCGAGGTGCTAATTGGCTGTGTACTTTCAGAATTGTTACAATTTACACGATCAGTGTGCTCATTAGCCTTTTGATCAGGACTAGCATTAGCTCCTAATCCCAAACCATAGCTAATGTCTGGAAAAGGAACTGGTGTTGCTAACATACCTCTCCCTCGACCAACACTAACTGGTGTACCAATATATCCAGATCCAGTAAATCTAGTGTGATCCATAATCAAGCAATGAAAACGTAAAAGTGAGAAAAGGGAGAAAAAAAAAAAAAAAAAAAAGAAAAAAAAATATGTCCACAGAACTATCAACAAATGCAGGAATATCTGAATTAAATAATAAAACAAAATCACATCCAAGTGTCTATGCAAGAATCACTTATCACGGTTATTTTTTTTTTCTTTCTGATCGTAAAGCTTAGCTGAAAGTCCCGTGCAATGAAGAATGAAGACAGGTCCGCCGGTCCGATGTTCAGATGATCTTCGACCACCTCGACTGAAGTCCTGAGTCACGGCACCAATGTGACTTTTGTATTATCGTTACTGATTGGTCCCACTCTCCATCAACACAGGAACTCGGAATTTGGATGACAAAGCTTTATTTTCTGCACACTGCACACAGAGCATTAAGAGAGAGAAAATGGCGAATCGTTACACTCACAGCTCCACCCACAGCAGTTCTCTCTTACTCTGCTCTATTCAGTATCTTTATGCACTTTTCTTATTCACAGTACATTTGTATCAAAAACAATAACAAAAGTAAAATAATAATGAAATGTAATAAACTCTCCAGTCAATTACAGACTGTTAACCTTTTTTCTGGTTTGTTGTGATCGTATAACACTTGTATCATCCTTCTTATATACTATTTCGTTTCAGAAAATAACATCTGATAGATTCAGTGAAACCATGAATTACATTATAAAACACAGTTTGTCCCAACTATTTCCCAACAGCACAGAAAATATAACTTTATAAACAGTAGAATTACTAAACACTGTATAATAAAACATTTACCTGCACACAGAGCATTAAGAGAGAGAAAATGGCGAATCGTTACACTCACAGCTCCACCTATCCAAAACACATTCATCTCGTTAGAGAGCACATGGCAAACATGACGCAGTTGGAAATCGCAAACATAAAACAATCAAAATTCTCATAAATATAGACGGAAAACACTCTCAACCAGTTAATCCGTGTCTCTTATGAGCAATCCATCAAATAATCATAAATCATTTAAGATGAATTTATACATTTTTCAACTTTTAGTGCGGAGCTTACAGGAAACCGACTCACCCACAGCAGTTCTCTCTTACTCTGCTGCAGATCGTTCGTGCGCACGGTAGCCTATAGCGCCACCCGCGTACTCCATAGGAAGTGCAATCCCATTGTTGCAGGATTTATTTAAAGAAATCACAACTATATTATTTATCCCGTCACACATGGTTATACAAATAAAATCTATAACACATAAAACATCTTTGTTTGACCGGTTGTAAACACGTGCGGCAAACATGTCTAGAATTTGGCTTAAAAAACCTCTGATGATGACGTTCGCTATAGGTTATAAAAATAAACCCCCAAAATATTATATTTTAGTATTATTTTTTTTTTTTTTGGTAAATTTTTCAGTATTATATTGAGAGAGCACTTGTTAAACTGTTTACTTTTGTTAGGAAGAAAATACTTAGGCTACAGTATGTCTACTAGTTGTGAAGTTGTGTAACAGTTTTATCATTTTAATATGCACAAAGAGTATGTATTTTTTTTATTATTATTTATTCATTTTTGGTACATTTCTTAAGAAGCATAATTTATTTTTAAACTTTAAAAATACTGTGCGATATTAAGTATAAACCATGATGTTTTATTGTTCTACTATAGTAATGCTAATATTTAGAATAATGTATTGAATTTAATAGGCGTCTCTCACATTGTCCCACAGCAACATTAAAATAGAATAAATTATTATTATAAAACATTGAACACTAATCTACACTATTAAGTGTCCATTTCATTCATTTAACATATTTAATACTGGGGGCATCCAAATTATTTGACATAGGCCTATTTGAATTTTTTTTTTAAGTAATGCAATAGTTACTTTCTCTGGTAATTAATTAGTTACTTTTATAATGATGAAACTCAGTTACTAACTCAGTTACTATTTGTGAGAAGTAACTAGTAACTATAACTAATTACTTTTTTTAAGTAACATGCTCAACACTGGTCATGTGGCATCCAGGAAACACATGATCGATGGAGAGCTATGTTTGTTGATATTGTGACTTTTATGGAGCGTAAAGTGAAGATCATGACCGATCCTGTGTTTGGAAATCTACAGGACGTACCAGTGTTGGTGGCAAATAAAGAAGCCAGCAGGACAAGATCACTTCGCTCAGGGGCTAAGGGAAGTTGCTTTGCCACTGCTGCTACTACAGTTGAAAAGACACTAATAGAACATAAGGTTAAAGATGGACATTTACCTGAAAGGACTTGCCTGTTCTGCAAAGGTGGACACATGCTGGAGTTTTGTACTCTGCAGGAGAAGAGAGCTCTAAGTGAGAAGATTGATTTCCTAGTAAGGAGTGCAGGAAACGTCTCTCTTGCAAATCATGTGGCTCAAGGCACCCTAGTATGGTTCACATCCACCACAAGGACAGGAGAGCAGATGTAGAGAAAGGTAAGAGCAACTCACATTTACATTTATCTGACGCTTTTATCCAAAGCGACTTACAATTGCTATATATGTCAGAGGTCGCATGCCTCTGGAGCAACTAGGGGTTAAGTGTCTTGCTCAGGGACACATTGGTGTCTCACAGTGGATTCGAACCCGGGTCTCTCACACCAAAGGCATGTGTCTTATCCACTGCGCCATCACCACCCACCTGCAACTCAGAGAGTGCAGTGGGCAGGTCTTTGGTTGCAGTCCAAACCAGTGGTCTTACTGGGGCCAGCGAACAAGATTTTAAGCTCGCCATCGTACCAGTAAAGGTTAAATCAAAGAGTGGGCAAAGGACAGTGGAGACCTATGCCTTTTTGGACCACGGCCGGGTTTCCCGATAACGATGTATCTTAGCTCTTAAGAGCGCTCTCTTCGTGCAAGGTTACGAACGCTCGCCGCAATTCCAGGCGCGTTTCCCAAAAATGCACTTAACATGAACGCGCGAGAACGCGTTCTACGTGCTACCTAAGCGTCGCTGTCCATTCGCGAAGTGCTGAAATATAAACTTATATGGAATCGTATTCTGAACGTTTAACCTAATAATCGTAATTTGTTGTGGATTAGAAATCAAGACAAGTCTATATGGATATAAAGCACCTATTCAGGCTGACAAAATGGCTGAACAAAAACAAAAAAAACAAGAAAAGAGACCTTTCAAAAAGATAAAATGAATGTCCTTTTAGAGGAGATAGAGGGAAACAAAGATTTTATTTTTAACAGATTTAAAGGACACCGTACAAATAAGGAAAAACAAAACATCTGGAAGGACATTGTCACATTGCAAACTAACTGCAACCGTGTTCAAAGATCAGGGAAGGAGGTCCGCAAGAAATGCCCAGCATCCCTATTTTGCCCAGTCTTTAAAGCATATTTCCCAGATTACTTAATTTATGATTTTTTGTTTTTTGTTCATTGGTTTAATTTAGATGTGTATTTCTATTTTTTTCTTCCCTTTTTAATTATTTCATTTATTCATTTAAACAAAACACGAGTACAACAAAGTGTACAATAAAGTACAATCAAAACCTTATATTATACTCACGTTGCAGTGTAATCTGTTAAATCTAGATAAAAGTGTAATCTGCCGGCTGTCCTGCAGGTGAGCTCATAACTCTGTCTTCTTACGATGCACTTGGGGATTTACGATTACTCCAGAGCACTCGTAGTTCTACGAAGATTTTCAAGTGCTACTTAAGTTACGATGCTTTTGGGATACAGACCATAATATTATGATCAGTCGTACGATCGTTTTTACGATCAACTTAGGCTTACGATGCTTTTGGGAAACGCAGCCCAGGGCAGTTCAGCATCCTACTGTACAATGGGTTTGATGGGTAGATTGAATCCGGGAGAAAAACAAAGATTATTTTGCG
Source organism: Rhinichthys osculus (assembly GCA_029959095.1). Taxonomy (NCBI): domain Eukaryota; kingdom Metazoa; phylum Chordata; class Actinopteri; order Cypriniformes; family Leuciscidae; genus Rhinichthys; species Rhinichthys osculus. The sequence goes on from JARWKJ010000002.1 coordinate 62,954,570, forward strand.
CACCATGGGCCAAGAGAGAATTGTGGACAGTTGTATTGTGTCGGACTTGGAAGTGGCTGGATTGGACAGTGGCCACTGTGAAATGCCAGATATCTTCACACAACCTTTGTTGGTTCACCATAATGGTGACATCAAACCAAACTATTATTTTCAATAAATCATCAACATCTTAACCTCTGTTAATTCTCAATAAGAACTTCTGTAGACGTCTGACAGAAATAAAGTCAACCTAATTAGTAATAGGTGAAGCTGGTAATGCTGTTTGTGGAGTTATCAGATCTTGAGAGATTGAATGTATTTTTATCTTCAGTTGATTTCATCTAAGGCTGTGGCTGGAAGTAGTTCTTATGTTTCTCTTTTCTTCAGTGATTCTGCTTGTTAAAAGGATAGTTCACCCAAAAATGAAAATTCTGTCAGTAATTACTCACCCTCATGTTGTTCCAACCCCGTAAGACTTTCGTTCATCTTCGGAACACAAATTAAGATATTTGTGATTAAATCTGAGAGCTGGATCACTCCTCCATAGGCTTCTAAGGGATTGAAACTTGTTCCCCGAAAAGTTATTAAAGACATCGTTAAAATAGTCGAGTGACTACAGTGACTCAACCTTAAGTTTATCAAGCGATGAGAATACTTTTTGTGTGCAAAAAACCCCTAAAACAAAGACTTTATTTCAACTATTAATTTCCTTCTTGGTGGGCCTCTAGTCAGTTCACTAGTGTAATAGCGTAAGCTTCTGTTGTTGTACGTCACACGCATCACACACATGACCAGCGTCGGCCAATAGTGAGCCTACGTGTGACGTAGCACTACGCGATCATACTACGTTAACTGACTAGAGGCCCACAGAGAAGGGAATGAATAGTTGAAATAAAGTCGTTATTTTTTTGTTTGTTTTTGCGCACAAAAAGTATTCTCGTCGCTTGATAAACTTAAGATTGAGCCACTGTAGTCACTTGGACTATTTTAACGATTTCTTTCATAACTTTTCTGGGCCGGCAAGTTTCAATCCCTTAAGAAGCCTATGGAGGAGTGATCCAGCTCTCAGATTTAATCAAAATATCTTAATTTGTGTTCCGAAGATGAACGAAGGTCTTATGGGGTTGAACAACATGAGGGTTTTCACATCAAATTTTTGGGTGAACTAACCCTTTAACAGCAGGTGTTCATCAATAATGCTCAATCATTATTAAATCAATTAATTATCTCATTTTCTCCAACACTGATATGTGTTACATTTAACAGCCTGTAGTGTGCACACTGAGCAGTGCTCATTTCATCTGGGCAAACCCATGTGGGGCCTACATGGAAACCGGGGGCAAAACTGGCTGGGTCCCAGTTAGATAGCCCAGGTCAAACCCATGTGGGCCCCACATGGCTGTGCTGGCTGGGTTCTCACCTGTGTGGTTCGGGAGGGAGAGAGGGGGTGACGGGGGAAGTCTTATTTTGTTGACCGCTGTAGAACACTTCTAACGCTGTTTAATGCCATTTGGACACCATTTTGTATACCAGTGAAACAATTATGGAATGTATTGGACACGCAACCTTGTTTGTTTCCAATGCAAAAAAATCCTCAAAACGCAGTCTTTGGATTCACGATCATTGAGCAAGTGCGTCTGGCAAATTAGTTTCCCCTACTCTCTCTGCCGACAAATATTTTGGCTTTCAGATTGTCGCCCACACTAACTAAAACTAACTCAGTTCAGCTGTTCTGAAACCGAAAACTCAGAGTTTCCCATCTCAGGGTAAATCAACTCAGAGTTCAAGTTTTAAAGTCGGCATGAAAGATTTGAATGCACCGATAGCCGCACCCTCATCGGCTCTGGCCGCACCCTTTCGCCATGGCACGTGACCAAAAGAGAAGATAGGTCGTTTCGAGGGGGGAGGGAAGGGTAATGTATTTGATTAAAGATTATAAGGGTACATGAATTAAAAAAAAAAAATGAAGTGCACAGATAAATCATTTATAATAAACACTACAATATTACATATAAAAAGAAGATTTGTCAAATTTGATTTCATGCCGACTTTAACTCAGAGTTGGTTGAACTACGGTGGCCCAGTAGTGCACAACACAACGAAATTCAAAAAGCAAACATAAGTTCACAACACAACGGAAACAAGCCACAACACGACGCAAAAAAGCCGCAACACAACGGAAACTAGCCACAACACAACGAAATAGCCGGAAATAGCCACAACACAACGGAAATGCTCCCGACCCCCAGGGGGCAGGTGGTCTCCGGAAACGGTAAATTGCTCTCAATCTCCCATGCGTTATCGCTGGCGGTCTGGATGCTTTTCACTCGCAAAGACACACACGAAGAATGTGAATGTAAGTAAAAACAAGTAAATATTTAAATGTTTGTTTAATTTTAGTGTTGTTAAACACTTTAACACAATATTTGTCCAGTGCAGTAGATAGATAATTGGGTCATTCTACAGAAAGGTCCACTTTTGGTATGGCAAGATGTCTTAAAATGTATTTCTTTTTCTAACATACAAACTTACACCACATTATTAGATTACCCTTTGACTTTATGAATACGCATAAATGACAGCTTAATGATTTTTTATATTTTTTTGTGCATTTATTTAAAGACCGCATGTACCATTTTTTTGTCACTGGTGTTACCTTACTTCTTTGGCAATATTAAATGTTTTTATGAAATATTATTTCAATTTTTTTTCAGCACATGTAGTTGTCACGGATACACCAGCTTCAGCGCCAGACTTATACTCTCCGCCCACTCGTTCTGCCTCACCCGAATTCTAATCATCCGCACCTGTCATCACCACCTGTCTGTCATCCGCTCTCACTTAACTCACACCTTATAAACCACACCAGTTCACCTTCACAGTTGTCTGGTCTCGTCGATCCATATGACTACCTGACTCTCGCTACCTAAGCACTCTGCAAACCTGATGTTACTTACCTTTCTGAGAGACTCATCCGTCTGCTTCCAGAAACCTGTCTTCCTGTCCAGTCCGGTCCGTCTTCAACCCGTCAGCCATCTGCTCTCCTTGTATCATCTCCAACCTGCATCAGATAAGAGACTTTGTCAACCCTCACGTTTCATCCATTCCATTATACATCTGCTAACCAGCTACTCACCTGCCGAATCTGTTCCTGAGTGCCTCTTAATAAACCTCGTGTTACTCTACCTGTTTGTGTCATTCTGATTTATGACAGACGACCAGACCACCATGCACGAATCGACAGATTCCGAAGGAGAGGAAGTTGCGCCTCCGATCTCCGTCACGGATGCTTCGCGGGACGTTCTTCACAATTCCACACCATCCGCCTTCAGCTCTTCTTCATCTGCCTCTGTATGTCCCATGGCCCGACCAGCGCCCTTCTCAGGCGAGGAGGGGGAGTGCAGTGGATTCCTGTTACAGTGCGAGCTATTCATGGAAATGAACCCGTTTCAGTTTCCCACTGAAAGAGCTAAAGTGGCATTTGTCATTTCTCTTCTCTCTGGTCAAGCCCTTCGCTGGGCACATGCTCTGTGGGAAGATCATGGCCCAGTTACGCAATCTTTATCCACTTTCATCGGACATTTCCGGGAAGTGTTCTCCCAATCCACCAACACTCTTTCCGTGCATGATCAACTATTTCGGTTAAGACAAGGTAAATCTGTTGTGTCATCATATGCCTTACAGTTTCGCACCCTGGCGGCCTCCAGTGGGTGGAATGAGGTGGCGGTTATTACAGCCTACCGTCATGGATTAAACCCGGAGATTCGTCTACAGCTGGCCATTTATGACGATACCATCGGACTAGAGGCCCTCATACAACGCTCCATCCGCGTGGATCAACGCCGTACTGCCTGCCAACTTGACAGTCCTGCACTGCCTCCTCCTCGTCCTGCATCTTCGCTCAGCCCTTCAGCACCAGAACCCATGGACATCAGTACCACCCATCTGTCTGCCGCTGAACGCCAACGACGCATCACTAATAGTCTGTGTCTGTACTGTGGTTCCTCTGGTCATCAACGCATTTCTTGCCCAGTTCGTCCCCCACGGCCAGCGGTGAGTACAGTCCGTCTTCAGTTTTCTATTTCATCTATGAAATATACTCCTGTGATCCTCACTTACCATCAACGATCTCTTCCAGCCCAAGCGCTAATAGACTCTGGCTCCGCGGGCAACTTAATTTCCCTGTTAACTCTGCAAAGACTTCAGACCCGTCAAAAACCCATTCCTCAAACTCTCCGTGTGCAATCCATACTGGGAAAACCGCTCGGTCGTGGGCAGATCGGCCACAGCAGTCCCAACATTTCCCTGAAAATCGGCTGTCTACATGAAGAGGAGATTTCATTTCTGGTGCTGGAGGGTTCTACGGCGGAGATTATCCTGGGACGCCCGTGGTTGGAACTGCACTCCCCCAACATCCATTGGTCCTCAGGCGAGGTATTGCAATGGGGAGATGATTGCTTCAATCGCTGCCTGCACTCCGTCAAGAGGGTCCCTCATGCACCTTTCACTTCGGTTCCTGAGGTCTCCGTTGGCTCCACTTCTGTAGAAAGTCCTCCTACCGACAAACTCCCTGAGGTACCAGTTCCTTACCGGGCGTTCCAGGATGTGTTCGATAAGCAACTGGCTACCAAGCTTCCACCTCATCGGCCATGGGACTGTGCGATCGACCTGCTGCCTGGGGCGGTGCACCCGCGTGGTAAAATCTACCCACTGTCCATCCCAGAGCAGAAGGCCATGGAGGAGTACATCAAGGAGGCACTTCATCAGCATTACATCCGTCCATCCACGTCCCCTGCCGCTTCCAGCTTCTTCTTCGTTGGGAAAAAGGACGGAGGCTTGCGCCCCTGTATTGACTACCGGACTCTCAACAATTCCACTGTAAAATACCGTTATCCCCTTCCTCTGGTCCCCGCCGCATTGGAACAACTCCGTGGTGCTCGCATATTCACGAAACTTGACCTTCGCAGTGCTTAAAATTTAATTCGGATCAGAAAGGGTGATGAGTGGAAGACGGCGTTCATAACACCTGCAGGCCACTATGAATACCAGGTCATGCCTTTTGGACTGTCCAACGCACCCGCCGTCTTCCAAGGGTTTATGAATGAGATATTCAGAGATTTCCTTCATCAATTCGTCATCATCTATATCGATGATATTCTCATATACTCAACCAACCCATCCGAGCATCACCACCACGTCCAGTCTGTACTCCAGCGTCTTCGAGATCATCAACTCTATCTGAAGTTAGAAAAGTGTGAGTTTCATCAGGAGACAATCCACTTCCTTGGCTATGTGATCATAGCCTGGTAATACCAGACTCTGCTACTTCACTTTGCTTCGTACACAGAGTCTGGGATAGCATAATAGAGAAGTGTTTTCTCTCTCGCTAGGGGGCGCGTACTGAAGTTTAAAATCATTGGTTACCCGTAAGCCAATCAGATAAGTTTGTTTATGACGTATGTTATGCGCCGACACAGCTGCATCGAACCAAAGACATCATGCATCGAACTCAAATCTATGATCGAACTTCCACTGTAAACACTTGATGATGCGAGCGAAATACCCGAGTGAAGATGGCTGTAAACGACTTTTTTGATCTGTGAGTGATGTAATAGAATGACTGCTGCGCTTGACAGGGCACAAACGAGCAGAGTGAGAGAGAGAGAGAGAGAGAGAGAGAGAGAGATAGAGATAGAGAAAGAGAGAGAGAGAGAGAGAGAGAGAGAGAGAGAGAGAGATAGAGATAGAGAGAGAGATAGAGAGAGAGATAGAGAGAGAGAGAGAGAGAGAGAGAGAGAGAGCCCCGGCCGCGCGCGCGCACTCCCACGTCTACAAACAACACGAGCGCTGTCTTGCTCTCTCTCCCTCGCGCATATTCATAAAAATCAATCGACAAGATAGTAAGAGGTCGGAAGACCGCGGTTTCACGTGGAGCATTTGGAGATTTTTAGAGATTATAGACTCTAGGAACAACATCTCAATGAACAACATCTCAACTATAAAGGCCTGTCTCATATAAGTTAGACGCCAATCTCAAGTACAGTTCGACGATTTGGGCAAATAAAAGCCCGGGCTATTATTTGAAGTTTTACGGTATTTAAGACCTGGAAAAGAAAAGAGACACTGACCTGTCAAAAGGCTCCCCAGTTTCTCGCTGACGATCGGTAATAGTTGATAAATTAAACTTTTCCCAAAGGGAGTAGGGCCACAACATCACCTCCATTCAAAATGTTTAATACACACTCTTCGTGTTCGGGCTTCAGTTTGCTAATGCCGGGAATATTCTCCACAACAGAGCGAATTGCATCCGCGTCTCCATATCAGCGGTCGTTTTCGATTTCCCTGACCTAATCTTAAACACGG